>JABTXL010006268.1:27584856-27612818 GCA_025134845.1 Neodon shergylaensis | reverse complement strand
AAAGAAAGAAAGAAAGAAAGAAAGAAAGAAAGAAAGAAAGAAAGAAACTGACCTTCCTGCTTCCCCCCCATAGTCTCCACAAGGCCAGCTATCAACGGCCAGAACCAGTCTGTACATCCACCCTGAGCCTTGCACTCACAAGGACCTTATGACCCTTCTCATCCCACTTGCTTTGTGTTTCTGTTTCGCCTAAGCCCTCACACGTGATAGTGCCAGTCTTGCCCCACCTCCAAGTCTGAAGCTCAAACACCAACGCCTCTTGTTTTCACCCTTTCTAGTCTCCTCTGGGGCTGGAGGAGGCACCTGCCTGCAATTACCCACTAAGGAATCGAAACCAAACTGCCAACACCCGTCCTTGTTCTAGTGCTGTCTCTGGCTATCTAGCGCCGAGAGCAGCCCGGCCTAAATCCGGCTTCCCATGGACACAGCTTGTTGACCTCTCATTAACTTTTACTTTTCTGCTAGGACATCCTGGCCACCCAAACCCAGAGCCTGTGTTGACAAGCAAGTTTTTATTCCACTACCAAAACTTTCTGTACACACGAATATTACAGTAGAAGCTGACTTTTCCAGCCTGGGTAGTGGGGAATGTCACCTGGCCTCATTCCACCCCCTCTGCTTCATTGTGACAATGGAGATAAAATTCCACACTGCTTCTTTGTGAAGACGGAGACAAGATTTCAAGCAAGACTTCGACATTTCTGATTTTGTCTTGTATAAACTGTTTCACCTGTGAAACACCAACAAGTGCGAGCTCGCTTGGAGTTCAACACATCTACAAAGTATTTACTCCAGCTGAACTAAGCAATTAGGTCACCTTAGAGTCTGACTTATCTATGTGTTTGGCTATTCAGTCTTCAGATAGCTTTAATTTGAGTTGGGAAGTAAAAATAACCATAGCAAAAGAGGGTATGGAGATGTGGCTTGGTGGCAGAGGATTTGCCTGTTGTATCGTTGGCCCCTGTTTCACACCCAGCCCTACAATGTAACAATTCAATTATGTGATTGAGTTGCTCCCCTCCCCCCAATAATTAATAGGTACTTGAATTGGAGGGACTGGAAGAGAGATGAGCCAAAAGGCATTCCCAGTAAACTGTCAAATTCACCGGAGATTCAACCACAGACTGGAAGAAAAGAAACACTCAAGAGGACAACACAAGGACCTTAGTGTTGATCTCTCTTGTTTGTTCTGGGTTGTTTGTTTGTGTGTTTTATTGGTTTTTTTTGTTTTTGTTTTTTGAGACAGGGTTTCTCTGTATAGCCCTGGCTGTCCTGGAACTCGTTCTGTAGAGCAGACTGGCCTCCAAGTCAGAGACACGCCTGCCTCTGTCTCCTGAGTGCTGCGATTAAAGGTGTGGGCCACCACACTTTGTTATTTCTTTTCTCATGAAAATTTTCTTTCTAATTTTGACATTAGCAAAAGCTGGGGTTTTTTTTGAAGAACTTGGTAATATGACTATGTAACAAATTATGCTTAGTGATAAACAACATTGTAAGCAAAAGGCATCCCAGGAAGAGTTCATCAGAAACTGAAGCTGCACAATAGAAAATGGGAGAAAAACCAAAATGAGTTTGATGACTTCAGCTCACCAAAAAGAAAGTGAACATACCAGTTTGCACTTCTTCTACTCATGACTTCCTTTGGAATTTTAAATAACACATATAGAGAAATAAATATATACATATGTACAAATATATACCTACTAAAATTATTTATTTATTGTTTAATTTGTATGGGTCTTTTTGACTGAACTTATGTGTGTGAATCATGTGCATGCAGTTCCCAGAGAGGCCAGAAGAGGGCGACAGATACCATGGAACTGGAGTTAACAGACTTGGCTACTGCCCTGTGGGTGCTGGAAACTGAACCTGCATTACTCTGGAAGAACAGCCAGTGCCCCTTAAATAGCTCTTTTTTTTTCTAAGCGCACAAAACAACGGGCTTCATTATGATATCTCACACATGTGTGTCATTACACTTCATTTTGCTCATTGGGAATACACTTTTAATCTTTGGGGAATGGCCATGCTACACTTCATGAATTCCCAGCTAGGGAGGGCAACGGGATGAGATCTAGCGACTAACAGTCGCACCTGTGTGGCACACTGATTCATAAACGACCAGTAGCTGGAAACTGGCTCTCCGTAAAGATCTGCTTTCGCCGGTTTAGGACAAGTGAAGGCAGCTCATTTTTCTGTGACTTACAGGTTCATTGCCCGATGCAAAATGGCATCAGTGTTTGCTACAGGATAATTAAAAATTTTTGTGGACTTTGATGCTGATGGGGCAGTGACTCACGAGCTCTGTCTTCTTTAGCCGTGCGGTGCAGTTTAAGACCATAAACGTGAGTCTTCCTTTCTAGTCCCTATAATGATTTTGTTCTTCTCTGGCTAACGTGGCCAGAGTGAATTCCTTTCTCTGCAGTGTGATGCTGGCTGCTCATTTCTTGTTGCGCTAGAAAATTAAAGAGAGTAGCGAGGCTGGGGTGCAGCTCAGGGGTCAAGCACTTGCAGCTTGAGGTCACAGGCTTGATCTCCGGTGTGGGGGAGGGGGAGAAAAGGAGGAAAGAAGGAGCAAGCAGAGAATACGCTCTGGTCAGACTTGAAATCTTGGCTGAACTCACTGTGACAGAAAGCAAGAAGCCTCTGTCAATTCTAAAACTGTGTGTTGTCGTTTGCCTCTTCGAAGCTTAAGAAAGTTAAAAATAAATCCATAGGTAACTGGATTTAAATACTTTATAGATTACGACTGCAGTGGATTTTCTGAAGGTGAGCGGGGCTGTGAGAATTAAGAGTGGGGACACTGGCAAGACTGAGATGACACTGGGTTTCTTAACCACTCAGATCCCGTGAATGTTCCATGCCAGGTGAAGCTCTTCCAGTTTCTCCTCACAAAGAGGCAGATTCCTCCACGCAAAAAGGTCCAGTCACGCAAGCAGTTATCTTACAAGTATATGGTGGTTCCCCTCAGTCTCTACTCACATTATGTCCTCAACCACCGAAGAACCCCAGCACACCCCAGGGGTCACTGATGTAAAAAAAAAATCACAAGAATGTGACTGCCCAGCAATAGCTTAGTGGGCATAGTTCTCTCTCTCTCTCTCTCTCTCTCTCTCTCTCTCTCTCTCTCTCTCTCGTGTGTGTGTGTGTGTGTGTGTGTGTGTGTGATGTAGAGAAAGATCTATTACTGGAATAAGGAAGGAGAACACAGACTTATTCATAGACCAATACCCTCTTATAGCAGAGAAGTCTGTGTAGATCGTTCAATGGGCTTATGCGACTTCATCTATCCCTAGATGAATATTTTCCTCACCGAGCCTCTCCGCCTATGCAAAATAATCCCAATCAAACCAAATCAGATCAAATTAAAAGATATCCATGTTTAGTTAAACACCTGCGCTCCTGGATGGCCCTGAGGGGAATCAGGAGAACAACTTGACCACCAGAGAAGAAGAGGAAAAACCACTTGTTTATTTTCTGGGGAGCAGTTTATATAGCCTGTGGGGGTGGCTTGACCTTTCCTGGGGAAGGTTTGGTAAGCTACCTTGACTCTCCTTGGGGAGGGATCAAGGTTCTAAGGGCACAGGGGAGGGGCCTCCAAAGATGGAGGCCGAGGCTGGGATTACAATGGGTACTTACTAAATACCAGCCATCGTGGGCAGGGTGCCATGTGAACTGCCTAATCATAAAGTTATTCATGTTCAGCAACATGGCTTCATGATTTGGATATAAAATACAGATGATTCAACCCAAATCCCAAAGATGCAGCTATATTGCATGAGTAGAAGACTCATTTCCAACAGGTACCCACAAAAGCACACATGGAGGTCCGTTCTGAGGGAACCTGGTTGGGAGTGAAGGAGAGGGGTATGTGAAGTTAGATGAAGGAGACTTTTAGATTGAGGAGCACTCTTCCAGGAAAGAGGATCAAGAACATGTCATGGGTTGAAGAAGAAAGTGTGAATTTGTTAGTAAGCTCATCTCAGAAATATAGAAAAAGCCATGCCTGATAGTGGGATAAAAATCCATTCAGAGATTTGGAAGCATTGTGTTCAAATATTAAATGCACTAGGAAACCCACTATTTTTCTCCAGGGGAGGACATGGAGACACACATCCTTTATAGAAGCAGTCAAAATGTATGCACTGACTGGGTATAGGAGAACCAGCACCCCTAACCCATCCTCTGCTGCCTCGCCTCTCTGAAGATGCAGAAGAAAACGTAGAGCTGGTGCCAGGCACGGTGATCTGAGATAACAGAAATTATATGAGACCGACCTCCTGTAACAAAAGGGAACATCGGGAAGTCAGTCAAGGCTCTTGGGTCTGTAGGAATGTATAGGAGTAGTTAGAACATAGTACTGTTAGGGTGAAATAGTCTGGAGGACGTTCAACTATGGAATCAAAAAGTCAAAGTTGGATGACCAGGAAGCTGAGGAAGTCATCACAATAAAGTTCAAGAATCTTTGCTTAGGAATTATCCTCCCATATCTGCGACAAATGATTTCTGGTCCAGATTTGCCTGACTGCTAGAGTCTGGAGACCCAGCTGGCAATCAGTCTCTGAATGCATAACTGGACTAACTTTATTTTGCTTTGACATAATGCCTATGCTAGATTCCCAGGCTTTGGGATATGAAGATATAAAAGGGAAGGCCCAGTAGAAGCCAGCCAGAACAGTACATCTAGCTAGTATCACTTCCTAGGATAATGTAAAAATTCCTAACATTTGATTCCCAAACCAAAGCATGCGACAGGCACCACTGTCACTGGATTCTACTTACTTCACCAGGATTCCGGGAACCCTCGACATCAAACAAACAAACGTGTGATACCTGCAGGGTGACAGTGTATCATGACATAGCTGGAGAGATAATCTTAATTGCAGCTACTGTGTCCCACGCTAGAACAGATGAACAGAATCAGGCGAGTCTCATGCCATGCCATGTAGCTGTTTGTGTGAGCCAGTTGGAGATACCAAAACAGCACAGACTGGGTCCTTTAAACAAGAGTTTGTTTCAGAGTTCTGGGGCCTGAAAATCCCCAGTGCCCGGTGTTTGCTTCTGCCTGCTATCTCTCTCCTTGTCCAGCAGATGGCGATCGTCTCCCTGTGCTGTCTCACTGATTTCTCCATGAGTGCCCATCCTTCTCGGTGTCTCTTCCTCTTCCTCCCCCATCCCCTTTCAATTACATTTTATTTAATATGGCTGTGTGTGTGTGTGTGTGTGTGCGTGCGTGCGTGCGTGCGTGCGTGTGAGTGTGTACAGCTCATGTGTAGAGGTCAGAGGACAACTTGTGTCATTTGGTTTTCTCTCTTCACCATGTGAGTCCTGGGATGACACTCATGTTTTATAACAAGCGGTCTTATACACTGACTCATCCCGCTTGTTCTTCCTCTTCTTGTAAAGACATTAAGGATGAGTGGGCAGGAGAAAAAGTCATTGTGGACACACAGGAAGCAGAGAATTCATATTGGGTTAGGACTCAGTCTCATCACCTCATTTTACCTTAATTGTCTTTTAAAGGGCCCATCTCCAAAAATAGTTACATTTTGAGATACTGGTAATAAAGCTCCCATGGGAATCTTAGCCCCCACACCCAGCTCTAGTATGACATCATCTTGAGTAATATGTAATGACCAGTCTTGAAAATCACAGTCAAGGGTACTAGAGGTCAGTTCTTTAGCGTAGAGACTTTGAGAAACCCCACATGAAGGTGGGCAGACATGGATGCCGACACCAAATTTTCCACCTGTCAAGGCAAAGGCAAGTGACATGTTTCTGATGTGGCATGATCACGTGACATGGCCAACCCAATGGATTATGTTTTAAGCACACTAATATTTGAATATGGCTTTGTCTTTCTAACTGACAGAGTCCAGCCTAGCTATCTATTCTTAGGCTTATAGCCATTTGATCCACTGGCTGAGAACCTCAAGCAATGCTGTGATGGACAGATGGGATGCAGAAATGGACATGTGACCATAGATCCTCTGGTGGTACCAGAACCACATCTCCCAAATCTGTCAACTTTGACATGGCTGAAACTGACGGTTTGAAAAATGGTCCTTTGAGAAGGCAGGGGCCTGTCTCGCATCTGTGCACACTTTAACCAGCCTCTTTAGATGAGCCAAGTTACTGTAAGTCGGTAGAAACTAGGGAGTTTGTGGTTCTAATACGTCCAACTCTGTGGACCTAAAGGAAAGACTAACCCAGAGTTCCCACAAAGAGTGTCATTAACTCTGAGGCATTGCTGTCCACTGGACACTTTGCCTTTATCATGATGAAAAACTGGAAGGGAAGGAGAGAGTCACCATGTTAGCAAAGGGTGACACTCAAGTGATCCACTCATGACCAATGGACTGAGAAGTCATGGGTCCTAAGGACAGTATAGCAGTAAGGCCTCCTCTCAGATGGTTTGTGTTGTGCACTTTAGGAAGAACCTGGAATAACAACAGATGTCGGCTGATGACCAGAGGAAGTCAGATCACAGAAAATGGAGAATACAAGTGTCAAGGATGCTGCCAAAACAGTGCTCTCTGCTTCCAATACATTCTATTTTACATAAATACCATGAAAAGGTTGTAGAGTATGTGTAATTAAATATTCTGTGTAATAAAATATAACCTGGATGAACTTTGTGATCCGTGCATGGCGATGAGAGTTGAAAGCATCCCTTAATTGCTCTAATGATTAGAATACTTTCATAGGCTAGATGGTGGGTCTATACATTTGTGACTATATTAGGGTCTATATACTTGTGATATTTCATGCTGGGCACTTACTCTTGGTGCCAAGTGACACTAGAACATCAAGCCCTTGTGTTTGGCATGTCACCGGTGGGTAGAATGCCTACTCACAATGTTGGGTACATTACAGCAGAAGTTCTATGTGCACTGGCCATCTCTTCACTGCACTGGAACAAGTTCCCCCTGCACAAAGTTACTGCAGAACGCAAGCTCTATTATAATAAACTACCAGCTTTACCCTTAACTCCCATGAGACCTAACATGTGGTGAAGCACAAGGAAGGGTAGCTTGATGGGATGGTTGTTTTTAACTGTCAAGTTGGCACAGCCCAGGATCACCCTGGAAGAGCATCTCACTCAGGAATTTATCAAATTAGGTTGATTTCTGAACATTCTTATCAGGTAGGCATTCTGATTTGTTTGTTTGTTTGTTTTTGATAAAGTTTGGGTGTGTATTCTGTGTCCTGTAACTCTCCAGGTAGAACAGGCTGGCCTTAAACTCACAGAGATCCATCTGCCTCAGTTTCCTGAGTGCTGGAATCGAAGGTGTGAGCCATTGTGCCAAGCAGGGATTTTTGAACCTGGGCTAATTGAGATGGAAGGACTCACCCTGAATGTGGGCAGTATTATTTCATGGGCTGGGTCCTGAACTGCCTACGAGTGGAAAAAGTGAGTTGAGCAACTATGTTTGCATGCATGCTCCCTCTGCTTTTACTGTGGGTGTAACTAGTTGCTTCAGATTCCTGCCTTGATTTCCCTACAAAAGACTAACATCTAGAATTATAAGCTAAAATAAACTCTTTTTTCCTTAAATTGCTTTCTGTCAGGGTATTTTATTACAGTCACAGAAAGAAACTAGGGCAGGTGCAATAGACATAAATAATTTAACTAAATGGCTGATGTTAGCAAATTTTGCAAAAGCAACTAGCAAAAGAATGCATTGCTAGTTTTTCCCTCAGGCTGCACCTATACAAGCCACGGTCTCCTTTTCTAATTATTTCCTAAATCTAAGGAGATACTTGTATTGGACGTGAATGGAAAATGTTATGGGCTGGGGAAGTATCTGCTGTTGTTTCAGAATTGAAGACAAGGAGAGTTACTACTGACAGTGTAGATACTAAGGCAGATTCTTCATATTTGGAATATCTTCCTATTTTTGAGGGAATTTTCACATTGTGAATCCTGCTTTCCCCCATGGGAATCACTATTTGCTGATCAGCCTCTCTTGCAGCTAGGAGTCAAGCATGTGGCCTAGACCTTGGCTTCTCTTGCAGCTAGGAGTCAAGCATGTGACCTAGGTCTAGGCCCACAGGCACACCCTAGTGAGACTGCTTTAGAGATGAACGAAGCTCTGTTCCCATCTTACTGGTGTAAGTGGTAGCAGGAAGAACCAGGTGTTGCAGCCAACAAGCAGCGTCTGAAACAGCGACAGCTGTGATGCTGGCCATCAGTCTCTCTGCACTCCATGTCTGATGGAAGAGGCAGCAAGGTTATCCCTTTCAGTACACTACTGTGTGATTTCTGGCTTTACTGGAAGTTTATTTTTGTATTAGTTTCTTAACAACCTCAAGTGATGCCTAATCAGCTCTAAGAGGTTCTAGTTCTGGCAGAACTAGCCAGACTAGATCTTGTCTGCCACAAGGTTTGCACATAGTATTATACCATACAAAAGGTGCTTACCCTGACTAATCATAGCAGACAAGCAAATCATGCCATTATTTTATTTATAATATTGACCAAGACCAAGAATCTGATCTGTAGGCATAAACATAAGGAAGCAGGCATTCTTTTTTTTTTAATTTTCATAGATTTATTTACTTTCAGAGTATGACTCTTTTGTCTGCATGCAGGTATGTGCACCACATGAGTGTCTGTTAGATCCACCCACGGAACTCAGGTTATTATGGATGGTTGTGAGTCTCCATGTGGGTGCTGGGAATTGAACCTGCGTCCTCTGGAAAAGTAGTCAGCGCTCTTAATGGCTGAGCTGTCTCTCCAGCTCCCGGAAGCAAGCATGCTTAGTGTTGGCAAGAATGCAAAATGAGACAAGTTTGATGGAAGATAGTGTGGCAATATCCTTCTGAATTCAAAATACAATCATCTTTTGGGAAAGGATTATTCCTATGATTATATTCTATATGCATATTCATATGACCCACTAAGTAAACGTACAATGGTTTAGTTTTGAATTGTTTCTAAATTAAAGAACATAAAAAAAATCAATGTAAATGCAGTCAGTTGGGAACTGGCAAATAGACACTGAACAATCACAGAATGGAGTGATATTTAGTTGTCTAAAAAGGCAAAGGTCTCTGCGGGAATCAGTAACCATATTGTTAAAGTGAAAACACAAGTATGGGCCATGAAGCAGGGCTTGCCATTGCCCTTGGGAAAGAGAGACACACACAGCAGTGTTTGCACTGACTTGGAGGAAAGCAGGTGAGCAGCGGATCCTTCTAGTCTAGGGTGTGAGCACTGTGTGGGGGACATGTTCTTAGGAGATGGGAGCTTCTGAAGAACATGGGTCTATAGCTTTTAGCTTTTTTCCATTGGCTATGTCACAGAACGTGGCACACCAAGGCTAGCCAGATCTGATCTTAGCATTCAGGGAGCTAAATGACGAAAAAAGTGGACAGTTGCAACCTCGTGGGTTAAGAACTAGTTATATTAGCTTTCTCCTACGGTAACAAATATTGGAGGCCAATCAGTTTAAAGGGAGGAGAGGTTTGGTTCGTCAAGTGGCTTCAGAAAATTTCATCCACAGCCATGAGGTCCTGAGTGGTGCTTTGGTTCTGAGTGGTACTTTGGTCCTGAGTGGTGGCAGAATATCCTGGCAGAAGTATTCCATGGAGGGCACAGTTATCTCATGGTGGCTGCGAAGCAGAGAGGGGCATAGATGAGGGGCTGAAGTACCAACACTGTTTTAAAGGACCCACTGCAACCTACGTTCCTTCCATCGGCATCCACTTCCAGGATGTTCTACCATTTTCTAGTAACTACCAAGTCGCCAGTGCATGGCCGTTCAGGGCATTCTAGATACAAACTGCAGCATAAGCAACAACAAAGGGGTATGTATATGACACTGTGGAAGCCAGGGGAGCTTGTGGAAGGGGAGAGTCAGTGATATTCTCTGAAGAAAAGGCCATACAGAAGTAGAACTGAGAAGAGAGATGAAGTACTGGCAGCAGGAATTCTATTTAATTTGCTTATCTGGTCTTGATTTAATTATGGTAAGTGATATTTATGCAAAAAAATTTCCATTTTGTGGAGTACAGGTTTTCGAAGTATGACCTGATGATTCTCTGGATTTCCTCTGTGTCTGTTGTTGTGTGTCTGTTGTTATGAAATGTCCCTTTTCATTTCTGATTTTGTTAATTTGGAAATTCTCTCTCTCCCTGCCTTTTGATTAGTTTGGATAAATGTTTGTCTATTTTGTTAATTTTCTTGAAGAGCCAACTCTTGGTCTCCTTGATTCTTTGTATTGTTTTCTTTGTTTCTGTTTTGTTGATTTCAGCTTTCCATTTGATGATTTCCTGTCAGCTAGTCCTCCTGGGTGAGTTTGGAGAGCAAAGGTTTGAGGGTAGGGGGTAGAAGAAGATTTTTGAGAATTCTAAGGCACAGGAAGTCAAGGCTTTATATGTAGACTAAGAGAAGCTTTGGAAACTCAGAAACACATGGAAATGTATTCAGCGACCATTAACAGACCACAAACAGTTCTATGCCCAGACTTACTGCTGCCATTTTATATTAGGTCTGGACGGAGGCATTTCGGGCGCAAGGACACTGGTGAAGATGCAGATTTCTTCCCACTTGTTCGTCTACTACTCGTGAAAACATTGCCTCAGCACCAGGTGAGTGCAGATCTACCTGTGTAGTCTGGCATTGTGGCTATATTCAGGGCAGGAAGAGGAGGCAAATTGGGCAGGGAGCAGTTTCCCCCATTTGTGCTTTTCTGCTCCATAATGAGGACTGAGATCTTTTATTGTATTTCATTAGCTGCCCCAGCCCCAGCCCCCTGCACAGGCCAGCATGGAGACCAGCTGTGGTTTATCACTGAGGGTATGCTGGATTTTCAGCTGTGAGATTGAGGAGCCTCAAACATTCTGTGTATAACTCAAAATATCCTAACAGAGATTACAAAGCGTGGGTCTCAACTTAGCATATTTGCCAAGTGGCCCTAAAACTTGTCATTGATTTTTGACATTCTGACAGCTGAGCAGAGTAGATACCCTCCCCCAACTTTTATTACTGGACGTTCAGGTATAGAGTCATTTCCTACAATGCAACTAGAGTATCACCACATGGGTAAGCCTGTTAGTTTCCTTTGCTGCATTAGTATAGTAGCTTTTCATAAGCTTAGGAGGCTAAAAGAACGGAACAAAATCATGATCTGGCAGATTCCATAGGTCCGGAGTTCAGACAGTTTCTAGGTTTCTCCTCAATGTATCCCAGAGTTGTAATCTAATCTGACGCTTTAAGACTTCAGCCCAGTTCACTGCTTGGCAGAATTCAGTTCCTGGGGGTTTCAGAACCAAGGCCCCTTCTCATGACATGCTCACAGTGTGACTGTTTTTCTATTTGAGGCAAACACAGGGACAGCTTTCTTAAGGAATCTCTCTTTTGTTAAAAAAAAAAGATTTTTATTTATTATGTATATAGGTTTCTTCCTTCATGTATCCTGCAGTACAGAAGAGGACACCAGATCTTATTACAGATGGTTGTGAGGCACCATGTGGTTGTTGGGAATTGAACTCAGGACCTCTGGAAGAGCAGCCAGTGCTCTATTCCTGTGAGCCATCTCTCCAGCCACCAGGAATCTCTCTCCAGTCTTTTAAAAGAAGGTATCAAATGTCATCTTATTGATTGGCTGTCAATTTTAACACATTCTTCAACCTGCCCACATTTACAGAGTGGGATTTGACAAGTCACATAGCCATGGGCAGATTTTGGGTCTTAGCATGGAAACTTGATTTTCTTAATATTGTTTACTCTTGGCGTGTTTGCTGTTTTACTAATGGCCAGTGGTAAAGTCTTCATACTTTATAGATATATACTTACTATCTGGTATTTTCTCCAATAATTAAAAATTTTATGGGCTGAGAGATAGCTCAGCTAAGAGCACTTATTGCTCTTCCAGACATCCTGAGTTCTATTCCCAGCAACCACATGATGGCTCATAACCATCTGTAATGAAATCTGGTGCCCTCTTCTGATGTTCAGGCACACATAATAAATAAATAAATAAATAAATAAATAAATAAATAAATAAATAAATCTTTTATAATAAATTCTAACTTTATTTTCCATAATAGTTAATTCCCATTTCCACTATCATTTTCTTGTCTTCTTGAGACTCTGTCACACACATCTTTCACTAACAGCTTATATGATAAAAGGAAAAACAAAGCAAATGTTATGACATTATTTTCTAAGCACAGCAAAGAATTATAGGAAAAAGAAAAGAGGCACCTGGCGGTGGTGGCGCACGCCTTTAATCTGGACACTCAGGAAACAGAGGCAGGCGGATCTTGGAGTTCAAAGCCAGCCTTTTCTGCAGAATGAGGTCTGGGACAGCCAAAACCTTCCGGACACAGAAAAACTCTGTCTCCAAACAAACACACATAAACAATAAAGAGATAAACAAAACAGGGCATGGAGGCATATGCCTTTTAATTGAGGCTCTTGGGAGGCAGAGCAGGCAGATCTCTGTGAGTTTAAGGCCAGTTCAGTCTACAGAGTGAGTTCCAGGCCAACCAGATTTACATGGTGTTTTACTTTGTTTCTGTTGCTCCAATGAAACACCGTGACCAAAACACAAGTTGGGGAGGAAAGGGATTATTTGGCATATGATGGAGGAGCCTAAGGATGGCACCACCCACAATAGACTGGGCCTTCCTCCATTGATCATTAATTTTAAAAAATGCCTTAAGCTGGGTTTTTTTGTTTTGTTTTGTTTTTGTTTTGCAAGACAAGTTTTCTCTGTAGTTTTGGAACCTGCCCTGGAACTCGCTCTGTAGAACAGGCTGGTCTCGAACTCGCAGAGATCCATCCACAGAGTCTCTGCCTCCCAAGTGCTGATATTAAAGCCGTGTGCCACCACCGCCAAGCTATAGCTATGTCAACTTAGTGTTCTTACTGTGTGAGGGCTCCAGCTTGTATCAAGTTAACATAACACCAGCCAGTGCACATGGTAAGGGAAGTATAAAATAAAATAAAATAAAATAAAATAAAATAAAATAAAATGTTTTCCCTACATGAATTTTCTAGTAAGTTAAAAAAAAGACAACATAATAAGCCAAGAATATTATTTTTAGAACATTTGCTGTTACTTAAAGAGTTCTATATTACTTGTGAAACAAGATAAAATCACAATAACCTGAGTAATAATGAAATATTTAAATTGAAATTCAAGGCAATAATAAAGCTCCAGTTACATGGCTGTAAATTATTTATCATCAAATTAATCTTACAGACACTATGAGTTTGGAGGAGAGGGCTCAGGTTATTTATTGTGACGATACAACTACTTCAAAACGCTGCGAGTGCCTCGCTGTGCTCTGGGCTGGGCTTGTGGTTAGCGTTCAGCTAGCGGTTCTCCCATTGGAAGGCACATTAACTTCACGGCTGGCGCTCAGCTGAGAGCAGGCTTTCTGCGAATGTCCCTCACAAGGCTGGCAGCTCACTGCTGTCTGCATCTGCCTCTCCAGAAGGCAGTTTATCATCTAGGGCTATTTCAAAAGTCAAAGCAGAGGCCAACATTGGTCATTTTCTCACCAATGCTTAACCCATCACGGCTCAAAAATGCAAGCTCTAACCATAAACAGAACTGACATTTCTCTTTTTGTCAACGCAACAAGATTGAAAGAGTCAGTGGCAGGCTAAGGGCTTTCTACAGATCCTCTTGTCTTGAAAGGAATGTGGTTTTTAGAGTCAATCTTGGTGCCGGGTCGGTGTACTTCCTCATTGTTCTGTGACTCTTGTGAGCCATGTGTGCTTCCTTCTTACCACAGCTAATGTCCCCCAGCTCCCAGATTGTTCCTTTGTGTGCACAACTGTAGTCTTCTAGTCCCCTCTACTTCATCTGATCTGATTCTTCAGTGTCTAGTGTCAGAGGTGAGATCCAAAACGGCCTCGATTAGGCCCCAAGGCTCCAGAGGGTGACTGGGTGGATGCCGGTAACCAGAGACATTTCTCCTCACCGCTTTCCTGCAGACATTAAATTCAAGGACAAGTGTCTTGGACACTCCACAGCTCCAGCTCCCAACTTCACTGTGTATACTGTACATGTTCTTCAGTAAAAAGGTGCCTCTTTGTCTAGAAAATAATACTTATAATTCTGTGGGATGAGAGCGGAGCGTGGCAGAATTACCAGGTTACCAAGCAAGCTTTTAGGAGAGGATAAGATGGGCCAGAGAGATGGGTCAACAGCCACCAAGAACTTCCACCCAACTGTTCCCCAAGAGCACTGACTGGATCCTAACCTGATCCTGAAAAAGTACACAGAATAAATCAGCAGTGGACTGCCTGCAGGAAAAACACAGCCATCTTAAAGGAAAGGATGACCTGTCTTTCTTGCTAATGGATGGTGCACAGGAATAAGTGACTTAAGGAGGAATCCTAAGTCAGAATGGGAGGTGACCAAACAGCAACAGCTAATAGAACATTCATTAAAGAAATGGCTTCCAGAAGAAACCATCAGACAAGGATGTGATGGCCCAATAATTATAGAGTTTCGCTGGGACCTTGACTGACTTTTCAAACCTATTCCCAAAGTTGCCCTATTGATAGAGATGCCTATGGTTACTGTAATCAGGATACTGTAATTTGGGGGTGGGTGGGTGGTGTTTGCTGAATAAGAGGCAGCTGGAATAGCCTTCCCTTTTAAAAGTCTGTGTTAATTAGGCTACAAGGACCTTCTTGGTAAGCTACTTCCAGCCATTCCAGTACATAGGCGAGGAGGAAATAAATGCAAACGGAGAAAACTATACTGATTTGATAAATGGAATTGTACTGATTTGATAGATAACAAAGTGTTTTTGTTTTTCCTCTTGAACATTGCCATAGCACATTAAGAAGCATTCAGAGAAGTAAAAAAAAAAGTACCTCAGTGGTTGGGTTGTAAGCAAAGCCAAGGTTTTTCGTTACTGAAACATGTGACTGTCATTATTGCCCTGGTTTTGAGCATTACAAATTCCTACTATGTGATCTGTCCCTGCCAATCTCCAGAGGAGACTTCTGTTTTCCTAATGGAGGCTAAATAACACGTTCCTCTGGAGAAACGAGCTTAGCACTTCAAGATCCATCTGCTACCGACACTGGACTTGTCTACAGGCGACTATTAGGTTGCACAGATGCATAGACACACACCATTCTGAAATTCCTGGTGCTCCTCGAAAGAAGGCTTCTTGTTGTAGAGACGTGGGAAACATCAGAAACACCCAAACCTCTGCAGCTCTGATTGAACCTTTAAGCAGCTTCCTAAGTTGCTTCAGTAGCTTTTGGTCCCTGAAACAATGTAAGCTCCACTCTGCTAAAAGAATCTAAACAAGGACTAATAACTGCATGTGCTAATCCTTGAGCTTCTTCACACTTCTGTCCACAAAGCAAGGAGGGGTGTGTGTGTGGAGTTCTGCACAGGTTCTGAGAGCCATCAACAAAATTAGAATACCAAGATTCTCGGAGTAGAAAACCAAATGTTTTGCTGGCAATGGCAGCAGCCCAGTCAATCGTTGACAGGAGTGGGAGGATGTTTTCCTTCTTCAAGCTTTCCTGTAGATAAGACCACTTACTGATTGTAACTGAAAATATAAATCATGCATGCTAGGTAGAGATGCCAGCAGGGTTATATAGTAAGTCTCTCTCCAACATATATACTGCCCAAATAACATATATTTATAATATGTGCACTATGTATTACTTAATATAGCTATATATCCATATATCCATATATATGGTTATATATATATATATATATATATATATATATATATATATATATATAGTTTGGACAGTAATTCCTCAGAAATTAACCAATGCTACTTCATACCTTTACATGGAATCTAAGAAGGCCCCAGCATTTGATTCTGTTCAGGGTTTAAGACTAACAGTGATGAGCTTTACTTTTGAGGAGAAATGGGGCCTTATCTAGGCCTTGACATCAACCAAGGAAGCCTTTCTGTCTTCTGAAAAATATGAGTATCATCTAACTTTCTCTTCAGACTGCGACGGAAGGCAGCACAGAAGATTCCTTGGACTTCCATGCAGTGTATTGAGGGCCTTCTGTCCCCAAGTCTGTACTGACCAGTCCACAAACTAAAGAGAACTACACAGTCAGCTTCTCTTCAGGAAACAAGACACAGGGAGGTCCTTGATAAACTTAAAAGAGTATTTATTGCAAAGTCCTCCTGGGTTAGGACCCCCAACTCTAACTCCTTTGTTCTGCCTGCGAATGAAACACACACACCCAGGAGACACACCGAGCCTCACATCTGAGAGATCTAAAGGATCAGATGCCAGTCTTCCGTGGAGCCAGGAAGGCACAATCACTTATCTCTTCGGTTGGCTAAATATTGGCTTTGGGATCTTGGTTTGCGATACCATCAGACTCTTGGTCCTATCTAGCTATTGGTTCTAGTGATAACGTTTGTTGAGCACCAAGGACTATCTCTTAAGAGTCTTAAATGCTGTCCAGTAGCCATTGACTCAGCAAAGGATGCCCCTGAGCACTGACAAAAAAAGCTACAGGGAGTAGCAGTTTGGAAAGGCCTATTAAAATTCACCTTTGTTATCTGCAAGGGCCTGAAGCACATGGTGGTGACAGAACTGGTAATAATCTGGTCACATTCTCAGATCAGCCCAGAGCGGGGACTTTATAATATAGTAACAATGGGGGCCACAGTTTGGTACACCCCTAGGCCATGCCAACCCCCAGGAGAGGCGCAGAACAGAAACTGAGCCATCTTAATTTCCTTGAACTGCAAGCTCTAACAAAACATACTTAAGCTTCTTCTTCTTGCCACCATGACAATTTGAAACAGCTAGGTTTGAACAAAGGAGCTTGTAAAGCTCCACTTGCTTCAAAAGGATACAGATTTTTCAGGCAAGTCCCAAGAGACATCAGCGAATTGCTTGCTTTAAGCCTTATAAACTGCGCAGAAACTCTTGAGAATCAAACTTGGCTTCTCGTCGTCACAAACTGTCCTGTGTGTACAGCGCACTCTTGTCTCCTTTAGGCCTGATGTGGTTTTTCAACTGTGCCTTTCTCACTGCAGGGAGGGTCTCAGGGTAACTCCTCCTCACCTGGCAGCTCTCCTCAAAGAGAAAGGAAGTGCAGGTACTTGTGACCTAGATCCGAAGGCTCCAGTATGTGAAGTCAGTCAGGGGGTCAGCTCAAAAGAGAAGACCCGCCCACCATCCTCTGATTCACCATACCAAGAGAGCACTAAAGCATTTGTGGCTACATTTCTTTTATCAGGCAGGGAAAGGCCAAGTCTAAAGGGAAAGGCCAAGTCTAAATGGAAAGGCCAGAAAAGCTGTACGGGGAAATTAGTCCATTATCAGGCTGTAAAAGATACCAAACGTTTGAAAACGTGTAATGGAGACAAGGCCAAACCAGAATTTACCTAATTATAACAGTGTAACAAAGGTGAGCAGAGTCTCCAAACGCTTCATGAAACAAGAATTGTGTCTTTCTCGACTTCTTTTGCTCAAAGGACAGAAAAGAACCACAAGCATTAACCTTGGGTTTCGCAAGTCACTGCTGTTGTTGATAAACGGACAGATTCGACTGAAACGAAGATGTTCTCTTTGCTAGGGTCAGCTCGTGTGAAGGAAGGTGAATTTGAGATGAGTTTTGTAGGACTAATTGAGAGAGGTCAGGTGAGGTCAGGGCTGAGAAGCGCTTGCAATTAACCGCTCCCCAGGTGCAGGGAAGCGCCTGCAGTTAGCACCGCTGGGCAGCTGATTGGTGTGAATTGGCTGTCACTGCTCAGGAAATTTGGGTTTAGCTAGTCCACCCCAGGACCTGGGAAGGTCCCAGTGTGTAAGGTACAGGCCTCAGGGTCTTCATCAGACTTGAAGAGGGCAGCTTAGTTATTATAAATGTACCTTTTCTGACTGTAAATCTATTTGTCCTTTCAGGAAAGAATGAATATCCTTGTGTCCCTCCCTTGGGCTAACAGACTATGGAAAATGTCATCAAGTAATTGGAATTTTCCTGGGATTCTCATGCTAGGAGAAGAAACTTGTGTCCTGGAAAGAGATTTTACTCCGTTTTGACATCAGACCATCTTACAGGAGATACTGGAGCGGAGTCAAAAAGACTGCCACTTAAGTCCCTTAAAGGGTCTGCTTAATTATGCATACCTCCTGCCCTTTATATAACCCTAAATCTCAAATCAGAACCTGAAGATGAACATGGGTGGGTCACTGGACCTCTGTGTTTCTCTTCACAGTACAATCCCATTGACTAAATAGCCTTTCTCTATTCTATGACCTATGGAGGGCAGGAGGCTGGGGTTGCGATGACAGGAAGAGTCCATGCATTTGTGTGCACAGGCAAACGGCTGTGTAAGTCAGCTATTGTGTGTTATGTATTTTATGTGCAGTCCCTTTTAAACACAGCCCCTGGTACTCAGCAGATACGTCTTAAGATTGTTAATATTGCTGAATGAGCTGTTTCATTCATGTTCTTTTTTTCTTTTTCAAGACAGGGTTTCTCTGTGGCTTTGGAACCTGTCCTGGATCTAGCTCTTGTAGACCAGGCTGGCCTCGAACTCACAGAGATCCATCTGCCTCTGCCATCTAAGCACTGGGGTTAAAGGTGTGTGCCACCACCGCACGACTGGAAGCCATATTCTTTCCTGGATTTTTCTTAAGTAATATTAACCCAGAAATATGGCTATTTTATGTGGATTACCAATTAAAAATTAACAGTGGCTCCCTGGAGTAGCATAGTCTCTTGTTCAGTAGTTCAGGCTAAGAGATAAGCTTCTTTCTGCAAAAAGTGTCTGTCCTTTTTGGGAAATCTTTCGTTTTAATCTGCTTTAAATTTATGATGATCAAACCTAGCTTTATTTTTGAAGAATAAGGGGGTGTGGCTCTGAAGAGATGGCTCAGCGGTTAAGATGACTGGCTGCTCTTCCGGAGGACTAGGGCTTGGATCTCAGGATCCACATGAGAGTTACAACCGTCTGTAACACTAGTTCCAGGGGATCCATTACACTCTTCTGACCTCCATGGGCACTGGGAACACACATGGTTCAGACATACATTCAGGCAAAACACCCATACACAAAATAAAAATAATAAAACAAAAAGATCAAAGAGGGGAAGAACACAGTTCCTGACACATACACACACACACACACACACACACTCACACACATTGTTTCTGAGACAGGATTTTTCACTGTACCCCTGGCTGTCCTGGAACTCACTCTGTAGACCAGGCTGGCCTCAAATTCACAGATATCCCTTTGCCTCTGCCTCATGAGTGCTAGGATTAAAGTTGTGAGCCACTACCACCCAGCTACCTGAGAACTATCTTAAACACACACACACACACACACACACACACACACACACACACTTGTTACAGTTGCCTTGCTGTGATGGAAGGCCGAGGTAGAGGAATTGCTTGAGGCCTGGGACTGGAGGAAAGCCTCACCTATACAGGCAGGTGATGTTCAAAAAACAAACCAAAAAAAAAAAAAAAACTCCAAAAACAATGGTTTTCTGTTTTGTTTTGTTTTCTGTGATCTTTACTGTGTCATAATATCTCACAAAGTCTTAGGGGGCCAAGATAGGAAGATAGAGAAAATTAGGAAGACAGGGGAAGGAAAGGACGCCATTCCCTTGGAGTCTGAGGAAGCCTTTCTCCAGCTAGGAATCAAGAACTCATCTCAATTAACATTTGCTGTGAAGACTGTCTGCACAGAGAAAATACCGCTTTCATATACAGAAGAAACCCCCATGCACGGCGCGGGGGGGGGGGGGCTCCCCGCCCCCTGGGTTAGGCATAAACAGTACCCAAACACCTGTTTTCACAGAGATCCTTTATTAAACGGAAAGAAAAGTTAAAGTGGAGGCTTTTTGAGTCAGGAAGAAAACACAGCATACAACCTTGCAGGCGTAATGTTTAAGAAGAGAAAAAGGGGAGGCCAGTGTTAGGATGGGCTAGGATGGTATACTTTGATTGGGCATGCCAACTAGATGGAGGCTTTTGATTGCTGGATGTCAATTCTTTGGTAGCTGTAGCTTGGTAGTCAGCCTCAGGAGGAGGAATTGGCCAAATAAGAGAATAGACCTTGGGAGCTTGCTTTAGGGTTATAATCTCTGGTTTACAAAGAGAGGGAAGGAGGAAGGGCAAGGGCTGCTGGAGCCCTGTTTGCCAAGCCTGGGCCTGCTTGGGTCCTTCATACACCTTAAAGGAAAATGTAAAAAGAGCAGCTTGTCACCTTTAACGCCACAATGTATATGGCCTTTCTCATTTTCCACGTGTAAACCTTACAGTTTCCCAGGAATTTCACTCCATATACCACAAAGAGTTCAGCCCCTGCTTTTATCTTATCACATTGTCATTCCATCCAAGGCGCCAGTGGAATCATCCTATAATTTCATCTAACAAAAAAGCAGGATAAAAGAACAAAAAAGTTTCTTACCAGTCCTTTGAGCTGTAACTTGTTAGCCACCAAAATGGGTGTCTAACATCCTCCTGCCCTTTATTTAACAGCTCTGAAACACACACACACACACACACACACACACACGGTTTTGAATTAATCCTCATATTTAAATCTGTCTTGAGAAAAAAATGCCTTTTTAATACACTCCACCGGTGCTTCATGAACACCGGCTCATTCTCAAATTCCGTCCTGCTGTGTTCCTCGGTGGAGGTCCCTAAAGGACAAAGGCCTGCTAAGTAAGGCTGCTGCGTTAGAATATAGGTTCCTTCTCTCCTGGCCAGCAAAACAATAGTTTTTAATTATCTTAATTTATTTGGTGTGAGAGCAAAAAATTCCAACCTCAGGCCCCTCATGGATAAGAGATAACATTGTATTCCACAAAGTTCGACAAAGGTGAGCGGCCTTCTGCCGTTTACGTAGCATTCCCTTTACTTAGTTTTTTTGTTTTTGAGCTCTTTGGCGCCAGGAAAACTGTTGCGGCAAGCAAACAAAAGGAGACACACTATGGGGCCTTGGGACTCTGAAACCTTAATCCGGAGGGAACTATCTAAACCTTCGGAGATTGGGTTGGGGGAGGGTGTGCACGACCGATAGGAAGCTCTGAGGAACGCTAAGTACCGGGCTCAGGGCCACTGGATAGCGCCTCTGGTTTGGCAAAAACAAACCTTTGTAGATTTAAAATGCACTGGAGCAGAAGTATCCTATCTTTTTCACCTGTCTCGTCAAAGTAAATAAGAGAACCCATCCAATGGACGCAAACTACAGTCTGTAGGGAGTTGCAACACGTCCCGGGGGTGATGGGCTAGACATCACCTGGCTGACTCGATTAGCTAGCTGCCACCTCAACCTGGGCAAGTCGAGAGAGTGGGGGCGGGAGAGGATGCGGCGCCCGGGTTGCACAGCACATCCGGGAGAGCCAGCAGCGGGCTGCGGGCTGCATAATTGATGAGGGCCGGCGCAAGGCTGGGCTGGCCTCGGGTGCGCCGGGAGCGTCTCGGGGGAGGAGGCCAGGGCGGCCGGCCCCTCCCACTCCGCTTTTTCTCGCGTGTCCTGTCCCAGGGACTGGCAGTGGGCGCCCGGTTACCAGCAAGTGTGCGTAGGGATAAACGGGAGACGGACCGCAACAAGCCGAGGGCGCAAAAGCGACCAGGACCGACCCGCCCGCGCCATGCGCTCGCTCACTGGCCCGAGGGCGTTTGTGGCGCCCGGCTGCCCGCTGGTGCTTCTGTGCCTTCTGGTGGCGACGTGCCCGCATCGGGCAGAAGGCGATCCCGCAGGTGCCTGGGGTACAGGGACGGACCGGGGAGGGCTCTGGGCGCACGAGTAGGGGCGCAGTGGTCGCGACCCTCCAGCCGGAGGACATCCCTTGCCTCCCGCGCAGGGGCCGCGGGGATGCGGGCGCTGGCGGCAGCGGAGCGGAGGTGGCCTCTCATTGGCTGGGTGCGGGTTACCCTAGGAGGAAACGTGGGAGAAGGGGCGGCTCCAGGTCCGCCCGCTCTGGGGGTGATTCCGGTTCCAGTATATCCCAGTTTGATCCCGGGGGCTGGTACTGGGACAGGATCGGGTTTTTCCGACGAAGTGGGCTAATAGAGTGCGTGGGTTCGTGCAGGGGATGCTGGGGGCTTGGCTTCTGCTACTGTGGCTTTAGGAGTCCACATTCCCCGAGGCCAACTCCCTTCACTAGAGGCCGTATCGAGGCCTTCGTATCACCTTTCCTCCTGGCAGGTGTTGGCTTTGGGGATGTTTTTTAGAGCAGATGGTTTTTTTAAAAAAAAAAAAATCACCACACCCAGCCAACTCAATCAAGCCCAGATAAGAAAATTATCTGTGTATATCTTGTCTTTACATCATGGTCTTTATCAAAACAAAACTTTTTTCCCCGTAGGGTGTTGGGTTTCGTGCTTAAGGCAAGCCAACAGAAGGAGGATTTATCTGAAAAACATTTCCTAAAGTCAAGATCGAGTTTGCCGAATTAGCTCACCTGTTTATACTTTCTGTGTCGCAAGCGGTCCTTGTAACCTGTTTTTCAGTGCAAGTTCTGTGTCAGTGAAGGGTTAGCTTCCATTTGAATCACCGCTAATGGCTCAAGCAATTGAGACTGGCCCACTGGGAACTAAGTCCAGACATTCTTCTACAGAAGGGTTTCAGCTATTATAGATTGTTTTCATGAGCTTATAACCTGTAGATTGGTTCAATATACTATTAAAAATGATCAAAGGGACACACACACACAACTTGCATACAACCTTTTGGATTCCTCCAGTTTCTGGATTTTCTTCCTTCACATTTGTTTTCCATCATAAAACTTAAAAATAATTGTCCAGGGCTTGACCCGCTTCCCTGTGCCCCTCCTTGGGTACACCTGATTCTTCTGTCTTCATCCATTCTAAATACTGTTTCCTTTTTTTTTCCAGCCCACTTCCCTTCCCTCTTCCCGTTTTCTCACCTTCCCTCCTCCCTCTCTTTTCTCTCCTTTCCCTTCTCCCTTCCCCTTTCTTCCCTTTCCACTTCCCTCTCCTCTTCCTCAGTTGTGAGTGTGTAACTTTGGGCCTCCTTCACGGAAGGAAGCAGCTCCATCATGGGACCATGAACCCAGCCTCAACTGTTGTTTTGAGAATCAAAGTATTTTGGGTTAGCCCTAGAAGTTTGGTTTTCCACTTGACAGTGTGTGAGAATTATAGGAGAGCTTTCAAAAGATTGATACCCAGGTCTTGCCTTAGAAAAACCTGGTTTATTTAGCATAGATGGCAGTCTGCCTTAGTATCTTTGAAAACTCCATGTATGAGGTAAAGCAGGCAAAATCACATGAGAGGACCCTGAGGGTGTATTGTTAGATACTCTGCTGGCATTGCCTTGAACTTAACGCACAGGTTGAAGCTGTTAATACATATGCCGGTGACACTTACAGTCTCCACTCGGGCGAAAGTTCAGAAACAATGGGGAATTTGAAAAGCATGGCATCTGTGTCTACTTTGAAACTGACCTTCAAAGTGGTTACACTTTCAGCAATGAGGAGCACTGGCTACTCTTCCAGAGGACCCAGGTTCAATTTTCCAATACCCACATTGTAGGGCATAGCCATTTGTAACTGTAGTCCCAGAGGATCCTATTTGATGCCCTCTTCTGGCCTTTCTGGGGCAAAGACATAGATTTCACACACATACAGAGAGAGAGAGACATAGATCACACATACACACAAAAATAAATAGTCATGTCTACAAAGCTTTCTAGATTCAGTATTTTAATGAGATTTGTCTTCTTTGCTGAAAACTACTGCAAGTTTTAATGGATGCTTTTTGTATTTATACTTTGAACTACTTAGAGATAGGTGCTGTGCTAAAAGAAGACTTTAGGGCAAATTTCATTAACAAACTGGGTACAAGTCCCTCTACTTACACTCTGTAAAAGATGTGCACCAGCCCCTGTACTATGCCCTGGGTAGCTTAATAACTGTTTTGTTATATGTGTGAGATTTTATTTTCTCCGATCTTCAAAAGAGGAAGTTGGGGCTTCCGTTAAGCAATTGCCCGAGTACACATAGTTAGTTTGGTGGTTGAGCAGAAAGTTTAAAGCTAGTCTGACTCCACAGCCTGTGTTTTTAAACACAGTTTCTCTGAGATAACTGGAATCATTGACCAAGAGCATAGTGTGAGAGTCTGCATGCATGTTAGGAGCTGAGGGACACATGCAGTTTTGAGTCCTGGAATGAAGTCGGGGGTAAGGCACTAGGAGTGAGTTACTGGCTTTTTCAAGTTTTCTTTGCTTAATTTTTTTTATTGTTTTATTTATTTTGTTACATGTGTGCTCATGCATGGATACTACAGTCTGCTCCTGAACATCAGGACAACTTGAGAGTCATCGTTCTTCTACCATGTGGGCTCTCGGAATTGAACCCAGGTTGTCAAGCTAGACATTGGGGTGCTCCGGTCTGCTGAGTCATCTCAGCAGCCTACCCCCTCTTTTTAAATTAAATAATAGATATAAAATACCTTTGTGAAAGACAGGAATATTGCCATCATTATCAGTATTATCCATGGAACAAACTGAGGGAATGAGGTTTTTTTTTTTGAAACCTTTTCAATGCTATAATTATGAACAAGTATCATCTTAACTTCCAAAGAAATAGCTTATATGCTATTTGATATGCTCCCTTCCCTATTAGTCCCTATATTTTCTAGTAATAAATATTTGTGGGAATGAATCTTACTTAAATGCCCACATTTGCCTGATAACGTGTTTGCAGAAAACACTAGCAGTTTTTTTCTTTAAAAGTATTTAAACTTGGGCTGGAGAGATGGCTCAGCAGTTAAGAGCACTGACAACTCTTCTAGAGTGACAGCTCCCAACTGTCTGTAACTACATAGTCCCAGGGGACCCCAACACCCTTACATAAGCAAAAGCACCAATGTGCAGAAAAGTATAAAAACAATGTAAAAAATGCTCTTAAAAAGGTATTTAAACTGTTTAAATGAACAGATTTATTATAAGCCCATTTTTTATAAGCACATCTTTAATTGGAATATTTCCAAATTTTGGTCATGTGAATGTTTGTTAAGAACATGTTCAACCAACTTTCATCTTGGTACTCCATCACCCCGCCTCAGCTCCTTTGTCTTCACGGTTTCCTGAGTGGGTCTATAGCCATTGGAAGAGCAGGAGCAGGAGGGATCTTTACCTGGTCTGGTAGGTGGAGCTAGCAGCACAGAGATCCTGGTGAGGATGACTTCCAGGGAAGAGGTTAGGCTCCTCACAGCAGAGGAGATGCTCCCACCAAAGTTTAGCTCACCCCTGGTCTCAGAGTTGAGCAAAGTGACAAGGGCTACTGAGCAGGGGCAAGGTGACCAGTAATATCTGACCCACGCTCCAGAGCAGACCAGCCCAGAAGGTCGAGTCTGAGTGAGGAAGGGGAGTGACTCTGGGGGATGGATGTGGCAGTTGCAGTGGGATGCTGTATACACGGGAATTGATCAAATATGGAAATCTATCAGGGAAAGCAGATTGCAGGTTTTCCATTAGGGAAGGAGGAAATAAAGAGGAGTGGGGGAGGGAAACCTTTGTTATCAGTAAGAACTCATGACTACAAATTTGTCTCTTCCTGTCACAAATGTACAAATTTATGTATCATGTATAATGCACATGTTATATATGTGTATATTTCATGTTACAAGTATGTTGTGTGTTTGGGTTTACATACAGATGTTGGTAGCTCTGCCCACTGACTTCTAAGCAGTAAGTGTATTTTAACACCTAGGTGTTGGCATCCAGCCCTATTCTTTTTAATAATATTGAAGAAATGGCTGCTTTCTCCAATGTGTGGAGCAGTGTGTAAACCTGGGACATCCAGGAAACAGGAAAGTATTTGAAGATTGATTAGCCATGTCTGAAAGAGTCAGGAGCCAGTTTAAGGGGTTCACACAGAACCGATCTGGGAAAAATAAGTAAGGGTACTAAATGATGATGGCAATTCGCTGAGAAGAGCTTGCTATGTAGCCTAGGCTAGCCTTGTGTTTATAATCTTCTTGCATTAATCTCCTGAGTATGGTATTAATGGATTATAGCTAAATAATATAGAAATTCATGAATACAGATTGATTAAAAATTAATTAAATTAGTCCACTGTTTCCTGAAGGACAAAGGATTTCCTAGTCTTAAAGTAATTTCCTTTAAAAATCTTACAAGTAGGGCTGGATAGATAGCTCAGTGGTAAAGAGGACTGGCTTCTCTTCTAGAGGTTCTGAGTTCAATTCCCAGCAACCACATGATGGCTCACAACCATCTATAATGAGATCTGGTGCCCCCTTCTGGTCTGGTCTGCAGGTATACATGATGGCCAAACAGTGTATACTTAATAAATAAATACATCTTAAAAAATACTTCCTTAAAAAATATATATATACATAAAAATAAATTTTTAAAAATTATTTAAAAATCTCACAAATAGCAAATGTTGAAAGAATAACTTTATATTAGGGAACTATGGCAGTACTACTTTAATCAAACAAAGTGAAAGTCACTACAATATTTTATTAAGAAATTTTCTTTTAGGGGCTGGAGAGATGGCTTAGAGGTTAAAAGCACTGGTTATTCTTCCAGAGGTCCTGAGTTCAATTTCTACCAACCACATGGTGGCTCACAACCATCTGTAGTGGGACATGATGTCCTTTTCTGGCTTAATCAATAGGGTACTCATATACATAAAATAATAAATCTTTTTTGTTTTTTGTTTTTTTTTTTTTGTTTTGTTTTTTGTTTTTGGTTTTTCGAGACAGGGTTTCTCTGTGGCTTTGGAGCCTGTCCTGGAACTAGCTCTGTAGACCAGGCTGGTCTCGAACTCACAGAGATCCGCCTGCCTCTGCCTCCCGAGTGCTGGGATTAAAGGCGTGCGCCACCATCGCCCGGCAATAATAAATCTTTTAAAAAGTTTTTTTCTCTTCTTTTTTTTTTGTTTTGTTTTGTTTTTTTGTTTCCTTTTGCCATCTGGTCTGATAGGACATGGTAAGAAACAACGCAGCATTATCTTTGACATTGCTGCCAAGAGTGCCTATCCCAAATCTAACCGTGTTACAATAGCCTGGATTTTCCTGAGGGTCAAGGTTGAAGATGTCAAGATGAGAGCTGTTGCCGGGAAGGAATGAAGGGACGGGAAGCTGATGGCAGCATGTGCTCCAGAGCCGTCTGCAGAAATGCCCACCGGAGAGAGACCTAGCAGGGGTTTGGCATGAGCTGGCCGTGCAGGCATGGCAGCTTCCCTACTTCAGTGCAGCCTGCGATGATGCGGAATCTCTGATGCAGGAAACACTCAAGTAGTGTCTCAGAGAGGCCCGTTTCATCATGTCAGCAACGTTCCTTTCACAAAGATCGGGGGAGAAATGCCAGTTTTTGACATTTCATATAAACCTGAGCTTGTTTGAAGAGAAACAAAATTTGCTCAGCTTTTTTGGAGGAAGCTTGATTGACCACAGGCATTCCATTCAAACAGTAGTTGAGAACTGGTCACACGTGTGTTTGATTCCATTTTTAAATTTATGTGTAAGTATGTACCTGTGTGTGTTTATATGTATGGTTAGGTGTGGGGGAAGCCAGAAGTCTGCATTGTATTTCTTGGAACTTGAGTTACAGGTGGTTGTGAGCCACTTGGTGGATGTGCATGCTAGCAGCTGAGCCCAGGTCCTCTGTAGGAACTGTAAGTGACCTTAACTGCTGAACTGACCCTCCAACTCTTGGTACTATTTTCTAGAGAACATGCTCTTAGGGGCTGGAGAGATGGCTCAGTGGTTAAAAGCACTGGCTGCTCTTCCAGTGGTCCTGAGTTCGATTCCCAGCAACCATATGGTGGCTCACAACAACATGCCCTCTTCTAGCATGTGGGCATACATGCAGGCAGAATGTTGTACACATAATAAATAAATGTTTAAAAAAAAAAAAAGAACATGCCCTTAAACAGAAACAGATGTGTGTTGAGCCTTCCTTCCTTCCTTCCTTCCTTCCTTCCTTCCTTCCTTCCTTCCTTCCTTCCTTCCTTCCTTCCTTCC
>JABTXL010006268.1:27571932-27584846 GCA_025134845.1 Neodon shergylaensis | reverse complement strand
TCCTTCCTTCCTTCCTTCCTTCCTTCCTTCCTTCCTTCCTTCCTTCCCCTTCTGTCCCTCTCCCCCCCTTTTCCCTTGCAATTCCTAGGAGCTACTCTGTTGACTGCTGGCATCTCATATTCTCATATTTTGCAATAATAAGGACAACCTTGTGACTAAACCACTTTGCACACATATACTAACATAGACTGGAAAGAAAAGACTCCTTTACAACATTTTGTTAAAAATAAACTCCTCAAGGTACCATCATCATTCAGGCATAGCGGAATACCTCTGTAATGTTATTATAGGAATGAGAGACATTGTCTTTAAAGATAGTGCTGTTTGTTTTATTGAATACAATTTTTTTTCTGTTTTTAAAGTTATTGAGGTTAGCGTAACTAATGTATCCCTCCTAATCCCCAAACAGAGTCTTCTCTGTTTTGGTTTTGTTTTTTTGAGGGAGGGTTTTATCTGTGGTTCGCCTTAGACTCACTGGGTAGCCAAGAATGAATTTGAATTCCTCATCTCCTTGCCACCACCTCCCAAGTGCTGAGATTATAGGCGTGTTCCATCACATCCAGGCCAAGATGAAATCTTTTTTGGCCTTTGAGTTGCACAAGTTAAGAACCCGAAAGGGAATTTTGATTGATCTTAACACTCCAAGTGCCTCTGTCGTATATCTAGGGGCAAGGAGCAAGCCATTGCTGGTTTATTGTTTCACACTTCAGTTGCCCACCCAGCAATGGGGTTTCTTCCTTAAGCGATCCTCAGAGTAGACCCGGGGCAGGGGCAGGAGGTTGTTAGTTATCTGTGAATGCCACCTTGATACCTAATAAAATATTTATGTGTCAACTCTGCAGAACAGGACCTTGGGGTTACAGGAATGTTTGTAGATTCTAAAAAGCAGTCAGACTGAATCAGGAACAGGGGTTGAGGATGCAGCTACTCAGAGCCAAGCTTTCTCAGTCTTTGCGCCATTTACTTTTTGGTCTGAGAAACGCTTGGTTGTCGTTGGTGTTATTATGGAATGCTTTAGGAGGTCATGTAAAAGTACACATTGTGCTTGTCAGGGTTTTATTCTTTAAAGCTCAATGATAAATGGCCTTTCTGTCCAGTAATTCTCTTATTATCTGAACTATACTAGTTACCTGCCTGGAATGTTCTTTGTCTGGGGACTGTTAAAGGTTGACTTGTACCCTTGGCAGCTCATAATTTCCTCCACAGACTCTGGAATATGCCCTCAACTCTGAGTATCCTGACACACCACCCCTGTTTCTTTCCCTTGTACTACAGTTATGAAAGAGAATAGAAATACTAGATGCCTAGAAATATAATTCCAAATGCATTGTTTGTGAGCAGGATTTTACCTGGTAATTAGATGTTTTAAAGCTGTAGGTAAGCCATAATATTGCAGTCCTATTCTTACATATATTGTTGCCTCCATGAAAAAATATACTGATTTTTCATATTTTAGATTTTTCACTAGTATATCTTATTTATTCTTAAGCTGTAGTTCTTTTTTTTTTTTTGATTTTTTGAGACAGGGTTTCTCTGTAGCTTTTTGGTTCCTGTCCTGGACCTAGCTCTTGTAGACCAGGCTGGCCTCGAACTCACAGAGATCCGCCTGCCTCTGCCTCCCGAGTGCTGGGATTAAAGGCTGCGCCACCACCGCCCGGCTCCCTAAGCTGTAGTTCTTATAATTGTGTATTTATACTATTGTGTGTCAGAATTTTAAAATAAAGATTTATCAAAATAATCTTAAGTATGCATATTTATAATAATAAATATGCAAATTAAGCATACAGAATAATATATTTAATTTAATAATAACTTAGAACTTCTTTATTGCAGTCCTATAGATTGAATAGTACCTGCTAGGCAAATGCTCAACCCCTGAGTTATGCCATTTTAAACAAAAAGTATTAAATCCAAAATATTTTTTTTTTTTTTTTTTTTTTGGTTTTTCGAGACAGGGTTTCTCTGTGGTTTTGGAGCCTGTCCTGGAACTAGCTCTGTAGACCAGGCTGGTCTCGAACTCACAGAGATCCGCCTGCCTCTGCCTCCCGAGTGCTGGGATTAAAGGCGTGCGCCACCACCGCCCGGCTTAAATCCAAAATATTAAACTGTAACAAGGAGGACCTAGAGAGATGGCTCTGTGATTAAGAGAAAAGTACTGCTCTTGCAGAGGAACTGGCTTTGTTCCCAGCACCCACCCAGCAGCTCATGACCATCTATGCGCTCACTAGGGCCTGATGCCTCCGTCTGCTCTACACAGGCACCTGCATGCATGTGGTACACATAGTCACACAAGCACACATACATGCTAATAGACTTTTAAAAAAAATCTAGAGAAGATGCAACAGAGAAATATTAGAGAGTACAGTCTTTAATTTTTTTTTTTTAAGTAGTGGGGGTGCAAGCCAGGGTTTTGCACATGCATGGGAAGTGATATCTACCACTGGTTTCTCAGCCCTCTTTTCATTTTTTTTCTTTTTTCTTTTCTTTTTTTTTTTTTTTTTTTTGGTTTTTTGAGACAGGGTTTCTCTGTGGTTTTGGAGCCTGTCCTGGAACTAGCTCTTGTAGACCAGGCTGGTCTCGAACTCACAGAGATCCGCTTGCCTCTGCCTCCCAAGTGCTGGGATTAAAGGCGTGCGCCACCACCGCCCGGCCTCAGCCCTCTTTTCATTGACTATCTTGAAGCAGTAACTCATAGAGTTGCCGAGAATTTGGAGTCCTCCTGCCTCAGCCTTGTGAGCAACGGCAAAGATTACAGGCCTGCACTAGCAAGCCCGGCTTAGAGGAAGTAGTTATTCTTATAGGAGATTTTCCTTCCAGAAACAAACAGTTCTTAAGACTCTTCCCAGTTTTCTAGCATTTCTTCCTTGTTACACCCTCTCCAGTCTGCTCCTTTTAAACAAAGCACACAGTTAAAGATGTGAGACACTGTAACCTTTATTCCACTCCATGGTGGTAATACTGTAAATTTTAAGCCCCTCTAGCAAGACCTGTTTTCCTTTTTTTCAATTCAGGGTTTCTCTGTCTCTTTGGAGCCTGTCCTGGAACTAGCTCTTGTAGGCCAGGCTGTCCTCGAACTCAGAGATTCACTTGCCTCTACCACCAGAGTGCTGGGATTAAGGGCACACGCCACCACTGTCCGGCACAAGACTTGTTTTAAAATGTATTTTTTTTTTTTGCATCAAGTAACAGTGGGTTGAAAATTAGGTTGCCACTCAGTTCTTTGATGCAGTATCTTTACGCACCATCTCCCCTCAGAGGGAGGAAGAAAAGTCCTCTAATCTCTGCAACAACCACTAGTTGTGATTCTTTTAGGCTGGCATTTCATCAGTTACCTGGAAGAGAAAGCCAGGTGGAAAATGTCCAGAAATGATTAAGAAAAGGGTGATTGTAATACCCTGAAGAATGCAAGTTTTGAACTTGGCACCATCACTCAGGATTTGTGTGACTTTTCCTTATTCCCTCCCCACCGCTTTCTCTAAGAACTGAGGTTTATGGTGGAGACATTGTCATCAAAGTGCTGAGCTATTATCAGTCGCATTTTGATACTTTAGGTCACCAGCTACTGGCCCAGCTCAGCTTGGGACATGCAGTTCCTACTTCTTCATTTTTATTTGGACCACATCTGTCTGAGCCCTCCCAGCCAATTTCTTTTACATACACATGCTTGCTAAATCTGCCCCTCACTGCCACCTGTCCTGGTGTAGAAGCCGTGAGGTTTACAGCCTCCCTTTTGTGATTACAGAATATCTTGTCCAAACCGAGAATGCATCCGTCCTAGCCTGCTCGCCTGCTTTTTATACTCATAGCAATTGCTCATGCTGCTTCTTGAGGGAATCCTTTTGCACGTTCAGTGAAAAGTAGAACCTGATAAAGGCTGATGCTTAGCCAGGAGGTGGTGGCGCACGCCTTTAATCCCAGCACTCAGGAGGGCAGAGGCAGGCAGATCTCTGTGCATTCAAGACCAGCCTGGTGTACAGAGCGCTTTCCAGGTTAGCCAGGGCTACATGGAGAAACCTTGTCTTTGAAAAGCAGAATAAAATAATAAAAAGATTGACGCTTTAATGAAGATGTGATGTTAGTGTCAGCTAGTGACAGGTTTGCAGCTCTCTGAGTGTATCTTTTAATATGTGAATTGTTAGTTTAGAAATGGCCATAGCAGCTAGTATATTCTGGAATGCTCCAGATTCTCTTGCGTCAGGTGTCTTGTTTTCCCTTTTCTTATTCTTTCAGCTGCGGTGAGCTGAGATTTTGATCAACTTCAGCCTTTGAAGCCCCTTCCTCTCTTTGTTTTTTTGTAGATCTAGATAGGTTCTTCCAGAGTTGGTACCTGGAGGTAAGGAGGGGAAAGCCCTCCCAGCCCTGATCTCCTGCAGTATCCTTGACCTTCATGCCATTTCCAAGGTCAAGCTTACCCACTGTAGATCCTGTGCTAACTTGTATGAAAGACGCAAGCTCATGACACTGATAAATGCTTCTGAGATGTTAATGACTCAATCACTCGGGGCCCAAACAGTTACTTTATCGTCTATTAGCTTTTAGGGATCCAGTTTACCCCACGTCCTGCTCCTTGCCAGCACACACTGTACACCAGGTACTTTTATCCTTGCCTAAGTGGAGTCAGGATAAAAGTGACACAAGGCATTTTTCCCGACTGCTGTCACTCTCCTATAACTGACAGTGTGAATGACAGGCACCGCCACCAGAATGAGTGGTGATGGCCATCTGAAAGGGTCCCGTGCTCATGTGAGGACTAGGACATGCAATGAGAAATGTCACAGTAGACTGCATGGCCAGGAAAGGAGGGCTTCCAAATGAGGGGACGTATGCTTTGCAACGGTCCAGATCAGATGGCAGTCACGATAGCTCTTTCTGACCCACTTTTTCTTCCTAACTAGCACCGAGTGAGTGGCGTCTGTCTCGGACTTACTGTATTATTTCTTTAATATAATCTCTACATGAGTCATGCCCAAGAGTGGGACTAAGTAGCTTTTATTAGAAAAAGAATGTTGAACAGACTTTTTTAGCATGCATATGTATAGCATGCATGCACTTGTGTGTGTGCACGTGTGCATGTGTGCGCGCACACACACATCCAAACTCAGGTCACCAGGCTTGGCAGCCAGCACCTTTATCCACTAAACTCTCTGGCCAGCTCCAAGCTGGTTTTTAAATAATCATCTAGTCTTGGCGAGGATATCGTAAATGTAACCACATGTAATTTGTCTTACAGATTCATCTTTTACAAGTCTACCTGTTCGAGAAGAAATGATGGCAAAATACTCAAACCTTTCCTTGGAGAGCTATAATATATCCCTGACAGGTAAGAGGATCACGTCTCAAATAGTAAAATGCCAAAATAAGTTTTTAAAAGGTGTCAAGTCACTGTTTTGGTCTTTCCCAGCTTTGGTTTTCTTTCTTGGTTTTTTGAGACAGGGTTTCTCTGTGTAACAGCCCTGGCTGTCCTGGAACTTGCTTTGCAGACCAGCCTGGCCTTGAACTCACAGAGATCCTCCTGTCTCTGCTTCCTAAGTGCTGGCCTTAAAGGCGTGTTCTACAACTACCTGGCCCAGCTTTGGTTTTCAATATGTGAAATGATTACAGAATTTTTAAATTAATAAGAGTGGTTTGTTCCAAAAACATCAAAACAGCACAATTGGAATCTAAACTCTTTCAGCCTGTTTATTACATTAGTCACTTGTATTCTGCTTTTTTTTTCCAGATAGTTATTTTTACTATTTCACCAGTCTTGAATTGTTTTTTACTTTGTTTCATGTGACCAGAAAATGTTTGGGGCAAATTTTCTGAGCCAAGGCCAGGGAAATGTGTGTGCTGAGTTTTTTGATAGAACATGAAACAAAAAACAAAGAACTTCATCAGCTCTTGTTTTTCCCCAGATATTCTCGATCCAGCATTTGGAATTTATTCTTGTAAAAGTCAGCCCCATATTCCTGAGTCGTGACTCGCTCCTTTTGTTTTGTATGTATTCTAGTTGTTGGTTGTCTGTATGAGAGGATGAATCCGTTGTTTACGAGGGACGCAGGTGAGAAAGATCTGTTTGCAAATTCTTTGGCCAGGCTGGCAGAGGGGATTGCAGGACACAAGTCTCACTCAGCACAGCCTGGTGCCAGGAAATCAAGGATTAACGCTCAGGGCCACAGCAAGGAATACTTTCTTACCGAAGGTTTACCACTTAGCTTTTCTTGATTTAACTCTTAGCTGCTCTATCTGACGGTCACCTGAAGCCAGATTCCTCCTCTCATGAAAGAGATCATTGTTTGCAGTCCCCCATGGTTTGGTTTTTGCCCTGATTTGTGCTCATGTCTGCCTGGCTTTTCCCTTCCTTGTACCCGCCGCACTTCACTTTGTCCAAGCCTGAACAAGCACCAAAATGCATCTTAAGAGCTGGCGCCGAGGCTTGTTCATGACTTCTGTGTACTCGGTTGTTCGTCTACTCTCCCCCTTACCGTTTTGCAGTCTGCCTGTTGTCCCCATGAAAGAAAGCCTTGTTTGACATGGAGACACTTGAAGACTTTGACTTTGAAGCTTTCTTCTGTTACCACAGTTCTTACAAAATAAAAAGCCTTTATAAAGGTCTGGATTGATGTTTATTTAAGAAAAGCAAAGATCTGACAGCAGTTTTGGAATTCTGACTCTTCTGAGCTGTGATTATGTTTTCATATAGCCTTTTTGCTTTGGTTGCCATCCTGTCAAAAATTCTCATGTTGGGAGCTACGTTTGCTGGTTCATGGAATTGAAATAGGAACCATAGGCATTTTCTTACTGCCAGGACTGACTGACTTCCTTCCTTTCTTCCTTCCTTTCTTTCAAGAGTATGCCTCACGAAAATTGGTTGATCTTACCTATCTTGCCTCACCTGTCTTGCCTCCCAAGTGCTGGCATTAGAGGTGTGGGCCACCATCGCTAATTACTGACCAGACTCCATGTTTTCCATGAATAGTCCATTCTGCCAACAATGATTTCCTTGTTTGTAAATAGTACTCATGGCATCTTCCTATTGCTGGCTCCTGTTTTCCTTTTCCTCTGGACATTTAGAAACTGGCATTTCTATTAGTGTGTGGGTTTTTTTTTTTTTTTTTTTTTTTTTTGAGAATCAAGCAGAATATCTTAGTTACAAATCCTGGATCAGAAGAACAACTTTGGCTGCACTCAACAAATTTATTTAGTGAGAAAGGGGCCCTGTGCCTGGAGAATGAGAAAACATGGCCTTTGGTTTAAAAACAGAGCAACAACAAAAAAAACTGGTTGTTCACTTTTTTAACGTAAGACATTAGTTACTTGAGAAATTCATACTGTTGAATGTGCGCTGTGTGCATTTTTTTCTTTATAAGTTTTAGCCTTTCATAACAATTCTTGGAGGTGAGCACTGTTGTTATTTCAATTAGTAGTTGAATACAGAGACATACAAAGAGATTGAGTGAACTGACCAAAATCCCAAGTGGGAATTGGGTTTTGAACCCAGGCAGCCTGGTGCCAGACTCTCTGCTGGGCCAAGTAACTTTTTAATGCCGGATTATTCCTTTCTTTTAGCAGTATTGCTCAAACAGCTGTGCCTGCTTTAAGGTGGATAATATAGGAGCTTTAAAGTGATATATTCAAAATCTATGAAGTAAGGCCATAGTAAATGCTTTAACCCCAACCAGGTTAATTTTAGAGACCATGTTTCCGGAATAGCAAGTTTGTAGACGTATAATTGATGTTACTAAGGAGAGAAAAGTCTCTTCCCCTCTCTGTGTCATTCCTGGGCTTTTAAAACCTGCCTTTGCTAATGGACTGTTTGGCAGTCCTTGCTTCCACGACTTCACTTTAGAATGTTTCTGTATTGTTACTTTCAGTGTTTTCTCTTTTCCTCTGCAAATGGTGCTGGTTAGTCTATCAATGTTGTCCTTTAAACAAGGCGATGAAAATCCAAACATCAGCTGGCTGCTTTCTTCATCAGCCCGGTGACGGCTGAGGTGAGCTTTTTACATTGTTGACCCAACCCACGTCGTGTTTACCAGCCGACTCGTGTTTACCAGCTGACCTGGCAAAGCCCCCAGGAGGGAAGGAGGAAGAGTAAGCAGAAGTTGGAGGTGCGCATATGCTAATTTAGGTGCTGTCAGGTTTTGCTAATGTCACCAGAGATGAGGAAATACAGCCTTGTTGCCTAGCCACAGGCAGGCAAGACCTCACACGTGTTGTAGGGTCAGGAGTGGAGGAAGGGGGGGAGGACCTGCACATCTGGTCTCCCGGACTGCTTGCTGCAGGGAAGATCCTAGACTACTTTAATGGCTGAAAGCTGTTCATGACCTTTTCTGAATCTAGTCTTTTAAGGACAACAGAAAGACTGGTGATGTACAAGGAAGGAAAACATGAGTGGGCTTTAACATCCACAGTGAGGGGAAGAGGAAACAGGACACAGCTCCACCGTAGCTGGTGATCCCTGGTGACACACAGTGGAAGATTTGACCTGAGGGGACGAGCATTGGCTGACAGCACAAAGGGAGGACAGGCTGGCTTCTTCATTTTGGCTTCGTTCAGTGCTAAAAGCACAAGACTCCTATCACTGTCAAAGAGTAAAAATACGAATGTTCTCCAAAGCCCCCTGGTTATTCATAGACATGAGCCAACCTCAGAGAGATCTGGGGTGCAAATTTCTAACAGTTGCACTGTCTAGGTGCCTCCAAGCTGAGAAATAGCCCAGGAAGGAGCCCTTGCGGGTGTCTCTTCTCCAGGATAGCCATGAGCACTGCAGGAAGGCGGCACCTCCACCCAGCTGTGCAGTCAGTGTTGAGAATGTGACATAAGGCGTTCAAGAGGCTTGGGGATTCCTCTGACGTCCTCCACCGAGGAGCAGCAGGTTTAGCCACTGCGAAACTACACTGCAGAAAGACTGTGTATAGACACACGATGGGAACTGTTGAAAATGTGAGGAGCATGCTTTTCATCGTTCAACGTCAGTTCTTGAGGATCTAGCCATAGTGCATACATGCTGCTAGATTGTATCTTTACTTGTACGGACAGTAGTGATGGCCTAGTTGGCTAGGATATTCCCCCCCACACCCTTTTCTTCTTTTCTTGGGGCAGGTGGTTTGTGAGACAGAGTTTTGCTGTGTAATAGCCCTAGCTGTCCTGGACTAGCTCTTGTATATCAGGTTGGCCTCGAACTCACAAAGATCTACCGCCTTTGCCTCCTGAATGCTGGGATTAAAGGCGTCCGCCACCACCGCCTGGCTGAGTATTTAATGAGCTTGCTCCTGTATGTTTTTCTGTTATAAATTTACGCAACGATGAACACGCTACAGATAACTCCAGGAGTGTAGCTTTGCATGCGTTGTGTAACGAATACTGTGAAGCAGCATTACTGAGTTAGACATTATGTGCTCTTCTGATAGCTCCTGAGAAGTTGTCCTCCAGCATAGCCGAACAGCTTGTTCCTTCCCACACCCACAGTGGAGCCTCATTTTCCCTGTGTCTTCACTCACACAAGATACTATCAGGCTCTTTGAACTTTGTTTTTTGTGAGTAGCAAAGCTGAAGCACTGTTTTAATTGGCATTTTGGATTTAGGCATAACAGTTTGGATTTAGCCAAACCTTTCTAGGTTGGCAGCTTTGGAGGACTTTTATATTTTACTCTCTTTAATTGATGGTGATACGAGCCTTGTGCTTTTAACACTGAATGGAACTAAAATAAAGAATCCAACGTGTCCTCCCTTAGTGCTATGAGCTTATGTTCTTGTCTGTGTATATTTGTCTATTGAGATCTTTTATTAATTTTGCTATTTTTTTAAATTTTATAGAAAAGAGGTAGGAATGCAGAACATATTTCTGTGTGTGCTTTTTATAAAAATTAAAGTATTTTTCCTATTACATAGTATTCTGTGTGTGTGTGTGTGCACGTGTGTGTGCAGATTTGCATATGGAAGCCAGAGGTCGATGTTAACTGGCTTCCTTAAACTTTGTCCACCTTATTTTTATTGTACTCTGTCTTTAATATTTATGGGCATTTGTCTGCATGTATGTCTTTCCTGGTGCCAGTGGAGGCCAGAGGAACACATCAGATCCCCTGGAACAAGACTTGCAGACAGTTGAGCACCTATGTGGGTGTTGGGAATTGCACTTGGTTCTACTGGAAGAGCAACAAGTGATCTTAACCACTGAGCCCTCTCTCCACAGGATTCCTTATGGAGCCTCTTTCCACAGGATTCCTTACGGAGCCTGGATCTTGCTGATTGTCTAGACTGGCTGGATATCAAGTCCCAGGATCCTCCTCTCGCTCCCCAGCCTAAAGATTAGAAGCTTGTCCCACTGCATCCTTCTTGCTTTGTGTGGGTGGGAGGAATTCGAGCTCAGGTCTTCATCCTTATACTACAAACTCTCCACAGATTCAGGCTTTTCTCTCAACCTAGTAATTTCTGTAGTTCTTTCTTTAAACATTTCACCTATTGCTTTCCCTGTTTTTACCCCTCCCTTAAGATTTTTTTCCCTTTAAATTTATTTTACATGTGTTAATGTGTGGTCATGCATACATGTGCCCATGTGAGTGCCACAGAGCTCACACAGAGGTCAGAGGAGAACCTGGAGTGTTTCTGCATGCTGTAAAATGGCCGGCGGGGTGAGCTGAGCCAGTTGTGGGGAGCAAGCCTGTGAGCAGCACTCCTCGGTCTCTGCTTTCGTTCCTGCCTTGAGAACCTGCCCTCACTTACTTTCCTGATAGACTGTGGTGGCTACCACAGCAGTAGAAAGCAACCTAAGAAAAGTAAATAAATAAATAAATAAATAAATAAATAAATAAATAAATAAATAAATCAATAGTTAACTTAAGTAATCTTTAAGAAAAAAAAAAGAAGAGAAAAGAAAAGAAAGCAGGCAATCTAAGCCTGTGTGCAAACTTGAAACTTTGCCATCAAGGTAGAGAAAGTTGAAGTAGATAAGAAATTGGAGACAAGATAGTGGCCTGGGAATTTTTTTTTTTGTAAAAGAGAGGGGAAAGTGTTGAAAGATGACTTCCAGTTCCAGGACAAATACTGGGATGGCCCAGGGGCACAAGGCCCAGGGACAGGTCCTGCTCTGAGCCCTGGATAGAAGCCTATTGGGTTACGGACCTTCTCCAGAAAGCTTGCCTTGTTCCCTCCCCTCTGCTCTCTTTCTTTCTGGAAAGAGAGAGGTGATGAAGCTTGCTTGCCCCCTCTCCCGAGTCTCCTCCTCTGCAGAAGGCAGAACCCCTGGAGCTCTCTGCCCAACTTGGAAAAGCTTGCCAAAGTCATACCTAGCTGTTGTTTACCACATTCGTGATGTGTCTGAAAGTTCTGAGTTTCTAGAACTTTCTAAGTTTTGGTGGTTGAAGTCCTATATTTTTTGTTTGTTTTTGTTTCTTTGAGACATTGTTTCTTTGTGTAACCTTGGCTAGCTTAGAATTTGCTCTATAGTCCAGACTGGCTTTGAACTCTCAGAGATCTGTCTGCCTCTGGAGTGCTGGGATTAAAGGTGTGCACCACCATTCTGTACTTGGCTTCTGAAGTCTTATAAGAGGCCTTTCTCCTTCCAGGAGGGGGATGCTTCAATTTATTGGACTTTTAAGTCATATTCGAAAGCACTATTTTATGTAAAAATTTTAAGTAATATTCTTGAAAATACTGTCAATACTGGGTTCTAAAGAGTCAGAATAGATGTACTCATCCTTCCTCTTAAGATGGCAAGTTGCTAGAAGTTTCTCCCAAGAATGTATGACTACAGGAGAATATCTATGCAGCTATAAATTATTATGTTGCATTACTATTAAGAACTGAATTTATAATTCTTGCTGGAGATACATTCTTGGAATGTAGCCTAGGCTATCCTTAAGATTATGTTCCTTCTGCCCCAGCCTCCAAAGTTGTGGAAATCACAGAAATTTTCAGATATTTCAGATACTAAACATATTTCTTCACTCCTAGAGCTGCGAACGTCATGTGTGTTTTTGCAAGACTTCAAGACGGCGGAGAGGTGTTACTCTTGTGCAATGCTAGGGAAGTTGAAGTGTTGTTTTTCTGAAGCTCACATTCAGTTTTTTGGTTAACCCCAAAAGATTTTCAGGGGAGGGATAGAATTTCCTGTGCAGATTTGCTGCTCTGATTCCTTGGCAGGAAGCAAAACAAGTTGTAGAAATGTCCTCAGAAACAGTGAAGCACCAGGTGCGGAGGGCGGCCTGGGAAAGGCCATGCTACAGAGAGGCTATGCTATACTTAACACCGTGGAAGAACATTTAGTTGAGAATGCAAGTGCTTTTAGTGTGTTTGTCTCGACGGTCAGCTCTCATTTTGCTCACTTGGGTATGCTGCTGTAATTTAAGTTCCGTTTGACGTCTGTCATTACGTTTGAAATCTTGGGTTTGAACCGTTTGATGGTGAAGAAGTTGATGATCATCTCATAAGAATTCTGGATCTTTGAGAGTTTGTATGGACTCTTGGTTAGGGGAGAATCTGGACTTAGCCACACTTACCTTTGAAGGTCGGCGCTGCCTGTATCTTGATGTGTCACTCTGGGTGAGGGAGTTTCCTCTTTGCCTCATGTGTGAAATAGGAGTGGTTGCTTACCTCATCGACGTTGTCATGACGACTAAGTGATGCAGTCAGCATGCAACTTTTTGCACCACGCCCGGGTTTGTTACGTTCTGAACCAAGACAGTGAGAGGAACAGTGCTCACTGAGCATGGCTCCCCTGCAGCTGTAGTGCCCTTTGTAGACTTCATGTGTATCAGCCCATTTTGATATCAAAATAAGGACACGAGGCAAGGAAACTGAGGGGTGGGGGTGCTCAGGATATAGTTGATAGTAAAACCTTTGACTAGCAGCCTAGGATACACAAGGATCTGGATTGACTCTCCATCAACACACACAGACACACAGAGCACCCTCAACAACCCCAGACAAACATG
>JABTXL010006268.1:27531095-27566020 GCA_025134845.1 Neodon shergylaensis | reverse complement strand
CTATCTATCTATCTATCTATCTATCTATCTATCTATCTATCTATCTATCACCTATCTGTAATATAAGTATATATCTAATATATATAATTCCATTCCATACAGCCCTAGAAACCCTAACTAAGACCCATGCCGAGTTTGAGAAATGAGTGTCTAGAAGGTAGAGAGCTGGGGATAGCAGAACTGTGGCCCTGACTAGTGCTGGCTTTAGAAGCTGGGCTCTGGAGCAGTGTTTCCCTACTGGTGAGCTGAGCCTGGCAGAAGAAGTCAATGAACCAGTGTTTTCAAAGTACCCTTTCTGTGTCTCCACATGGGCCTTGAGAGGTGTGGCTCAACTCCATTTCAGGTTTGGAGGGGACCTTGTGGTTTCAGAAAAGGATAGGCAGGTTCTGATCCTCATGCTTGATCTGTAGCTCTTTAACTAAAACCTTCGAAAACAATGGTGAGCCTCTGCTCTCTAACATGAACCACCAGCACTCAAACACTGAGGTGTTACCATATTTCACATCAGTTATAGAGCTCACCAGATGCTGGATAATTTGTAAAGAAGCCCTGTGAGAAGGTGGTGTGGAGCCGGGAGGTTGAGGGTGCTTTGTCTGGACGTCCTGGAACAGCTGAGTCCCTCACTTTCCAGTCTTCCTTCTTCTTAGCAAAAACCACAGACAGGGAACCGTGCTTAAAAAGGGAACCAGATCATGTGATTATTGGCTAGCCAGGAATATAAACCATGCTTGTTTCAATTCTTGGGAAGACTTTACAGCGTGTGTAGCTCTTTTCTTTCCTTCTTTCCTTCTTTCCCTCCTTCCTTCCTTCCTTCCTTCTCCCTCCCTCCTTCCTTTCTTCCCTCCTTCCCTCTCTCCTTCCTTCCTTCCTTCCTTCCTTCCTTCCTTCCTTCCTTCCTTCCTTCCTTCCTTATCCCTCCCTCCTTCCTTCCTTCCCTCTTTCCCTCTCTCCTTCCTTCCTTCCTTCCTTCCTTCCTTCCTTCCTTCCTTCCTTCCTTCTCCCTCCCTCCTTCCCTCTCTCCTTCCCTCCTTCCCTCTCTCCTTCCCTCCTTCCCTCTCTCCTTCCTTCCTTCCTTCCTTCCTTCCTTCCTTCCTTCCTTCCTTCCTTCCTTCCTTCCGTCCTTCCTTTCTTCCCAGCTATGGCTTACTAGCTTCAATCAAAGTAAAGTACTACAACCCAAACTCAATTTAGTGCTTACGACTATGGAGAAGGGAGTGCATTCATCCGAACTGGGAAAAAACAAGAGTCAACAGGGATGGAATTATTTTATGTCTCTCAGTTCCCAGTTCTAGAAAAGAGACAAGTCCGCCTGCTGCAATATGAGTAAGTCTTGCCAGTTCTGCTCTCTAAGGCTAGAAACCAGAGTGTTGAATGAAAGGAAGGAATTTATATAGAATTTAATGGAGACCTTGGTCCACAGACCATTGCCCAGCCTTCGGCGGCTCTCAGCATCAGTTTTTAGTGAAGAAAGTGACCCTGTCATACGAAACAAATCAGGATAAAATGTTCTGGAATTCCACCCAACTGAGCCTTTAACATTTTGACATTTAATCATTTTCTTTTCTTCAGTAACTTAAAATGTCCTTGTTACATCAGCATCAAGACAGACGCTCTGCTATTCCCTTGGATCTGAGAACTGCTTTAGGTTTCTCATAGTGTTTGTTTTCCTCAGCTTCTGAACCATCTGGATTTATAAATGAGTTCTGAGGCAGTAGACTGATGATGTTGGCATATAGTAGCCTAACTTAGGTTAGAACACCTACAGGAGAGATGCCTCTTAAACAACCCCTTTCCATTTAAGTACATTTAGATTGAAATTATTTTCTTAAAATTTTAGTTCTTGGTTTTATCAAATTGTTATCAACTTTTTTGCCTGTCTTTTTCTCATTATAAACAGTATGTTGTAAGTGGGATATTTCTGTTTCACTTTTAGGTTTCATAATCATACGTAAAGTGATTTTTTCCCGATGTATCCTATCAGTACCACATATTACATATGTCTAGAAGGAAGCTTGTTTTGATCTTTTTATCCAGTTTGATTTCTTGTTATTGGTCAGCACCTAGCTGGGCATCCTGGTTTAACTTGTTATAATTAATGCTAGACTACAACATGCATCCATAATCTTACCTAGCACTTGCTGTGTGGCCAGAACAGTAGGAGAACTTGTCCCATGGCTTCACCGAGGGGTTGTCTGCTTTGTGGTATTGGAATGGACTAGGGCTCTCACTGAGCTCCGGAGCTAATATTTTCCACTCTTCTCCTTTTCCCCTATTTCCTCATCTCGTTTTTTGTCTTTATCATCTCCTGTTCCAGATGGTGCGGGTGATTCATAGAGAGACTCAGTTTAAAGTTCTCCCTGTTCTTGGGTGATTTCAGACATTGTCACAGTTCTAAGACATATATAGATGAATTTCCCCTGTAGAACTTATCTCTCCTCTGCTCCAAAAAGAGTAACTGACCTAAAAATTGCACAGGACAGTAATTATTCTTATTAAGATGGCTAATGACATTGCATATAAAGGGCATAACCATTAATAATAGAAAGCTTGATTTAAGGGAGCTGTACCATGGCATAATCCCAGTATGTACCAAGCCCTTTCCATTTGAGGAACTCTTATTTAACCCTTTACAACAACATAGCAAGCGTATAATGCACTACCCATCAGATATCTTTATTTCAAAACTATCATTGGGTCAAATATTTATTTCCTGGACCTAAATCTCTTCATCACGATATTGGAACATTGTGTTGGCTTCCTTCCAACACGTATACACGATCTTTGAAGACTGTTATAAGGATCGTGCGAGGGAGTGAGTTAGCCAAAGGAATGCTGAGCTCCTCCAGGGGGTCAGCTCTGTTTCTTCTGGGTGGGATAATTGGAATCCCAGCTCCTTAGTCTGGTTAAACATACCCATCTCTAATCATGTCCCATAGTGATAAGTAAAACTCCCGCGGTAGTGAGTAATAAGTCAGTGCCTTCGTTTCCTCTTATCAGTGTGGCAACACCATGACCAGGACAACTTATACACAAAAGAGTTTATCTGTGCTGGTGACTTTAGAGGTGTAAGAGTCCATCACAGCAGGGAAGTGTGGCATCGAGCCTGGAGCAGCAGGTGTGGCGGCTGGAGCAGAAGGTGAGGGCTCTCACCTTAAACCTCAAGCAGGAAGCAGGAAAAAAAAAGCAAACCTCCAGGTGAAAGCCTTTAAGCTCTCTAAACCTGCCTCCTGTGACAACTGCCTCCAGCAAGGCAACCCTGATCCTCCCCAAACAGCCACCAACAGGAGACTAAGAATTCAAATGCCAGAGGCTATGTAAATGCCAGAGATTCAAACCTTCACACCCTCTGATTTAGAGATTGCCTTAAGACATTGCTGTGTCTGTCATTTGGTTATGGAAGCACATGTATCTTCATGGGTGGCCTCCTTCATCATCCACGCCATTTTTTATTTAGTGTTGACATTGCCCTAAAGAGGACAAGGATGATATATATTTGTATCAAACCCAACAATTTTGGTTCTCTTTAAACAGTAAACTACAGCAGGCTGGTCTCTGTCACTAGTGCATTGCTTACCTGAGGACAGAACCCAGAAAAGAAACTGGTTTTGACCCTTGCTCCTTGTCTGGTTAATTAACATCATAATTTCTTTTCCAATCATTACTGATTTTCCCCCCCTTTTCCATCTTCACAGTTCATGCGTTATGCAAACACTCAGTTACATCAGCAGTAGAAAATTTAAGACCGCTTGGACAACACGTTTGATCTGGAGACTTCGCTGTGGCAGCTGAAATCTTTCTAATCTCTGCACTGAAAGTTAAAATTACCTATAAACTTTCACACCATAATATGGTGTCGAATATGACATTTAGACATTGTAGTTTTATCTGTTGCTGATTAATTATATCTGGCTGAGTTAATTTTATCTCTCCTTGCTGATTAGTTTAATAAACCGTTGGGAAACACAAAATTAAAACGAACTCAAAATTAGAGAAACTAGGAAAAAGGAAAATCAAGAAAGTATCTTTATTGCTCCATCTTCACAGTCAGTGTGGGAACGATGAGAGATGACTTTCACCTCGTGACTTTTCATTGAATGCTCCTGTTCCTAATTGTATATGCTTCAAACTTTCTTGGCTAAGGAATCTACCATAATGTTGGTATGTGTCCTTTTGACATGATATAAATATGTATCTAAATCTCATTGTTTTTAATGCTCTTCTTTAATTTTCCCCTTGACCCTGCTGCTATGCAAGGCGGAGCTGTGTGCACACTAGGCAAGCACTCTACTATTGAGCCACAGAGCCCATCCTCTTCCCCCTGACTTTCTTTCCTTTGTTCCTTTGCGTTACCACTTCTCTAGCTCTGCTGGCTGTTTACAAATTTGCATCAATTGAAAGATTTCCTAGCCTGCACCCTTTGCCTTTTTACTCTAGCAAGGTGAGGGTAAGGCTATGAAGAGGGGTCCCACTATGGTAGTAAGTGAGAAGAAAGGGCAGCCTTGGAAACGGGAAGCTTCTTTCTGATCTCAAGCATGTCATTGTTTGTTGCAAGCTTGGTATGGTTCTAATTTTAATCACTGGAGGCTGTTCCTTCAGTGGTACACTGCAGATAATCCCATTGGGGTTATCCAACCACTTCTACTACGACTGCTGCTATCTCCGATGGCTACACCGTGGTTTCATTGTATGTACAATCAGAACTGTGTGACGAAAACTGTGCATTGGTTAGAAAATGAAGTAGGGAAAGTCAAGTTTAGTACATTTCTTTTGATTAAACAGTCTCAGTAATAAACACTTTTCTCCCTTCTTCTTAGTACCCGGCGTTCATGGGAAAAACAAGCCGTTGATCACTTACGTGGGGGATTCTACTGTCCTGAAGTGTGAATGCCACGATGGTCATCCTTTAAATTGGACTTGGTACACGAGTAATGGAAGTGTACAGGTAAGATCCTGTTTGCTGGGGCTGGGAAGGCTGTTCAGTTGGTCACAGTGCTTGTTTTTTAAGCAGGAGGGACAAGGGTATGGATCTCCTGTACCCATATAAGAAGCTGGGCATTTCAATTGTGATTGAGGGAGATGGAGACAGGACGATTCCTGGCTTGCTGAGCCAGGCTAGTCTTGCTGGTGAACTCTAGATTTAGTGGAAGACAATTGAGGAAGGGCACTTGACGTTTATCTCCGGCCTCCACATTCATCACACGTAAATGTGCTCAAAACACCCGCACAGACATACAGACATGTATACACACGTGTGTGATATATATACATTATATATACATATATATGTGTGTGTGTGTATGTGTGTGTGTGTATATATATATATATATATATATATATGGAAGATCTTTTTTCTCGGGGTTGAAGAAAAGAAAAGAAGAAGCCATTTAGTTCATGAAGAGGATTCTAGCTGAATCAGTCCTAGGGAGACAAGCACTCCTGTTAGCGCTTATAGTTCGCAGGAACACACAGTGATGAATGGATCTGTCCTTGGATGCTTTCGGCACATGGCATTATACGCGTGAAGAAGATCTTAGTGTTTTATTGGATCCTACATCGTTTTCTTTTTAGGTTTTGAAATTTATTTAAAGTCTTTGAAAGAAAATCAAAATTTGCTTGCAGGATGGGCACAGTGGTGCGTGCTTGTAATCCCAGTACCAAGGAAACTAAGGGAGGAGGATTGCCATGTGTTTGAGGTAAACCTGCACCCAAGAGATGGTGCCAGGTAAAGCCAGAAGAGCCAAGGTTACACGGCAAGGCTGTGCTACAAACAAAACTAAAAGTAAAAGGAGAGTAAATTTTGACCTGGTTTAATGGCATGTGCCTATAATCCCGGACTGATGGGAAGCTGAAGCTTGGCTATCATTATGTTTTCAAGGCCATGCGTAAAGGTTTCGGTGTTATCCCAGACTACATAATGAGGCAAAACCAAAACATTTTTAATTGGCCAGGCTAGAAGTAATTTTATCAGAAAAGTTCCTCTTCTACTTCTTGTCAATAACTAGGGGGAAAAACAATCCCAGGCTCTTTCTCCGGTTTGTCTCCTGAAATATCTGACATGGGAGGCAATGTTTCGGCGCCGTTTGGAAACAATGAATGGAAATTTGGTCCCTTAAACGGAGTTCTCAGTTGTTAAGTGTCCTCAGCCCTTTGTACTTCACACATTGGAAAGAAGTGGATTTCGAGGCTTATACATCTAAGACAATTGGCTTCGCAGAGCTGATCTGAAGAAAACAAGAGTATTCAATGAATAAATTATCGCTGATGTCCTGTCCTTTCCCGATAGCTTCAAAGAGCTTGAAACTCAGGGCATGCTGCTTGGGGGTGCCCCTTTCTTGCCGTGCTGCTAATGAGTATTAGAATTAAAGTCCTGTTAGAGAAAAGCTGCAATTCCAGATGGGACACAGGAAACAGAACCAGTCTTTCAATGAGGGATTAGATTCCCACTGAAACAAAGTTGCGGCTGTGGACATGGAAGAAGGGCTTTGGAAGGAGCGTGTCTATTGCTTTAATGTTTCAAGAAAATAGCTCTAGATCATGCAGGGGTCAGCATAATCAGTGAATCCTCTGCCCTTTGTCTTATTGGTGATCAGGACAGATATCTACAGATGTTTTTAAAATATTAATTGTAAAATCAAATACCAGTTGTGATGTTTGGAATATGTAGCCTAATTTATTCATGCATGCGTGTTAGCAAATAGGCTAGAGCCCAAGTCATTTTATATTAAAGTTGTGTCCTGGGTTTGCTGTATGAATCATTACCCTCTTCTTCATTTAGCATTGGGTCTGATCAAGATCAGCTGTAAGACAGGGGCAGGGAGGGGGTCACAGGTCATCATTTTAGGTCAAGTCACCATCTGCATCACAATTAGCTCTGTACTTTCTTAAAATTCAGCCCTTTGATTTATTGTCTCTGATTCACATGGTGGTTTGTGTCATGAATATTACAGACTGTGCTTGCTGCCTGTGTACATATTGATAGGTCATGGTCATCCTTCCTTCCTTCCTTCCTTCCTTCCTTCCTTCCTTCCTTCCTTCCTTCCTTCCTTCCTTCCGGCAAATACATTTGCAGAGAATTCATCCTTGGATCATCTGAGAACGTTTGTATGCAGATTAGCATTTATTGAGCATCTCAGTTGAATGATAGAACAGTGAAGACATCAAATGTCCTGAGAATAAAATTTAATTTTGATTAAGTATAACAGCTTCCCAGTATGACTTTGTGAGCGGGAGGAAAACCCAGCAGCTCCCAGAAGCTAGTCTACCTAAGAGAGAAAGAAACGGGGACATGAAAGGAAGGAACAGGGGTCTAGGACGAGAGAGCTGGTCACTGGAGGGCATCAGCTTAGAAGCCTTGAGGATTTCAACTGCACTTTCAGTGTAAGGAACTCAGGTGGTCAGCTTGGTGGTCTGTCATCAGGACTGACCGGAATAATATCTTTAGAAGTAGGTGTTTTGTTTCCTTATGTGCTTGCCTCTGCTTGTGGAGAGCTAGTGATATATGAGAAAGGGAAGCCAGGATGGTTGGAAATTTTCTGCCTTGGATTTTCTTTTCACTTAATATTTACTAATGACGACCTAGACATATATTTGTAGGTTCAGACATTCAGGGCTGAGTCCACATAGCAGAGCAGACCTTTTCCCTTGCTGCTGGAACACCAACCTCCAGCAAAGACTCATAAATTTTAATATGCTCCTTTCCAGTAAGTGGTTTCCTTGGCTCTGACTTATAGCTTTGCCCAGAATGAGATCTCATGGGACATGTATCTCTTTTTTGCATTATGTAAGGATTTTAATGTTTCCTTGCATTAGGTTCCTATTGATGTTCACAAGAATGATAAGTATGTTATAAATGGATCCTATGCTAATGAGACACGACTAAAAGTAAAGCATCTTTTGGAGGAAGATGGAGGCTCCTACTGGTGCCGGGCAGCCTTCCAGTTAGGTGAGAGCGAAGAACACATTGAGCTGGTTGTGCTGAGCTTCATGGTGCCCCTCAAGCCGTTTCTCGCAATAATCGCAGAAGTTATTCTGCTAGTGGCTATCATTCTGCTTTGTGAAGTGTACACACAGAAAAAAAAGAATGACCCAGGTAAGATGTCTCACTTTTTCTATTACATTATCGCTTCATTATTTTTTATATTTTAAATATTTTTATATCTATTTTCTTTAAACAATCTTTTCTCATTTTATGTACCTAACCCAGTTCCCACTCCTTCACCTTCCCCCCCATCCCATCCCCGATCCACTCCTCAGAGGGGGTAAGGCTTCCCATGGGGGAGTCAACAGTCTGGCACATGGCTTTGAAGCAGGACTAAGGCCCTCCCCCCTATATTTATTCTGAGCAAGGTATCCCTCCAAAAAGAATGGGCTCCAGAAAACCAGTTTAAGCAGCAAGGATAAATCCTGATTCACTGCAAGTGGCCCTACAGACTTCCTCAGCCACACAACTGTCACCTACATCAGAGGCCTGGTTTGGTCCTAGGCAGGTTCCCCGGCTGTCAATCTGGAATCAGTGAACTCTCACTAGCTCAGGTCAGCTGTTTCTGTGGGTTTCCCCATCATGGTCTTGACTCCTTTGTTCATACTATTGCTCTTCTCTCTCCGACTGGTCTCCGGATGCTCGGCCCAGTGCTTAGCTGTGGATCTCTGCCTCGGTTTCCACATTATCACTTCATTAGGATGTGTATTATGGCCTAACACACAGTCACTTACAAGTTCTGGGGATGGGCTGGGAAGACGGCTCACTGAGGAAAAAGCATTTGTTGCACAGGTGTGAGAACCTCCAGAGCCTGTGTATAAAGCGAGATACATAGCATGAGCAGCTAGAATCTTAGTGCCCCTGTGCAGAGTAGGGAGGTAAAGGCTGCAGACCTCTGGCAGCTTGTAGGCCAACTAGCCTGGCATACTCAGTGGAAACCAGCAGGAAGACCCAGTCAGCGCAGAAGCCAAAGACTGACAGACACCTGAGGTCATGCTGTGACCTTCACAGCCAGACTACAGTGTACACACATATCCACACTATGTAAATGTGCACATACACACATACATACATGCACACACACACAAAATAAGTGAAAATGGTCTGTAAAAAAATTTCTTATTTGGACCAATATCTATGCTTGGAACCATGATGGTAATGGTCTATTGATGGAGGAAGGTCATTGGTTAATTATAATAAAGAAACTGCTTGGCCTCATAGCTTAGAACATAGGTGGGTGGAGAAAATAGAACAGAATGCTGGGAGGAAGAGGGAGTGAGCTCAGACTCGATAGCTCTGCTCTCTGAGGCAGATGCGATTCAGCTCCGACCCAGGATGGACGTAGGCTAGAATCTTCCCGGTAAGCGCACCTAGTGGTGCTACACAGAATATTAGAGATGGGTTGATCGGGATATGAGAATTAGCCGGTAAGGGCTAGAGCTAATGGGCCAAGCAGTGTTTAAAAGAATACAGTGTCCGTGTGATTATTTCGAGGCATAAGCTAGCAGGCGGCCGGGGTGCTGGGGACGCAGCCCCGCCGCTCCTACTACTACAGTCTATGAGCCTGGATTTTTGGCCTTTGTTTCATCTGCCTCAAAAATATTAATATATTTCCTCTCTTGGTACCACTGTGCGGCAGTTCAAGAATGTCTATTGACATTGGAATATTAGGGAACAATCAGATTTTTTCATGTAAATGGTCTCAGATTTTTTTTTTCCATTTAGATAATTCATTTTGAACATTTGCATCAGGGGGATTGCTTTTGTGTGGGGGTGCTCGTGCGTGCGTGTGTGTGTGTGTGTGTGTGTTTGGAGGTCAGAGCATAAACTTACTTAGGAATGCTCTCCACGCCTTTTTGACATACGGGCTTTCATTACCCTGGTGCCTACCAATGAGGCTAGAGCGGCAGTCACTGCGCTCCACGGGTTGTCTTGTTTCCCTCTCCCTGTCTGGCGTTTTAAGTGTACAACACCACACCTGGCTTTTTATGCAGGTTCTGGGAATTGAGCTCCCGGCCTTATTCTTCTACAGCAAACACTTTGTGACTAAGCTCTCTCCCCATCTCCATTTAAAAAGTATTTTATCCGAGACCAACCTGGTCTACAAAGCTAGTTCCAGGACAGGCCCCAAAGCCACAGAGAAACCCTGTCTCAACAAAGAAAAAAAAAGAAAAAGAAAAAAAAAGTATTTTATCCATTTGTAGATTCTCAGTGCCTAAATTCCAGGTGGCATTAGGGTTGCTGTTTTAAACCCATGTCTGTTGGACTATTGGATGAGAAACCCATGATAGAATTTGTCACGTTGTGTTAGTTTCGGGCTTCTTTTGCCATGAGAAAAACACCACGACCAAAAGCAAGTTGGGGAGGAAAAGGTTTATTTGGCTCACACTTCCAGATCCTAGTCCATCACTGGAGGAAGTCAGGACAGGAGCTCAAGCAGGGCAGGATCCTAGAGGCAGGAGCTGATGCAGAGGTCATGGAGGGGTGCTGCTCATTGGCTTGCTTCCCCTGGCTTGCTCAGCCTGCTTTCTTATAGAACCCAGGATCACCAGCCCAGGATGGCCCCACCCACCATGAGGCTGGGCCCTCCTGCATTGTTCAGTTATTGAGAAAATGCCTTACAGCTGGATCTCATGGCGGCATTGCCTCGTGAGGCTCCTTCCTCTCTGATGACTCTAGCTCGTATCAAGTTGATACACAAAACCTGCCAGTAAACATGTATTCTGTATTCTTTTCTGATTTTCATACATATATGTATGATTTTCATATATGATGCCATTTAAATATATATGTTTATGTATGTGGGTATGTATATATGTGTGTGTTTACATACATATATATGATTTTCATTATATAGTTTTGGGGAAAAAAAATCCCAGGGTGCCAAACAGTTCTGACCGGAGATTCAGATAGTATCTGGTATCCTGTTACAAGGGAACTGAGGGAGACACAGCTATCAAAGGTGGCATTTCTCTCCTTTCCATGGAAAAGTTGTTAGGAACAGGTTGGATTGAACATGTAACATAGTATTGCATGTTTAAATATCATATCCTTTTTCTTTGTCTTTATACAGATGATGGGAAAGAATTTGAACAAATTGAACAGTTGTAAGTAGTTTTTTTGATTTTTTTCTCACTTGGGTAAAATACAGATAAGTATGAAATTAGGTAAAATGCTTACAGTTAGAAACAACAAGAACATGTTGGTGTGCATGCTGTTTTCTGTGTACATCTTTGTGATATTGAAGTGTGATATCCAGAGTCAACCCCTCCATCAATAGCTGCTCTGTGCTTCTGGTTTCATCTCTGCATGATGGGTTCATCATGGTGCTCCTACACACATTTGTTGAATTAGTGAAACTTATGTATAAATGCTTGGGACAGACTTTGGAGCACAGTAACCAGATGTATTAATTTATTTAAATGAGTCTTTACCTTGGTTGTAGTTTTGATCACTGAAGCTTCTTAATACAATGTTCTTGAGGCTAGAGAGATGAGATGGCTTGGTGGTTAAGAGAATCTGATGCTCTTCTAGAAGACATGGGTTCAATTCCTGGCAGCTGCATGGCAGCTCGCAACAGTTCTAAGATATCTGTTGTGTTCTCTTCTGGAGACATGTGCACACACTTGGCACACACATGTCCCATGGCAAAACATTGAGAGAGAGAGAGAGAGAGAGAGAGAGAGTTCAGTGTTCAGGCCTCACTAGACCCCCCAGATCAGAAAGAACCACTTAGGTTGGGTATAGAACCTGGATTTTCTAAAAACATCTTCCAGTGGTTCTGATTTTATCACAATGAAGATCACTCACCTAGGATTCTATGAGAATTACTTTTGAGAGAACTCATGTTTTTTTTCTCTTACATATCTCTTTAGAGATAGCTGGGAATAACTCTGAGTATAGCTGGGCAATTGATAAATAAAAGGGCAATTGGTCTACTTTGGTTTGGGGATGGTGGACTACTTCCAAATTGGAGAATAAAGGCTGCCAGGGAAGGAACTAAAATCTGAGAAACAGAATAAGAGACCAGACTAAGACAACTGAGAATTTGCCCTTGAAAGGGGCCCCCATGCCCAACAAGATGGTGGAAGTGTGGTCCTTCATATACTTGCAGCCATAGTCAAAGAGGCTTTTGGACCCAGTTCATACATAGTAGGTAAAAATAAACCAACAGGATATGTGCTTCCAAGTTAAGGACACAAAATTATAAGTTGAAGTTTAAACACCCCAATTCTTATTTATTTATTGGTCCTCTTTTTTATTTTTTAAAGATTTATTTATTTATTATGTATACAACATTCTTTCCATGTGTGCTTGCAGGCCAAAGAGGGCACCAGATCTCATTACAGATGGCTGTGAGCTATGTGGGTGCTGGGAATTGAACTCAGGACCTCCAAAAGAGCAGTCAGTGCTCTTAACCTTTGAGCCATCTCTCCAGCCCCCCTCAAACATCTTAAAAGCAATGTCAACATGATTCAATTTATAATATAAAGTTATTTTATACCTTTTACTTTAAATTGGAATAATATACATGTTCTTCATCTTTTGCTCCAGTGCCGTCATCACAATGAAAATGTTTTATTTTAGGTATAAATTAACCACGGTATTTTAGGCTCTTTTCAGATCAGCCCTTGTTGCAGTTCATTTTAGGTAGCGTAGTTAATTTAGTTAGTAACTAATTTTTTTCACAGAAAACATTTTCGTGTGTTATATAACTGATATATTTTTACATATATTTATGTGCTTTAATAACCCTGGTCTTTTGTAGTTTCTTGGTAAAAATGATTTAAAAAATAAAAATAAATATATAACATCAAAAGCAATGACTTCTCTCGAGGAACTCAATGAAGAGTAGACTCATTTATTTGATCATTGGTCTACCATCCAAGACTTTTACACTTCGGTTTTGATATGCATGGTTGGTTGGCTGATTCTACTTGATGATAACAGCCTCATGAGTGTGGGTCTGCCCACAACATCTCTACTGATATTCACTGTGTTCAATGGTTTTCTCATGCAGTTGTGCTGAAGAATCCACGGCTATCCTTAATAGTCTTGTTTGGAAACAAAAGGTCATATGCAGCTTCTAATTTGATGTAATAGCCGTCAAATTATGAGTTCTCTCATACAAATTGGCTGAGCTCCCTATTGACTGTTATCTTGCATGTTTCAGAATACTGTGAGAGATCACAGTTGCATACATGCCCATGACTCTACTTTTGTAGTTTTCCCTCTGCTTAGATCACGCAAGTCTTTGTTATTATGCCCATGGCAGTAGGTTCTCCCTAAGCAATGGCATGAGAAAAACCAACATTACAAGTAGAAGACTGTTAGGAAGAATGAACTGAGTGTGCACTGACATTTTAGAGTTTGCATCCAGTATGGTGTAAAATATTACTCTGACTTAATTTTATGCATTGTGAACATCTGGTGATTCTCCTTTTTGTTTTTCACACAGGAAATCAGATGATAGCAACGGTATAGAAAACAATGCCCCCAGGCTCAGAAAAAATGTAAGTTACTTACTTCTAAACCATAGGAAACGGCGAAATTCAATATACCAGGCTATTAAACTTTACTCTTTCCCGATTCATAGAAGACCTAGTTCACTGTGCTTGAATACACTTATTTACACAGTAATAGGAGAAAATATAGGCCTATGCAAAAATTAATGGTATGCTTTTCTACCAGAGAATAGGTGGTAGTTCTCCTTTCTCAGCCCCCTGAGTGCTGGCATTAAAGCTTTTGTGTAATGTTTAATTTGTCAGTTCAGACTTTCTGTATTCTTTGATTTTATTCTCATAGACTTCCATATGGTTGACGCGATGAATTCGTCCGTCACAGATAATTTCCTTAATTAATTCTTCACTGTCTTAGTTCGCCAGTGTTAGGACTTGCTCTGCCAGGAGATGGCAAGCTCTCTTTCTATACATTCCTCTGCTTTGCTAAAACGATTGGAAGTTATTATAGAATCGCGCGCCAGTAACTGTTGCCTTCTGCTTTGTTTAACTCAGGAGTCGGTGGAACAGTGAGCGAAGAGTATCCCGCCTTGAGAAGACGTACAAAGAGTTTGTATTCCTGCTTCCTCTCAAGAACGTGTGAATTTTAGATTTTTAGCACCCACAGCGGTAGCTTTATAAACAATATAGGCCATCTCCTACCTAAAGATGTGTTTTCATTTTGTGATTGCTTTTCATTGAAGCAAGGTGAATTGTTTCAGGTGTGTTCTGCCTGTTGTAAGCTAGATAATAAATTTTATCCTGGTCTGGGAGATCAGGGGCACGGGACAGACAGCAGCAAAATCAGTGGCTAATCCACAAAGAAATATCACTAAAGATGTGTTTATTACCAAAGAATTATTAAAGAGAAAGCTTTTGCCTGTTGTCTTACAAGTGTTTCCCCCGCTCATGCATGACTACCTACAGAAGTATTGATAACAGCTTTTCTGTGACGTGTATTCTGCCGTGGTATTGAAAGTCGTTTCCCTAGGAAATAGGAACTATACTTTCGATATAATGGTGGCTACTCTGTAGGCTCTACGCTAAGGTATACTTTTGCTCCGTGAGTAATGGTGTCAACTAAGGGAGTACAAACCGTCTATGCTAAGAAAAAGGGTCTCTTAGTCTTCAGTAGGACATTTTCCTCATTCTTTGCGGCGGCATTTGGGCCTCATCTGTCTTCCTGGTGTTGACGTTTCAGGGTCCACAGTACGACACTACTGCTTGCATGGCTTTGTGGCTCATGGATCCTGGGGACCTTGATTTGCTGTCTGGTTTCTCGTGTCATTGCTGTCCGAACATACAAAAATGCGTTATTACTGCTTTCCAATAATAATTCCTTTGACTGAGAAGGAGGAGCGCTAGTGCACTGTTGTGTTTTTTTTTTTTTGTGCACTGTTTTTATATTGCTGCAAATGCCTTAGACTTAACTTTCGAAATGGAAGGATTTCATACATATGTGACTGAGATATTTTATATAAACCCAATAAAGCCAAATCAATTCAACTTTGAATGGACATAGCCAGTTGTCACTGACTTTAAAATAAATAAATAATAGAGTGGTGCCTTGGGTAGTAGATTAGGTGTCCCTGGTGCCGCCGGGTTTTTGTGACACACTGTTTCCTGAGAACAGAGTTAAGAACAAGGACAACAACTTGGTAATAGTAAAAGAAAGCCATGGTTCTTGGGGATTGACGGTTTAGAGGTTGGGTAGAAAGAATCCACTGATTTAGCATTGAAAACTCAAAGTGTATGCCTTGCACACTAGCTAAGGAAAGTATCAAATTCTGATAGGGAAAATTCTGTAATATCTCAGCTAATGTTTACCAATATCACTAGCTAGAATAGTACATATAAAATATTATGGCAGCTGCTTCCTATTTTGTTGATGCAAAAAAGTTCAGTATTTTCTAATACACATTAACTGTACGTGTAGATTTTATTGAATTAGAATGCACCTCTTGGTAGTAGATGTCCTGTTTTCTTCCTTAGTCTCATGCATGATACTTTTGTTTTGCTTTAATTCATGCTTAATTTGACAAGATCCTCTTGATGAGCTCATGGCAATCAATATAATTAGTCTAAACATTTTGAATTCAGGGAGCAAGTCCCACTCAACAGTATAACTGTGACTGGATACATACAAAATCCCAAGTAACTTTGCTTACAAGATTCATTCATTTGCTTTGCCACCACTAAGTATTTAAGTTGAAATAGTTTACATGGAAAAAAAAAAGCTACCCAAAGGTAAAATAATCTGAAATACTTATGTGATATATTTGAAATGTTAATGGGTAATATGTGTTATTTATTTTTATAAAAGATAAGTTATCTAAGTAACTTTTGACCTTCCAGGGTCTCTCTGGAGTACTTCTGGAAAATTATCCCATCTCTATTAGATTAAAATGGGCTGCTTCTGTTGACTAGCCTCACAGAGACGATGAATGGATTGTCTAAGGACCCATTGTAAACTGACTGCAAAACCAAAGATGAAAGCAGGAAAACTACCCTGACTATGTCGTAGACACCTGGGAAACTCTACCAATCTTTTCAGTTGATGGGTTTTCAATATAATAATTAGACGTAATGATGCCATAAAATGTCCAGATAATCTTAAATTCGGTTTGCATTGAAATATAAATTTCCTTTTGCAATCTTTTCCTTTTTTTTTTCTTCCCTAGCTGGTGAGTCCTTCAGACCCAAACCTAAAATTGTTTATGATCTTTTCTTCTTTATTGGCCAGGAATCTAATCTATCCCTCTTTCTTTGATTTTCTTTTTCAGGTGGGGAGGTTTCAGACAGGGTTTCTTTGTGTATTTCTGGCTGTCCTGGAACTCACTCTGTATACCAGGCTGTCCTCGAACTCACACAGAGATCCCCTTGCCTGTGCCTCTCTGAGTGCTGAAATTAAAGGTGTGCGCCACCACCGCCTGGTTTCCTTTGATTTTCTTAAACTGTCATTAATCCTTTCAGAACCTCTCCCACTTCACCTTCACCAGCTGCAAGGTGTGGTGTAGGTTTCCCTACCTTGGCCTCATTGTCCATTCCTCCATTTTTCACAGTGCTTCTCAGTCTTTCTTAAACACAAAGATCTCAGGTGATGTATCAGGTTTCAGGCCAAACCTTAGGCAAGCACATTGTTGCCATTTCTGCACGTCACCTAGGTCACCTAGTTACCTCTCTCCTCCCAGTGTCTTGGATTAGCCCAGAATGTGTCTCTGATGCTTACCCCGTCCTACTAACTCAAGATTAGCCTTCAGTATGTTAAGCTTTAGGGGAAATTCACATATCCATGGGGTAGGGACGATCCAATGTGCTAACAATTCCATGTTGTTGTCAGGGTAGTTTTCCTGCTTTAGTTGTGTGCCCAGTATTTCGTACAAGGAAAAAGTTATAGGTGATGTAAAATGTGTGTACCTATGTTTAGAAAACTAATTTTAATTATGACAGTTAAAATTGCAAAACAATTTTATACAGAAGAATAAGTTGTGCAAATCCTCCAGTTGTACAGGGTACATCACACCCATTCTGATGGGGTTAATTCCTGTCACACTTAGAATCCAATGGTCAGTATGCACAGAAACCTTTTATTTAATAAGGTGACACATTGGCTCTAAATATGCAAGATTTTAATTAGATTCCTTTGTATGGCACAGAGAGCTGGCACTTGGGCACACCTCACTAACATACCTGTTTCACTTCCCCAACTTTTGTACATCTTTGTACATCTCAGAATTCACTTCAGAATTTAATATTAACAGCAGCATGTGACAGAAAGATTTATTATTACATTTTGAACACTGAAAGCATACTTTTCGTCGAATTGATCAAAAGAAGGGGGAAAAAAACCTTTCATTTCAACCTTTTTGTTTCTGATCCTCACCTTTGAGACAGTTTTGATTATTTGCTTTCTGTTAAATTTTCCATAGGAAAGTGAACCTTTCCTATTTAATTAAGTCTAGGGAAAAAATTAGGGAATTTCTGCTTAGTGGTTCAGCTCTCGGAAAGGTGTCCAAGTGCTCCGGTAATAATAGAACAACATGGCGACCTGCGTGCCGTCCGCACTCAGAAAAATATTGCCGGCATGAGTGGAAATGGAAGGAAGACTTGATTGGTTTGCAACTTAAAGTCACACACACTTAGGTACTTAATTAGTTTGTTGAATGCATTGTGCGCTAGGCACTCACTTTAACACATGCCTTGAAGTTCTCTGTTTATTTTACTCATGTCGTAAAAATGGTCTTCTGTTTTCCTCAGTGCACAATCTCAAGCTCAGAGACCGTAAGAAAACCACACAAACCCACGATGTACATGATCACAACTGAAATCTAGATTTAGCCTTAGCTGACCAGATCAACAGCACTGAATGACTAGATGTATACGTCCTAAAAATTGAGGTCATTATCAGTTACCTTGTTTTGTTTTGTTTGTTTTTTAATTTCACTCTTTTAGGTGGTCAGTCATAGCACAAGATCCATAATCTTACTGTAGTTGGGACCCACTTTTTGTCAGTTTGTGTCCTCTCACAGGTGCTGGGGAATCAACACATACTTAAGACTTTTTTTTTCTGGTTGTATTGTCAGTCGTGAGAATGAACATGAAATTTATCGTCCAGACATAAAACGAGAAAGATGCTATGTATAACTTCACTGAGAAAGTAGGCCCTCTGGTCTCACATTCAGCCCCTAGGGAGGAGGCGGCTGCTCTGTGTGGGTTCTGTCAGAGGCAGCAGCAAACTGGAATGATTGACAGAAATGAACTTTCAAGGAAATAGCCAATTTTAGCTAATGCGGGGAAATCACCATTTTCAGTAGGTGTCAGGTGAGTGCCGCTGTGGAGAAGTACCTATAATGACATCATTTACTCAGCGTAAAGTTTTATTGCTTTAAGTATCTTAGGATGACTGTGGTCTGTTGGCATTTGGAAGATGGATGCGCGAGTCGTAAGAGAAGTTGGCGAAGAACATCTTGCTTGCGCTGCTGGGTCGATGAACTGGCCAGTTCCTTGGATTTGTGCATCCCTTGGTTCCTGTGTGGTAGTAGCCATGTTTGTGTGACTCCAGTGAGCAAAGAATGGCAGATCCTTTAGAACCAAATTTGCCCGTGAAATGATTGAAAATTGCACATGAATGGAACAGACAGTACTTTCAGTTCCACGAACGATTTATGGTTTGCATTCCTTGTCCCTTTACAGCTCAATGGGAGCATGTTATGGAAACCTGTTTAGGGTCTTGGTTAAAGATAGTGTTTTTGTCTGGTGTGTTTAATGTTTTAAAGCATTTTATTAAAACAAATATGTAATTTGTGGAAAATTATCACATTATTTTTCTAAAGTTTATTGATATGAAAGTAATAGATTTATTACATATGTGATTAACTGTGATGCTACTTAATGTTACAAAAGAATAGCTACTTATATTTTTAACTTTTAGAATAGATATTTAATCATAAATGTTTAGTTTTGCTTAAATCAAGGGCCATTGATTATATTTTTTTAATAGCTGTGTTTCTTTTCCATATGTGTTTAGATTCTCATCGCTGACTTTCTATATCAAATAACACCAGAAATGACAATACAGGAACGTTGTGAAAATTTCCATGTTGTGTATGAATTTAATAGACAATTAAACTCAATAAAATGTATTCTAAGGATTTAAACTTTAAGTATCGGAGAATGTGTTTTCAAAGTTTTCACTTGATTAAATCGTGTGTGTGTGTGTGCACACGTATGTGTGTGCACACATATGTGTGTGTGCACATGCGCGCGCCTGCAGACCAGAAGAGGACCTGGGAACTCTTGGAGCTGTAGTAGTTACAGGATGTTGAGAGCTGCCACCACTAGTGTGGGTGCTGAAGACTGAATTCTAGTTCTCTGCAAGAGCATTAAGCAGTTCTAGGTACACTAAGCTACCTCTCCAGCCCAATATTTTTTTATTTTTAATGATTTAAAGGTGGTTATAAAGGCACTAGAGAATAGAAAACACTGATTATTTTTGTGTACCAAAAAAGTTTTACTAAACAACTCATTGTTCTCAAGCCTAATACACAAGAAGACTTAGTTGAGTCTGTGTTTTAACACACTAAATTGAAAGTCAACCAGAAAGCCATTTTCAAAACACATTTTAGTGTTTTAATGTTTTAAACATGTTTTAATGTTTTGAAAGTTTCAATGACAACTATGAGCATGACTTTTAAAAAAACATTTAAAATGAAATTGGTGACTAGGTTAAATTTGCTTGTTTTCCTGAGTCATTTCCTTTTAGCTTTTCATTATCAAGTTAGATTGATTCAGCGAAAATTTTTGTAAAATGCTTCAGGTTTTTATTTTAAACTAAAAATTTTCAAACAATCATCCTATGGAAACATTTAATGTGATAAAAGAGTATCTTAAGTAGGGCAAGTTAATAACTAATAGTTACAAAAAAAGATTATTAAGCAATACACTGGATTAGTTTAGTACATGTTATATTTGACTCCTATCTTTATCAAAGTAGCTACATAGTAGCATGATCAATAGCTAATTAACAAGTGTTCATCCCTAGCATGTGAGGACCATTTACTGGATATGAGTAATTGTGATTAATTTAAAATTATTATGATTAATTTAAAAGCTAATGGCTGGTAGTTAATTTGTAGACATACAGAACAGACTTTTTTTTACTTATTTTACCTATTTTTTATTTTGCTTATTTTTATTTTACTATTATATTTTAGTTATTACATATTTACTTATATCTTACTTATTCTGGTAATTGCAGCTGATAATAGGCTTTATAAAGCAAAGAAAATGATTCTCACTTTATTCAAATGCTACTACTAAAATAATCTCTCAAGCTGGTTGTGGTAACATGTGTCTGTAACCCAGCTGTCAGGAAGCTGAAGTAGAAAACAGTTTGAAGCCAGTCTTGACTACCAGTGAGACCGGGTTCCCCAAAACAGAACTAAGCCAACTAAGTGAGTAAACTGAACATATTCGGCCAATGGTCTTGATTTACATATTCACCAAAACAAGGAAGCCTCAAACAGAATAAGTGAAATAGACAGCAGGATACATAGTAATCAAAATCATGGAATCTACATAATCTCTCAAAACAACTTATTTTTATTATGTCTATATCCTGTAAGTGCACATGCTTCCATGTTCCTGCAGAGGCCAGAAGAGGACATTGCAACGCACGCCACGCCAGTCTGCGCTCTTTGTGCTACCAAAGAGCTTCGGGCAAGGGGCTGGAGGTTGAAACACACAAATTCAGAGATAGACAGAGAGACAGAGACGTGGACCTCTAGTCACTGATAAGAAGCCCTTTATTCAGTAGCACCACGGAGGCTTATATACCCAACAGTCAGGTGGGCCGACAGGTGAAAACCTCCTCCTCTGATCCTCAAGGCAAGGCAACGCGTGCTCTTGAAGCAGAACTGGTAAACAATTTTGACACAGCTTTCAGTAACTCAGATCAGAAGGAAAGTAAAGATCTCTAGCAGGAAAGAGCAGCTGGAGGCCAGGACTCCAAATGGTCCCAACAGGACATTGAATCTGGAGCCAGAGTTACAAGTGAGTGTGGACTGTCCAAGGCATGTGAACTCTGATGTGGGGGAAGAGCCTCAGACACTTTCAACTGCCGAGCATGTCTCCAGCCCCAAGACAATAACTTGGACGGAGGCCTTCTCTGGTATCTCTTGGGAAAGGATAGATTGATCAACAGCAGGTTTCTTTGTGGTCAGAGGCCATGGCATGCCAGCAGAACTGTCACCATGTTGTAATCAGGTTCACACTGTCGATTCAGAATTCTGTATGTCTGGAAATGATCCTTCAACCATCAAAGGCAAGCAGGACATTCTAGTGGAAGACCACGGGATGATGCAGTGGGGCACTTGCCAGCTGTAAAATCCCTGGACTCGGTCCTCAGCTCCACAGGAGAAACAACTGAAGCTCAACGAGGATCAGCTAAGTACCTTCATCACTAGTAGGCCAGCCTGGAAAGAATGTCTAGAGAAAGTTCTCTTGGGGGGAAAAGGAATGACAGGGAATCTTGGACCAACAGGAGAGGGGGAGAGCAGTAGACAGGAACATTGGCCGCGGATAAAACCAACAGTTCCGTGTTTCTGTTGTGCTAGCCTGGGGAAGCACAAATTGCAGGCCTGCCCTGCTTGTCATTGCAATACAAATGTAAAAAGAATACTTAGTGTTCTCACCAGCAGAAAAGGGACATCCAAGAAGTCCCATAATGCACTTCAGCTAGTAAAATGTCAATAGTAGATTGAAATCACATAACCTGTATAATTTATATAGCCCATAGAGCACCTGCTAAAGGAAACTGTTTAAAGCCTGTGGGAAATTCTTACTGATACAATGAAACTGGGATTGGGGAGATAAGGGAAGGTGTGTGTGAGAGAATAAGCAGGATGCATAAAGTACATGGATAAAATTGACAAACCAACAAAATGATCAATTCTAGATGTTCTAGTTATTCCCCTGTAATGCAAGTGAAAAAAAAAATAACACCAAGAAGAAACATAAGACAAGAAAACTTGCAAGCCCAGGCCTTAATAATATCAATAACACTGTAAATCTCAGTAGACTTTTATATCAACAAATTCTAGTACATGGCCAGAGTTTAAAATATAAATGTTCCCCAAAGGCCCATATGTTAAAGAGCACGATCCTCATTCTTTTGGCCCTATTGAGGGTGATGGAGACTTGAGAGGTGGTGCCTTGTGGGATACTGTCTCATCTCAGCCATGTCCTGAAGGCAATATTGAGAGTCCATTCTCTGCTTCTTTCTTCCTCATTCATAGCCATGAACAAAACAGTTTAATCATGTCCTCTTTGCCATGTTGTATTATTTAGCCACAGGCCCAAGGTGGCTGGACCAGCTAATCAAAGACTAAAGCTTTCGAAACTACGTGGAAAAAATGAACCTTTTTTCAATAGGTTATCTCAGGTGCTTTTTAGAAACCTGACTTGCATACCCACGGCATGTACTGCCCAACGAGAGAGAACAGATTGCTTAGACACACATCACATTAAATGTCAAGAATATTGAAAGCCCTTCCCAGAGGCCACAGTTGTATTTACACGAGGTTCTCGAAATGACAAGGCTGTAGCCACAGGAGTTTTCCAGGGCTAAGAAAGCCGGGGCAATGAGGCAGACGTAAACCACAGCACAGTAGCTACAGGGACATCTTTATGCTGATGGAGTAGTTGTAGATTTGGGTGATTTTTGTGAATCTGTGTGACACAAGAATTATGTACATGTGTTATACCAATGCTATACCAATTTCCTTCTTTTGATATTGAACTATAATTACTGAAGCAGAAATGTCACACAAATCTAATTGGTCTTATTAATAAAAACCCGGAGACAGATATTAAGGGTGAAAGCTGAAAATTCAGAGAAGCAGAGAAGCAGCCATTAGTTCTTACCTGTATAAATTCCTGAGACCGAATGGGGTACCCTGTCTCTACAAGTCCTCAGACTGTGAAGGCCGTCTCTACAAAATCTCAGTCTGAATCCTGACTTCCCATCTCCACTTCCCTAGCGCTGGGATTAAAGGTGTGAGCTGCCACCACTTGGCTCTGTTTCTCTTTTAGACTGATTTAATTTAATGCAGCTCAGCATGACCTTGAACTCACAAAGATCCAACTGCCTCTGTCTCCTGAGTGCTGACATTAAAAGGTGTGTGCCCCCACTGCCTGGCCTCTGTAGCTAACTAGTGTGGCAAGCTCTGCACTCTGATCTCCAGGCAAGCTTTATTTTTTTATAGCACAAAAAAATTAGCACCACATAGGAAAGCAAACTGAAGGACATGGTACCTATAAGAATGATCTCTGCAATTCTGCAACGCTTCAAAACTAACCGTTTAAAAAATACTTGAGTAACTAAAGCACTGGATAACTAGTACTGGACTGGAAAAATGTGATAGAAATTTTTGCTTTTTAATGTTTCAGGCAGAAGATCAGCCTCAAATATTAGCTAGAAACACTGGTAAAAGCAAAATATAGGATTAGCAGCAAATCCCAAACATTAAGATTATGAGATCTTACCAGTTAGCCTTCGCAAAAGAAAACAACACATTAAATGTTCGCCTTATCATTGAATAATTGACAGTATCAATTTAGTAAAAAGAATCTGGGCATAGGATTTTTATTCTCTGTTATTGTAGTTATATACAAGAAGAAGATAACATAATTTAGGTTTCTCACACTTTGCCACAGCTGCAATAGACTCTTGATGATGAAGAAAAATGTTACTTTATTTCAGAAATAAAAGAACTCTTACGGGTGAATTCAAGCTGTGCACATCTACAAAAATATATCTGCACACAAAAAGCAACAGGATATAGGTATCCATATACACGTCCATGTCACTCCCCCATCATAATTGCATCTATTCATGCTTGCTTCTTAAACATGATTCTGTAGCTATTATGTAGGGAGAGTGTGGAACAGGAGACAGGGTACACTGTGGGCTCACAGTGGCTTGCAGAGGTAAGAGGCACTTTGTGGGTACCCACAGCACCCCACAGTATGCTTGAGAGGGGGCAGACATTTACTTGATGAGGTCGTGACTATTTTATGATGACTACTACAGCAATCATTTCCGTTCTATAAAATAAATCTGTTCAATGATTTAAAAATTGCCCAAGATTCTGAAAAGAATTACTAAATTATACTCTAGTTCTGCTCTTGAGTATGTTCTCAAGTGTCCTGGATTGGTAAAAGAGCCTTTATCTGAAGAGTAAAATGTAGTGTTGGTGTGCCTATGTATGTGAAGAGAACCCAAAGTTCACAGGTTTGTTTCAATTTTTCCTCCTCAGTTTGGGATGATAGAAGACCTTAGCTTGATCTTGCCCCGTGGAAGACATTTGCAAGTGCACATTGCAGTGTTCAGTGTAGGTACAATATGTGCCGTGGCTCTGTGATTTAGCCATCTTATGAAACGGAAGATTTATAGCTTTTGAACAGCAACTCATTATCTTCCACTCCAGCTCTGTTGGTAGGAAATTGTTTGTGTTGGGTATTTCATATAAGTGAATCAAACAGGACTCCTAGAACTTGGCTCTCTGTGACTGTCTCACTTAACATGTGGTCCCCAGATTCACCCATGTTCCTGCATGTCAGAATTTCTCTCATGTTTGTCTTTGTTTCCTTTCAAGTTACTGTGGTAACACACCCTGACAGAAGTAATTCAGGGAGAAAGGGCTTGTTGTAGCGGACAGTTCCAGGTTCCAATCCATCATAGCTGGAAGTCAGAGAAGCAGGACAATGAGGAAGTTGCCCCTCTTACATCTGTAATCAGTCACAGAGTGCAATGTGTGCACGCATGCATGGAAATGCTCAGTTAACTCTTCTTACTCTTAAACAGCTTAGGATGCCCTGTCTAGGGAATGGTACCACCCACAGCAGGCAAGTAATCAAGAAAATTGCCCATAGAGGTGCATCCGTGCCAACGTAAATCTAGATGATCTCTCACTATGACTTGACCCCCAGATCAAGCAATGGGACCCCATCTGGTTTAGACCTGTGCAAGCCCTGTGCACAGTCTTTGCAACTGAAGATGTGCATTAGTGCTGTTGCGTCTGGAAGACAGTTTCCTTGACGTATTCCTTCCTTGTTGGCTTTTTCAATCTTTCTGCCTTCGGATATGCAGAGCTCCCAAACAGTGAGGGGAGGGATTTGATGGAGACATCCCATTTAAGACAGAGCGCTCCAAAGTCTCTCATTCTCCACGCGTTGTCTGGCTGTGGGTCTCTGTACTTGCTCCCATCTTCTGCAGGAGGAAGCTTTTCAGATGATGACTGAACAAGGCACTGGGATATGAGTATAGCAAAATGTCGTAAGGAGTCATTTTGTTGCTACATTCCTTTAGTAGCAGAGTAGAGTTTGGTTTTCCCCTAGGTCTATGGCTGATCTAATCTGACGCTCTTGGCCACCAGGGCAGTGTTGGATATGAGCTCCATCTGATGGAGTGGGCTTTAAATCTAATCAGACTTGGTTACTCTCACAACTTTAATGGCACTATAGCGCCAGCATATCTTGCAGGAAGGTCAGCATTGTAGATCATAGGGTTTGGAACTGGGTTGGTGTTTATCTTTCTCTTCTGGTAGAGTGCAGAGTACTTCCAGTACTGTGAAAACTAGTCATAGGGGTGAAGGCTCTAGGTAGGTAGCTGTAAGACTTCTCTGCGTTCAGTGATTATGTAGGTGTTGTCCTCCACAACAGACCCTTACCATCAGTTTATGGAGAGGAATCTATAGCCTTGGAAATAATGTGGGATGGTTGGGGGTTTCCATGGTACCCCTTTGGCCTACAACTCAATTAGATGGAACCCATTCCTGGCACTGGAAGTTCCATCTGCTGGGGAGAGATGTCTAGTTAGGGCTTTGTCTCCCCTGCTAGTTGCTGATTCTGTTTAGGTGTTGATTATATATGCCTGTATATTAACAAGCATCTTTGTATTGGGTTTCCATGATACCCCTCCAAAGGCCTTGATTTTTGCTATCCCTATTATTCCCTCCCTTATCTTTCTTGCTTCCCCTCCCCATTAGATCATCCCATCCAGTCTTGCATGTCTCCTATCCATTCACAACTACCTATTCTATTTCCTATTCCAAGGGAGATCCTTCCCTCTCACTTGGACCCTTACCCTAACTAACCTCTATGTTTATATGGATTGTTGCCTGCTTATTGAAGACTTAATAGCTAACATCCACGTATAAGTGAATAGGTACCATATTTGTCTCTTTTTGGTCTAGCTTACTTCACTTAAAATGATTTTTTTTCTAGCTCCATACATTTACATATAAATTTCACGATTTAATTTTTAATTGCTCAGTAATATTTCATAGTGGAAACGTCCCATATTTTAAAAATCTTTTCATTTGTTGATGGACATCTAGGTCGCTTCCAATTTCTGGCTACTTACTGTGAATAACAATGAACACGGTTGAGCAAGGGTCTCGTGTTAGGATGAAGTGTCCTTTGGGTATATGCTCAAGAATGGTCTAGCTGAATCCTGAGGCGTATCGATCCCATCTTTCTGAGGAACTGCGGCACTCATTTCCAGAATGACTGTACAGTTTTGCACCCCACCAGCAACAGATTGCTGCATCATTTACTCTGCATCCTTTGGTCAGTGTTTCTTCTGTTTCTATTTTGAGGACTAATTTGAAGAGTATTAGCATTAACTCTTCTTTGAAAGTCTGATAAAATTCCACACTGAATGTATCTGGCCCTAAGTCTTTTGGTTGGAAGACTTCTAATGATTGCTTTTATTTCATAAGATGTTATAGTTCCATTTAATTGCTTATTTGATCTTACTTTAAATCCTTAGTAGGTGGTGTTTATCGAGAAGGTTTCTATTTCTTTTGAGCTTTCCAATTTGTGGAGTGAAGATTTTTAAAGTATGTCCTTAGGATTCTCTGAATATCTGTGATGTGTGTTATTATGTTGCCCTATTGTCTCCAGCTTTATTAATTTAGATATCCTCTCTCCATCTTTTACGTAATTTGGCTGAGTGTTTATCTATCCTGCTGTTTTTTTTTCTTTCAAAAAACCAACTCTTTATTTCATTGATTCTTTGTATTTTCGTTGTTTCTATCCTTGAGTTTATTTCTCGCTGTCTACTCCTTTGGGGTGTTTTTATTCTTTTTTGTGCTAGATCTGTCAGGTGTCCCATTAAGTTGCTAATAGGAGATCTCTCCAATTTTTTACTATATAAACTTAGTGCTATAAGCTCGCCTCTTAGGATCCCCTTTATTTTGTGCCATAGGTTTGCAGATGTTGCATTTTCATTTTAAATCAATCCTAAAAAGTTTTAAACTTTGTTCTTTGCCCGTTTTTCATTCAGTTGTACATGGTTAAGTTTCAGTGAGTTTGTAAATGCTGTTTCTGATTTGTAGCTTTAATCTGTAATGTAGGAGAGGATGCGGGGTAATTTGCAGCTTTAATCTATGGTGGTCGGATAGGATACAGGGTGTTATTTCAGTTTTTGTCTTGTATCTATTGAGACTTGCTTTGTGATCAATTTTGGAGATATTTCAGTGCTAAGAAGAAGATCTATTCCTCTGTGTTTGGGCGATATGTTCTGTACATGTCTGCTAGGTCCATTTAATTTATGATGTCATTTAATTCAGCATTTCTCTGTTTAAGTTTTTGTCTAGGTGTCCTGTCTATTGGTGAGACTGCGATATTGAAGTCATTCACTATCAGCTTATGAAAGGTCATAGTGATTTTAGTTGTACTAGTGCTTCCTTTATGAACTTGGGTGCTTTTGTGTTTGGTGCAAAAGTATTTAGAATTGTGATATCCTCTTGGTGGATTTTTTTCATTGATGTAGTGTCTTTCCCCATTTCTTCAGATTAGTTTTGGTTTGAGTCTATTTTGTCTGATACTGAAATAGCTACACTGGTTTGCTTCTTGGGTGTATTTGCTCGGAACATTTTTTGCCATCCTTTTACCCTGAATTGATGAACTGATGTCTATCCTTGATGTTAATGTTCTTTTGTTTGTTTGTTCTTTGTTTTTTTGGGGGGGGTGGGGCTTGGATCCTGTTTTCACATTCAATCTGTTTGTCTTTTTATTAGAGAATTGAGACTATTGACTTTGAGAGTTATTGGAGCAGTGCTTGTGGATTCTTGTCACTTTTTGTTGTAGTGGTTCCCCCTCCTCCATACTGGTCTGGGATCATTCATTCTTTGCATTTTCTTGTGTGTGCTTAACTTCTTCAGGTCGGAGCTCTCCTTTTAGTGTCTTTTGTAGATCTGGATTTGTAGACAAATTTTGTTAAGTTAGATTTTTATCATGAAATGTCTGTTTATCCATCTATTACAATTGAAAGTTTTGCTGGGTAGAGTAGTCTGGGATGGTTTCTGTGGTCTTTTAGAGTCTCCATTGATAACTCTTTTTTTTAAATATTTATTTATTTATTTACTATGTATACAATATTCTATCTGTGTGTATGTCTGCAGACCAGAAGAGGGCACAAGACCTCATTACAGATGGTTGTGAGCCACCATGTGGTTGCTGGGAATTGAACTCAGGTCCTTTGGAAGAGCAGGCAATGCTCTTAACCACTGAGCCATCTCTCCAGCCCCCCATTGATAACTCTTATATTATTCTAATAGGTCTGCCTTTATATGTTGCTTGGTTGTTTTTTTTTTTCCCGCCTTGCAACTTTGAATAGTTTTTTCTCTTTGCGTTTAGTGTTTTAATTATTATGCAACATGGGAACTTTCTTTTCTTGTCTAGTCTATTTGGTGTTCTGTATGCTTCTTGTGCCTTGATAAGCATCTTCTTCTTTAGGTTAGGGACATTTTCTTCTATGCTTTTGTTGAAACTATTTTCTGTGTCTTTGACTTGAGTTTCTTCTCCTTTTCGATTCCTATTATTGTAGATTTGTTTTTCTCATAGTGTCCCATATTTCTTACATTCTTTTCTTAAGAGTTAACATATTCTTTGACTGAGGTATTCTTTTTTTTATCCTATCTTTGATGTCTGAGATTCTTTCTCTCCATCTCTTGTGTTGGTGAACCTTAACTCTGAGGTTTTTGTTTGGCTTCCTAAAGTTTTCCTTTTGAGTTTTACCTCAGTTTGGGTTTTCTTTGATGATTCTGTTTCTACTTTCCTGTCATGAATGGCTTTTATCATTTCATTGTACTGTTTGTGTTTTCACAGATTTCATTAAGGGATTTATTTATGTCCTCTTTAAGGGCCTTGAACATATTTGTAATAGCTTATGTCCATGTCTTGTGCTTCAGTTACATTTAATTTCTCAAGGCCTACTGCATTAGGGTTGTTGGGTTCTGGGGGTTAATGATGAAGCTTTTGCACTGCTGTAGGCATTTGGGTTTGGGATGACTGTAATTCTTGGTGTTATATCTGGTTTTGTCTTTTTGAGTAGGTGTTCTCTTCCTTGGCTTTGGTTTCCTTCTGTGGATCTTCAGAAAGTGTCCTGACAGGGAGTGTCCGCCCCCCCCCCCAGTCATTGCCAGGTGTGGCCTCTGGGGGTTCTGCGGGGGGGGGGGGGGAAGGAGTCTATGTATTGCGTATTGACATAAAGGGAGGGAGATGGGCTGGTTGGGATGAGGCTGAGAAGGTCACTAGGTTTGGCAGTCCCCTGCAAGCCATCTGCTATAGGGCTGGCAGTGAGGCTAGAGGATAGGCAATGGAGGACCGGGAGGAGCGTGAAGATTAGGGAGGGTGAAGTCTACCTGTTCCCCAGGCTGGGGTAACCAAATACTTCCCGGTAGAGAGTGCCTCAGGGTATTGGCAGCTGACACAAACGGGTGAGGGAGGGGGGCTGGGTCTGCTGAGAGGTCCTGCCAGTACCCAGAGAATTGAGGCAGAGGACAGGCTCCTGCAAGTGGTTTGCTCTGGGGCTCAGATGAGATTCTAATTGAGTCTGTTCCCAAACACCAGTGGTGAATTTTCAGTTAGGTTTTTTCCTTTTATAGTAATTTTTATCTTTCTGTTGATACACTCGTTTTTGCTGGGGCACTCATTTGGTTTATGTGATTTATTTACTGGTTTGTGTTCCATAGCAACTCATGGGCCTCTTTGAAGACTAGTATTTGGATTCTTGGGAAGGCCTACTTACATCTTTTAGGCTCACCTAGGTACATTTTATTCTTCCAATTCTGTCACGCTTTCCTAATTCTTTCTGTTTCTTGGCAATTGTTTTCTACACATTTGAAGAAGCAAGTATTGCTCAGAGGACTTCTCCACAGATTGGCTTGCACATAAAAAAAAAAAAAACCCAGCCTAGTTTCGGGGCATTCACCTGTCCCCATGGCACTGGGCAGAAGCTAAGCACCCTTAAATACTGCTAAGTAACTGTTCATGTTAATGGCGTCCTTTTTGTAAGTTCTCTTTTAATGTGTACATTTCTTTTAGGTGAACTAAGGTGCTGGCAGCTGGAATGATTTGACTCCCATCCTTATTGTCGACAATTAGCGCTTCTTTGGAGCTTCAGTTGCCATAAGCAATACTTACGAGTCAACCAGCCAGTCAAATTGCCCTTACACCCTCTGCTGCTTTGCTTGCTTCATGGACGCCTTGAGGAAACTACATCATGACCTACGGTGGCTGCTTATTGTTGAAGCCTAAGCTCAGCCCCAGATGGTATTATCTTATCCACAGCTGTTTTAAATCGCTTACACCGGACTTTTGCCCCTGCCAGCTATGGCGAACAGTAAATGATGCCGCAGGCATTTTCTCATGAGACTAGAAGTGCAGTGCTTCCCTTGTTAGACCAGCAGAAGGCCTTCAAGGGAAGCAAACAGTCTTCATTTTCATGTCATGATTGGTGCAAACATAATTCTTCATTTGCGCGTCTGATTGGTCCAAACATCCTTGCCTTAATCCCCCCCCCCCCCAATAAATGACTGTTCAGCTTCCTTTGCAGCTCAGTTGGAAAAAACTCTCCTGTGCTGGCTCCTATTGCCATTTGTCGATATGAGAAGCATAAAATTCTTCTCCCAAATGGCCTTTTCTTGCTTTTGATTCTGAAGGTAATACCGTGGGCGGAGTTTGTGACACGCGGTAATAATTGGGGAAGCTGCAGCCACAGTGGTGAGCATCGGCAGTGAAGAAGGGTGAGGCGCGAGGGGCGGAAATGATGGGGACCAAGGCCAGAGAAGAGCAGAAATGACAGGGCGGAAGGACAGCGAGGAGACTACAAAGAACGGTGACAAATAAGGCAGAAGAGGGTAGAGACCCAAGAATGAAAAAAGATAGAAGGTGACGAAGCAGGGGAGAGAATCTGCAAGTTCCACTTTCTGAAGTACTGCAAGGAGCAATTAAGGTGAAAGGTCTCAGATGCAAGAATTCAGTCCCAAGAGCTGTCACGAACTGCTCAAGAGCTGTGTCGTTTAAGGTCGTAGGGGTGAAGGTTCCAGCGCCTGAAGCAAACTGTAAAGCTAACTGCCCTTTCTCCACCTCCTGCTAGCTAGTGTCTGCTGCTGCTCTTAACTGCTCGCTGAAGCCAATTGTTACAACAGCTCCCGAGCTTACCGGGCCCCCAGGCAGTTAGGACTCAGAGCAATAAATTTCCAAGCTGAGCGCCTCTAGGTCTGGAGCAACAGGCTCCTAGCTTCAGGGTTTGGCCCTGGTTGTTCAAAGGTAACCCGAGAGTGCCAGCACTTTCACGTACTCGTGGCCCTGGAGCCAATCCTGATCATTAATAACATCAGCCTCATTGATTAATTTGGAAGTCGTTTTTCCAGTTGCCCTAACAACCGTTTTTTTTCTTCCGCTGCTTTCCTCCGAGCCAGTGATCTCTGGCGCCCTCTGGTGTTTAACTACGTCAGTTTCTTCACTGCTTAGGGTGAGGGTAGAAAAACAAAACAAAGCATTCTGGCGGGTCCTAAGAGACTGGACTTTGCCGTCAATCATGTGGTGATCCTTTTCTTTCGTTGGGGCGCGGGGAGAGCCTCATCTTTGTACGTTTTCCAGCCTCGTAGATTTGTGCCGGGCTGTGGGGTGATGCCCACTCTATTTGCTGCTTGCTGCTCTAGGCATTTGGATAATAGCAGTTCCCTTAAAACCTGGTCCGAGATGCCACTGAACCTAGCTACTCAAGGACACACTGACAAGCTGAGAGCCTAGTCACAGGTTCTGCCCCTAGAAGTCAGAGACCAGGAAACCTCTCTTGGTGCTGAGCTCTGCCAGTTTGGGGAAAAGACAGATAAAGTGTAGATTCTCTTGGTAAACATTTCATTGTGGCCATTCTTGGTTTCTGGCTGTGTCGAGTGCCACGATATGTTATCGACATTCAGAAACTGTTATCGACATTCAGAAACTGTTGCGCTGCATGTATGTATCCTTGCTGATTTGCGTTTCTCAGGGGGAATGATGATGACGACTTCTACCTGGCTAATATCACTGTCCCCATTTTTTTTCAGTGTTACAAAGGAGCACAAAGATGTGGCAGAAATGATACAAATTTACTTATGGAGGTTACGTTACAATTAAGAAAGCAGATCGTCAGTCATTAAGCTTTCGTTTCTATCCTGGAACTTAGAGGGTAGCTCATTGCTATATGTTCTAAGATGTCATTTTGTCTTTAACAATGGAGCAGAAATACAGTTAACTCACAGTGCCCCAACTTGTTCACTAAAGCAGGTTGTAGGAGGAATCGACGGATCTTTCCTCATATAATAAGAATAGGCATTACTTAATTTTTTTTACTCTTGATGTACTCTAAGCCGCGTGAAATTTACCTGTCACTCTGACTTTTCCATTTTAATTATATCCGTTTGCTCAAAGGTCAGATTCTTTTGTATCTCTGTCCCTGCTATTGTGCACCCAGACTAAATGGGCAGCCACTATCTGCAGGATTGAACTGAGAATGGAAGCCTCGCATTCCAAAGGATAGTCAAGAGCTGGATGCCATTGCTTTTGACCGACTTACAAAGTATGATCTCAAGCAAACGAACCCCGGCTACTCAGTGATTTTTGCAAATTCTGGGAATCTGCACCAACACGTTGTAAGAGCTTTGAACTGAGAGCATAAATAAGAACTTATATATTCATTTTCTTCCAATTCTCCTCTTATACTAAGATGGAGTGTGGTGGAGTTTAGAAATTACACGTGGCAAACACTAAGCAGTAGCTAATGGAGGAGAGAGCCGAGAGTCAGCCAGCGTTTTCTGTTATGATACCGTGGACATCCTTGGCACTTACATTTGGGAATGGCAGTTCAGAGATTGACAGAGATTGTCGTTGAAACTGCCTTGTTTTCTTGGAAATAGATAATAACCTAGCTGAGAGAGCAGGACTTTCTTTCCTGCTTCTTCCCTAGTCTCTTTTCTACCCCAAACCCTAATTTTATAATCTTGAAAGACAGAGTAGGAATTACCAAAATGTGGGGAGGAGAATTGTGAATTTGAGCTATACGGAGCCCCTCTTCTCACTTCGTTAGTCCTCTTAGTGACCACACCCAGGCATCTTGGCAATAAAAGTATACTGACATATTGAAGGTTTTGTTTGTGTAAGACCGCAGGCACCAGGTCAACTGACCTAACTAAGATATATTTTGAATATGTTGTTTTAATTATGGGAATGATGCTGATAGGATTTACAAGTTTTGTTCATGCTTTTCACAGATAGTTACTGTGTCTTCCTGCTAAATAATGTGCTAGGCGCTGCAAATACATACATAAAGGAAGCCATTCTGCCTTTAAAGGGCTTTCAGGCTACTGCTGGGAGGAAGGAGAACCGCAGTTTTAAATACAAAAGGCTTTGAGTAGATAATCAAGTTCTCATGTAGGTTGTCGTTCTCAGAATGCGGCTTCTTTCCACTGGCTTCTGAATGAACAACGTCTCAAATCTCATGTTAAAACCAGGCCCGGCATTTTTTCCAGTGTCTTTCTCAGAAGATCCCTTGGGTTTGACTCTCTGATCCTCTTATCATTCTGTGCTGCTGCCCTGGCCAAGTTGCCTGGGTGAATTGTCCCTAGGGTACAACCCTACCCACTGTGAGATGGACCCTCTGGGTTTTCAAAGGGGTTTATGCTTTTTTTCTCTACTATTAATCCTAATGGGTGGAATAGGTACTTACTCTTAATTCCCATAAAGTAGGGAACGCTGGGTAAGATTCTACCAAAGGTTTAATTATACTGAGTAAATACATCACAGAAGATAATTTACAATTATATAGTTGCAGCTCTACACAGCCATTTTCTTGTTGATGTTGCTGTGTTTTTAAATGAATACACTTCCTATTTATATCCAGGCTGTTTCCAGAAAGGAGAGAACCAGTAGTGTCACTCTCAGATTGTAGAACAAGTATGCAAATAAATTGCATGATGAACCATGTCCATCATATCAGCTCATGGCATGTCTCTGGGCTCTTTGTGTTTCTGAAGATTGACAGCTTTCATGTATGTTTGCCTATGGGAAGATCTATTGAGCAAAAATTACACTCCTGTCCATAAAATATTCATAAACAAGCAATCCTAAAATCTTGTAGGATCAGCGTATTTAAAGAATTCTGAAGTGGGTATTATGTGGAGTCAAAAATGTCCAATCTATGTGGAGGCACAACAAAGACAGCCCCTACCCTGGAAAGTGTTATTTTTGTGGAGGCTGGTCTCTGACACTATCTATCATCTATCAATTGGTCTGTCTACAGAATCTATCAGCTGTAACAATCTTCCCTCCTTCTCTTTCTATATCTATGCAGTTCACTTCTGCCTGGAACAGTTTTAGTCTGAAAGATAGTATATTAAACAAAATGAAGTACTTACCCTGATTGAATTCATGTCCTAGAAGAGGAGGTGGGTAAGCTAAGCACCAAATAAATATTTACTATATCAACTGGATCAGTTAACACTATAAAAAGTTAAGGTAGGATATGCTTTTGGGTACAATGTAGGTATGAGAAAACTTTTCTGTCAAGGGGAGAGAGAGAGAGAGAGAGAGAGAGAGAGAGAGAGAGAGAGAGAGAG
>JABTXL010006268.1:27403954-27523565 GCA_025134845.1 Neodon shergylaensis | reverse complement strand
CACCATGTGGTTGCTGGGAATTGAACTCAGGACCTTTGGAAGAGCAGGCAATGCTCTTAACCACTGAGCCATCTCTCCAGCCCCACCTAAGAATTCTTGACCTCGGGTCCTGACTCCAGATCTCAGGCATCAGGGCAGCTCAATATTTAACAATAAATTCTCTCTGAAGACGGTACAGCCACTGCCCTCTTTTGGAGTGACCAGATGGGATTTTCTTGTTCTATTTAACCCATAAGACAGAATCACTGGCTCACTACAACCCTCAGCGAAGCCAAAGGCACCGGAAGCCAGGTCTAAGGGCAGGGCTGCCTAGCTTACAGTTAGGATCCCCTACTATGCCCTGTCCCCAGGTTCCCCAGGCCGTGTTTGGCTCAGTTCTCACCAGAAAATCGGCCCTCTTTTTTTCGTGCAGTTCTGAGATTTCTTTTCTCTTCCTTTTTGGATGTTTAGCGCTCTCTTCCTTTTTTTTAAAGGCAATTTTGTTATATATGGTATCGTATAAATGAGAACTCTAAAAACATGCGTTTAGTGTGTGTGTGTGTTGAGGGGGCATGTGCTTGCCTGACATGCATTTGCAAATCAGAAGACAGTGATGTGAGGAATCATTTAGTGGTAAGGCTTAGTGGTAAGTGTTTTTACCTGGTGAGCCCCCCTACCGCCCCTGTTCTGAATTTTATCCTGATTCTTCATCAGCCCCCATGGAGGCAGCTTATATTTCACCTTGAGATACTGGATAAATAAGTAAACGTGTAGGTGATACTCAGATTTGGACTTCTTGTTTAAGAGGAGACTCCTCGTCAATACTGGGTGTGCTTGGAACAGAAGAGATGGTTTCCCTGCCTGTGGGGAGTGCTGCAGGCTGAGGCTCTGGGCTGCCGGCCACCTACAGCAGTACTTTTGGTGACAGTTGCCCATTGCAGATCAGATATGCATTTTATAACCACAGCTTGTTTTTTCTTTGACTATAAAATGTTTTGGGAACATTGCTCAGGCCCACTGATTTGCATACTGTCTCTCTGCTTGCTTTTTTTTTTTTTTTCATTTTTCCACAGTGCTGAGCAGCAGGAACAAGAGAAGCTGGCTTACAAAGCTGAGCAAATTTGCCATTGGAGTCTTTTTTAATAAAAACTAACCCGCAGTCTATAAGTTCAAAGGACCGATCACTCTTTAATCAACTAAACTTATCATGCGGCCTATGGCAAATAGCAAGAAAACATTCAGTTGATTGGTAAAGTTGTCTCTCCCCTGGGATATTAATTTTGTGGTTATCTCTTTAAAAATAGATTCTGAAATTAAATGTCTTTGAAATGTGTTATGCATTTCGGTCTTTCTTGAAAAATCCTCAGACATTGCTAAGTAAAAGCCCTACACAGATTGAGTGTCCTATAGGTTCTGCAGAAACCTGCATATATGTAGCATACACACGTGCGCGCGCGCGCACACACACACACACACACAAAGCCAGAAAGATGAAAAAGGTCTAAAAAGAGATAGCTATCTTTTTATATTTATGTTAAATAAAACATGCACATATACATTATAACTTTATTTTTTATTTTTTTATTTTTTTGGTTTTTTTCGAGACCGGGTTTCTCTGTGGCTTTGGATCCTGTCCTGGAACTAGCTCTGTAGACCAGGCTGGTCTCGAACTCACAGAGATCCGCCTGCCTCTGCCTCCCGAGTGCTGGGATTAAAGGCGTGCGCCACCATCGCCTGGCTACATTATAACATTAAAAAGCTTATCATAGTATAAGTTGGAAAATAGCAATAGCTTCAAACTCAGTGTTTATGTAATAAAGCTGGAATTCAAACTGACTGAGTAAAGTTATAGACGCACATAGGAAGAAGTGAGGTAGATGGAAAGCTACAGGCTTGGAAATAAGTCTCCTTCCTCATGGGGGTGCTAGCGAGTGCGGGGCGCAGTGGACAGAGGGCAGGATGATCTAATACTTGATACCACTTTATGACAAAGATTGAATATTTCAAAGTAGTGGACAGAGGACATGTAACGTGCTCCTGACACACACACACAAAACGATTTCTGTCTGAAGTACAAGGTATACTTTATTCCACTGTGGTAGCTGTGCATTGTACGTAAGTATTAAAATGCCACGTGGACCCCACCAACCCAAACATTTGTTGTATACTAATTCAAAATAAGAATAAATTTGATAACTGGAAGAAAGATTCAGCCCATACCTTGAGTGAGTACTGTGATCGGGTCTTGACACACGCTAAGTGTCACTCATTACTCGTTTGTAAAGCTCATGGCAATTTTTAAATTGATACATGTTACTAGAATAATTTGTTTAGACAAACCCTTGCTCCTCGGTTTATCTTATGCCTCTTCCCAAGGATCCTAGAACACATTCTGTGCCGTGTTTGTTTGCACACATGCTCTGCGAGAGCTTTTTATGTCCATGGTTTCTTCTAGCTTCTGTGTTGGCTCTTTCCCTGGCTGTGACAGCGATCGACTCAGCCAGTCTTTTCTATATAGAGTTGCTGCTGTTTGCTTCTTTATTCAGGTTTGAAGCCTCAGAAATGCTGACATGACATTCTTGTTACATACGCTTTGATAAAAAGTTCATTCTTTAAAACAAAATATCCCGACAGCAGGATTTCTAGGCAACAGGCAAAGTGTAATTAAACTATCTTTTATAGAAGCTGCACTGTGGTTAACTGAGTCTCAAGGGCAGTGTTTTTTCTCCACATCCTGACTAGCAGTAAAAACCCCTTTATTTGAGAAATGCCTTTAACGGTGCCATTTAAAAGTAAACATTAAGAAAATGTGCTGTGTTTTGATTATCCCTCCTCTCGCAGCTGCTGCCACACTTCAGGCACAAGCACACGACCACATCCTTATTGTATATTCATGAGGCCAAATTTTGTAAAAATGTATCACAAACTTGAGAAACAAATAAGCGGAAGGCATTAAAGTAGGAAGTATTTCAGCTCATTATTGAGCAAGGTCAAGTTATTATTTTGTGGTTATTAAACTCATCCATAATCCTCCCTGTTCTAAAGTTAGTTAGCTCAGACATCAGAGGAAGTGCACTGGTGTCCTGTAGATGTGATTTTTATAATTGCTCGCATTTGTTTGTGGGAGCCGAATGGCCAGGGAGTTGAAACCTATCTAAATGAGCTCCATGTGTTTTCCTGTTTGCCCCTATTGTTAGGTAATAATCCTGCTGGGGATTTTCGATTTCTCTCAGGACTCTCAGGTTTATATTAACCACGGGTTGACAATGAGGGATTAAAGCAGAGGAAGGAACCAGGAGTGTAGTGTTTGCACAAAGAACTTTCGTCTTGTGGCTCTCTAGCTAAGGCTATAAAACAAACCAGTCTCTTCGAAAATGATGAGCTGTGATTTCGAGTCAGTGAAATACCTTTCCATGTGGGTACTGACTGCAATGACAAATAGACCAATGTCTTTAAAAGCCTGGGAAATGGGGCTGTGTCCTTTATGAAGCTGGCTTCTTGTCTGTTTTCAAATGGACACATTTTCTGAACTGAAACTGGTGAGAACCAGATAGGCGGTTAGTGTCCCTTTCTGTAATTCTATACTATGATTGGTTTCATAGGCAATGGCTGCTTTCACTTTTAAAATTGATTCCTTCTGATATCTTAGAGATTCAGAGTCAAGAGTTAATTAAAATTGTATGGCAAATTTTACATTTCTGATTGGGAAAGGAGCGGTAGTTACCTGTAAGCTGTGCTCTTGTCCCGGCTTTCTTGCTGATGGACTGCTACCTGTAAGCTGAAGCAAAGCATTTCCTCACCCGAGTTGCATTTTGTTATAGTATTTTGTTATCATAGGAACAGAAATCACACTAAAACTCAGCTTGTGCACAACCCTGTATCCTCACGGATTATAAAATACCAGATCTAAATTTGTAAACTGTGAAGAGACTTTTGTTCGGATGTGGAAGTAAAAAAAAATCTCTCTCTTTCTTTTCAAACAAGAAGTGAAAGCTGAGGCTTCGACAACTCTTCAATTACTAGAGAAACATCCAGAAGCAAACCTCGGTAGAGTCTGAGATTATGACAGAACTTCAGAAGACACCGGGAAAAAGGAAGGAATTTACTACTGAAGACATAGGGTGAGCTAGTTCAAATCTTGCCAGAAGTATTTTTGCTGTTACTACACAAAACAATAGTTTTTCATTCTTTACTAAACTACTATGATGTGTATACACATAGGTATGGATTTTTTTTTTTTGGTTTTTCTAGACAGGGTTTCTCTGTGGTTTTGGAGCCTGTCCTGGAACTAGCTCTTGTAGACCAGGCTGGTCTCGAACTCACAGAGATCCGCCTGCCTCTGCCTCCCGAGTGCTGGGATTAAAGGCGTGCGCCACCACCGCCCGGCAGGTATGGATTTTATACGTCACAGATTATCACATACATGTTTATGTTACATAAAATTTACAATATAAGATCCTTAATGTTGAGAGTTCACTAGGAAAGAAGATAAAGTTGGAAGGGCAACCATTAAAAAAATGTAATTGAAACCATAAATTTCATTTAGTTTTGAAGAGTTCCAGCTTTGGAGCACTTCATCTCAGGAAGCAGTGGATGTGAAAGAAGCCATTAAAAATTAGCATATGTTTTAATTCTCCCCCCCCAACTCTGTGCTGTGATAACTTACTCTGACAAATGCAGTTTAATGGGGGAAAGACTTTATGCTGGCTCACACTTGAAGGGTAGGGTCCATTCTGCGAGGGAAGTCCAGGAAGAGTGGCATAAAGATGGTCACACCACATCCATCATCGGAAGCAGAGAGACGAACACACGCTAGTGCTAAACTCACTTTCTCTATGTTATGCAGTCCGTGATCCCCACCCAGTGAAAGGCACCTTCCCACCTCAGTTAACACAACCAAGATAATCCACCACCAGGCCATCTCCTGAACGTCTCTAGATATTGTAAGGTCAACAGCTAATACCAACCTTTCTTAGCTAGAGTTACTATCGCTGCAATGAGACACCACTACCAAGGAGGAAGAGGTTTATTTGACCTACACTTCCATATCACAGTTCATTATCCAAGGAAGTCAGGACAGGGATTTTAACAGAGCAAGACAGGCACAAGGAGGCAAGAGCTGGTGCAGAAGCCACGGGAAGGTGATGCTTACTGGCTTGCTCACAGTGAGTCGTCCGGCCAGCTTACTTACAGAACCAGCTCAGGAATGGTGCTGTGCAATAATCCTTCTGTACACTGTGAAGATGTGTTGCTCTCACTGTTAATAAAAAATGATCGGCTGTTAGCTGGGCGGGATTTGGGGGGCAGAGAGAATGCTGGGGAGAAGAAAGGACAGAGTCAGGGAGTCTCAAAAGTCACAAGCCAGATGTGAAAGAAACAGCATGGGAAGTTCATCGATGAGCTCAATGAACCTCAGGGCAGCACGTGGATGAATAGAAATGGGTTAATTTAAGTTATAAGAACTAGTTAAGAAAAGTCTAAGCTATTGACCAAGCATTTATAACTAATTATTAAGTCTCTGTGTGGTTATTTGGGAGTGGGCTGGTGGGACAGAAAACTCTGCCTACAGGACACCACAATAGATTGGGCCCTCCCCCATCAATCAATAATTATGAAAATGGCCTAGAGCCAGAATTTATGGAGGCATGCTCTCAATCAAGGTTCCCTCTTTTCAGATGATTCTAGTTTGTGTCAAGTTGACATAAAATTACCCAGTACATCTTTGTGGGGCATAGAAAGACATACAGTTCAAACTAGCAGAAGCAGAGAGAGGACGCAACCTTCTAGACGTGTTAGATGAGACTCCAGTGTCACGTGTAGTTTTAATCTCTTCATTGGTGAGGGTGAGAAGCTGGTACCTACATGTTTGAGGCTTACTCTCATCGTAGCCACAGGAGACACATGCCCACTGCCCTCCAAGACCTTGTCCTGTACATGGGCCAGCACTGGCTGGCAGAACCTTGGCCTCTCTTCTAAGCTTACTAGTTTGGAATTTTCTTGAAATTTCCACACGAACAACGGTGTAGCCCCAACTAGTTGTTTCTTATCCTCATATCCAAGAGTGATAGCATTACCTAAAGATATTTTCTTCCACTCTCTAATTAGCTCTGTAAAGCTCTCAGCTGCCTTCTTCCTGGATCAGCAGCAACCTAGTCAATTTTAGTTCACCATTTTGAGAAGCAGGACTGCCTCTTTTTAATTTCTTCATTTTATTGGAGTTTAATTAGCTAAAAATTATATACATATTTATTGAATATGTGTAAAATTGTATATTGACATATACATGTGATAAGAAATTACTGCCACGATCAAGCTAATTGATATATTGCTTCAGTTACTAATTTTAAAATAACGTTTGAAATCTACTTTCAACAAATTTCAACCAAATAACACAATGCTATGTACTATAGAGCTGATGCTATGTTCTAAATTTCCATAGTTTATTAATATAACTGTAGTTTTACTCTTCCATCTTTGTGTCCCCACTTCCACTTCAGCTCTCTGCCCCCCTCCAGCCACCGTTTTACTTTGCTATTCTGTACGTTTGGTGTTTTATAATCCTTATATGAATTTATAGAACACTTTCTTCCTCTGTGTCTGATAGTTCATTCAGTACAATGTTCTCCAGGTTCATATATGTTATTATAAATGACAGTATTTCATTTTTTCTTCCTTCTTTCCTTCCTTCCTTCTTTCCTTCCTTTCTTCCTTCCCTCCCTCCCTCCCTCCTTCCCTCCGTCCCTTCCTTCCTTCCTTCCTTCCTTCCTTCCTTCCTTCCTTCCTTCCTTCCTTCCTTCCTTCCTTCCTCTGTTACAGTGAGGTACAGTTCTTGCACAGCTATTTCCTTGAGAACTTCAATTGCAAAAGTTTTATGCAAGGCTGCAGCATTTCCTCACTCTGGATTAAAGAGGAATAAGAGCAGAGAGTATACTTCATGACAGTTGATGAAAATGTCCACACAGCAATGTGTCTCCAACATGCCTCTGAAAAATACATCTCTGTGTCTCACCATATCTTGTGCCCATCTGTAAAAGGCAAAGAAAGGGATACACAGTAAAGGATAAATACAGGAAAAAAATAAAAGGGAAAATAGAGGCAAGTTAGTGTTTAATCAGAATATACTCCATAATTCATTTATTAAAATAGCAACATGAAAATATTACCAGTTGAAGCTATCGGGAGACAATGTCAGAGGAGCAGAACCATAATCAATGAGACTAGAATCCTAATAAAAGATATTGAGGGGGGTTCAAACCTTCTTGTTCCTTCAGACTTCATAGGACATAGAGGTCAATCCCTCCACAAAATGAAGCAAAAATGGTCCCACATTGGAAGCAGAAATCAGCTCTCATCAGTCATTCAATCTGATAGCACCTCGAGCTTGACTTAATCAAGCCTCCAAAACTAATGGAAATAACAGAAACAGTTTATTTTGTTTATAAAATTACCAGGCTCTAGTATTTTGTTACAACAGCATAGCTAGACTCAGATATTTGGTTAACGGCCACATAGGTTGCCTCTTTGTGGTTTGGTGCTGTTGTCTTTAATCATACCGTATCTCTAGAATACTTACACATGACACAATTGTATCTACATTTTGTTGTTAGATGTACTCTGAATTCTATACTTTCTTGATCTTTGTAGCCTTGGTCTGTGGGAAATCACATTAAACATGAGATTATTCACTTATTCCTGCTTTATTTGATTGCGAGAACCAGAAAAATGGCAGAGCACAGACATTTAGACAACCATGGGCACACTGTGACTAATTTGCCACTTACTTATTTCCTGGAAATATATTGCTAATTTAGCAAGCTATTTATGAATCTATGTAAATATACATACACACACATACACACACATATATATATACATACACATATATGGTAAGGTGATGATCTTTATTCTAACAGGAGTTCCTAAAATTTTTGTGTTATTATATTATTTTGTGAAATGCAACCAGGAAAGATAGTTACTTGACAAAATATCCCCTCTGTGTGTATGTGTTTCTCTCTGTATATGTTTATAATTAGAAGTTTAATATAGGGTTCTAAGTATGTAAAGGGTCATTTCCTTTATTACTTATCTGGAAAACTTTATTTTTTAATGTATGTATATTTGTTTGTGACAAGAAGGACAAGCTGGACTGCTCAAATTACAGGGGCATTAGTCTGTTGTGCCATAGCAGCAAGATCTCCATTATCCTGCAAAGGATCAAGGGCAGACAAAGGAAATCCTAGCAGAGGCCCTGTGATGCACTTGTCTTGAGCTGTCTTCTTTACAGCTCTGAAATATGGACAATAAAATGTTCCTCAGAACAGTAGCTGAATGTGTTTGAGATGGCATGTCTCAGGAGGATTCTAGGTGTCACACAAAGAGATAGGCTGCGTGATGACATTAAGAAACATCCCCATCTACAGAGGGAAGTAAACTATGGGATATGGCAATGGTACTTGAGATATTTCGGCTATGTTATGAGAATGAATAATGGCAGATACCTGAAGACAGCACTGCTTGGAGGAGCGTACAGGATAAGGTGAAGAGGAAGGCCCAAAATACGCTGGATAGACAGCATAAAGGAAGCACGTGGAACCTTGGGTATGACAATAACACAAGCATCTAAAACTGTCCAAGATAGGAACAACTGGAGAACCACCATTAATGGACTGTCCATGCACGCTTAAGCATTGCTGGGGCATAAGTGATGATGATGATGATGATATTGGTTTGTATTGATTTCCATGTTATGGCCTTCATAGGCAACTGTCATAATGACAGTAATACTAACCAAGTTAGAAAATATTTGGAAACAATCCTAACATCTAGTCTTCTAAAGCCCAACATGGGTAAAAGCAGGGCATAGGCAATAGTAGAATCAATAACAGAAGGATCTGGGTAAGAGAAGAAAAATGCTTCTGACTCACAACTTCCTGTATCTTTGATTAGTTTTTAATTCTTTGATAAAGATTGGCTGGAAACTCTCATTAGAATCTTAAGATGACTCAGGAGTTGATTTGGGACCTCAGAGTGCTTTCAAGGCACTGATAGGAAGGCTTGTTATCATGGAACTAATCCTGCCGAGTTGCAATTCCAATCTTCCCAGCCCCGCATTCGGACAGGTGATTCATCACAGTGGAGTCCCAGGACGTCAATGCTAGGAAAGGACTGGAGGAATGACAGCTCGTTGCCCTCATTTAGGAATGGGAAGATTGAGAACCAATAAAATCTGAGAAGTTTTACTGTGCTGGGAGAGATGTAAGGAGGCAAAACTGAACTTTAATAGAGGTCTTCTGACTCCAGTGGAAATATCTCAAAAACTAAAAATATAAACTCTCAATGATGAAATAACATTTCAGTAAAACTAATTCATAGAAGAGAACCTTCAAGTTGCTCTCTAGCCTTCACCTGCACACCATGGTATGCACGCGCACACATGGACACACATAAATAAATGCCATTCAAAATTAAAACTGCAAATGATTAATGATAAATACTCTAGAAGTTTATCTGTTAATAAACTTGGAATCAATTAGATTTGCAAACTGAACCTTTATATTGAAGTGGTCTTTCTCGAAATGAACAATGTACATTTACCATTTACTAACTCGATACATGGTTATTAAAGAGTTTTACTAGCAAGGCGAGTATCTCATAGGGTAAAGCAGATCTCCAAACAAAAGGTGGCACGATTTCAACATTCTTCTTAGAGTAAGATTTTAATTTATCATTAATTTATCAGGAAATTAATTCTTTCAAAACTATTTTTGGGCAATATAATATTCTAGAAAGTGATCTATACAGTGTTATAGGAACTAGGTGTGCTCCATTGAACAAAAGAAAGTTTACTGTCGTTCTATGACATGTTCCATCTGTAGAGAGAGAAAATCAACACAGAATACTTACAGAAAAGGGGAATGTGATGAACATTATGAAATTTCATATTGCATGAAAATATTATGGTGGCAAGAAAATATTAAAATGTTTAAGGTACTAAAAAGGATAGTCACAGAAGATAGCAATGAAATTATGATGTTTGAATGAATTTGTAAGGGAGTTGAAGAGCCGTATGAAGAGCTTTCCTGGCATAGATAGCAATACAAGACTCTGAGGTGGGTGCGTACTTGGAACATTCTGCAAACAGCCAACAAACCATAGTGACCTTGCTTCTTACTGTGCTTAGAAGCAGTGGATGGGAAATATTGTTTGGCCATGACACACCAGTTGCAGATGTTGGTGTTCTGTGAGATTGTTTCTGTCCAACAGGGAGAGAAATGAGGCTATGTTGCTGTAGTGCCCACAATCTCAATTATGATTGATGAGTAAGAATTGGAGAATTTGCTGTTCATTATAAGGCCTTAACAAAAGTGAGCTGTGTTCTTTATATATGCCAAGGAAATAGGTCTTTGGCCACACAGCATTTTCTCTGACCAATGAACTCACTTAACAGTCAAAGAAGTGTGGCAAGAACCACAGAAGATCTTGCTTGCTGGCTGGCAGGCAGGCTTGTACTTCATTAGTTTTCTTAAATAGTTCATGAACACTTTGCCTAGTGATTGATGCTGCGCACAGTGGGCTGGGCTCCCCACATCAATTAACAGTCAAGAGAATCCATTAAAGAATGACTCTATGCTAATCTGAGCTAGTCAGTTCCTCAATTGAGAGTCTCTTCCCAGATATTCCTAGGTTTGTGTCTAGCTGACAGTTAAAATAACCAAGACAGTATCCATGAAGATATGTTAGTTAGCTTTGCTGTAGTAGCTAGTCCATTTTGTGTTGGGCATATCAAAGCACCACATCATATATCCATACATATGTACATACAAACATAACAAAACATCAATTTGGTAAGTTATATTACTTTACAATGAAAACTGTAAGAATATTTACATGTTGTTAACATCTAAAATATTATAGCACAATAACTGTGAAACAGAGTTAATAATATTGAGTATAAACCTGTCTTAAAACTTCAATTTAGAGACAAGAATCATAATTTCATTTTAATAGTCACAGATACTAAGTGATAATTTTTTTAAAACTAGAATAAAAATTATTGCTAGAAAGATAACCAATTTATTACTCTAGGAGCACAAGTCCTGACCATTCTTTTTTTTTCATAAATTGAATTTAAAATAATTTTATAGTGGTAACAATAGTGCAATTCTGTAAATGGCCACTGGAGGTCAGACTTACACTATATTAACACAAACCCAGTTTTTTTTTTTTTGCAACTTTGAAACTATACATCTGATATACTGAAATAAGGAAAAATACATGATACTATTCGAGAGGTTGGGACAGCAATTAGAGATAATTATATAAAGATAATTATAAGTTATCTCTGCTGAAGTTGAGTCCCTCATTGATTTCAGTGATGTAAGCTGGCAAAGGTGTAACTGCTGTAGAGGAAGATGCTTTGAAAGGAGACGTGGTACAGGTAGACATGAGTCTGGGGTAGTGGTCACCCACTCCTTCCACCATTTCCCACAATGCCGTGTTTAGCTTTTGCTTTACCCTCAAGCACAGTGGTTCATTTTTTTTCTTTTGTGACGTCACATATTTTTTTTTGTATTTTATTTTTTGTTGGATTTCTTAGCAACTTAAATAGAATGTGTATTGACTTGTTTAATCTACATAGCAACCTTCCAAGGTAGATACTGTTTCCATACCATCAGAAAAGTGAGGCACAGGGCTGCTAAGTGAATCGTCCAGCTAATAAGTAGCAAATCTGGGAGTTGAAGGCAAGCAATGCATTTTAACTCCTCTGCTAAACCCCCAGAAGCCATATGGATGAATGACAATATTTTCAAGTAATCAATACTAAGACTAGTAGCTGGATACAAATCTTAGTCCACAAAAATTAGATGTAAAAGAAGTATAAAATAACTTTATTTTTGTCTTTAATGCTATTTTGAGTCTAGTGAATGTTTCTTCATTTCTACTGACATAGAGGAGTCTTCATGGATGAAACAGTCCTGTCTGCCTGTGCTTGACAGAATTACACTCTCTCCATGGTATCCTTGTGCTTCCCACATAGGAGCTGGGGATATATTCAGTTTTCAGGGTGGCACAGAGATCCAGTTTTCAGATCCTCCACCTGGGTGATATCGTGATCCTTTCCCTTGGCTTCTCTTGAGGGCTGAACACTTGTCCTGTCTCACAGTTGCTTGACTTTCTCTTGCCTAACATCTCCACATCCTGAAAACAAATAAGAATAAGAAACAAATCACAATGGAAAGGAATATCAAAAACAGAAGTAATAGCTTGAGCATGGCTAAACATGGCAAGTGTGGAAGAAAACCTAGGAAAAGTTTTGTGTTTTATATAATGATCTATAATATTAAAAATCATGTTTTGCAAATGTATTCCAACACATTGTAAAGTACTTAAATGAAGAGAAATAAAATTGAAAGATTGAATATATGATTTTATAACTAATTTTAGTGGGATTCATATTGCATTGCTTGTGCAGATAACACTTGCAACTTTCTGAGTGGGTGGGATTACTTCTATTTGCATAAAGATAAATGTTAGCCACATGGAGACCCATGTGTTTTGTTTGTTTATCTGTATGTTTTTAAAACGTCTCTTTTTGTATCCTAAAGAAGTGGAAAGAGGGAAGAAGAGTGTAGAAAAAAGAATGGAAAGGAAAGAAAAAAATTGAGAAGAGAGGAGAGGAGGGGAGGGGAGGGGATGGAAGAGGAGAGGAGAGGAGAGGTAGAGGAGAGGAGAGGAGAAGGGAGGAGAGGAGAGGAGAGGACACAAACACAATTACCTTGCTGCTTCTCCAGGACAGATTAATCTTCTCCTCGGTGCTGCAATTGCTCGGCTCTCTGCTGTCAGGAGCCTCTGTTTTATGCTTCAATTAGCCTCTCTATAGAGTGTCGTTTGTTTAGTATTTGTGTCCTTTAAACATATTTACATCTTCTTAGCAGTGTCTCAGCCTTGTTTCTGTTCCATTAGGAAACACCCTTCCAGAGGAATGTCTGTCCTGTACATTGCCCTTGTAGGTGGACTGCACTACTGCCAAGGATGGCTTCGCAACACTCTTTGTTGGTAACCAACATGTGTATGATGTGGGAGTGTCGCATATCAATCTGTTGATTTCATTGGTTAAGTAATAAAGGAACTGCTTGGCCCTCATAGGTTAAAACATAGGTGGGAGGAGTAAACAGAATAGAATCTTGGGAGGAAGAGGAAGTGAGCTCAGACTCGACAAGCTCTGCTCTCTGGAGCAGAGAAGCCATGCTCCAGTCTTCCGGACAGATGTGAGTGATGAAGCTCCAATCCAAGATGGACGTAGGCTAGAATCTTCCCGGTAAGCGCACCTTGGGGTGCTACACAGATGATTAGAGATGGGCTAAATTAATATGTGAGAGTTAGCCGAGAAGAGGCTAGATAGAAATGGGCCAAGCAGTGTTTAAATGAATACAGTTTGTGTGTTGTTATTTCGGGGCATAAGCTAGCCAAGGAGCCGGGGTGCTGGGGACGCAGCCCCGCCGCTCCTATTACAACATGTGTAGACTACAGCACACATTCTTTAGGAAGTTGATATTTGCAAAACATCTCTTCTCTTCTCGCCTCTCCTCTCCTCGCCTCTCCTTTTCTCTCCTCTCCCCTCCCCTCCCCTCTCCTCTCCTCCCTTCTCTTGTTCTTCCCTCCTCTCTCCCCTTTTCTCTCCTCTTTAATATTTAGTTTTCTTTCATCCTAGTGATATCATCTCAATATGCAGCAAATGTGGTTCCCAACTACACATCCCTCCCCTACCCAGACTTAATTTCCTAAGCAGCTAGTACTAAATCTGTACCACAGTGGCTGGCTTAAAATTTATAATTATCTATTGAATTATGTTACAACACACAGTATAGAAACCAACATAACTTTGTGCAATCGATACTTTGTTGGTGGTAATTCTGTTCATTTCTTGCTTATTTTTATTTTATTTTATTTTGTTTTTTCGAGACAGGGTTTCTCTGTAGCTTTGGTGCCCGTCCTGGAACTAGCTCTTGTAGACCAGGCTGGCCTCAAACTCCCAGAGATCCGCCTGCCTCTGCCTCCCGAGTGCTGGGATTAAAGGCGTGTGCCACCACCGCCCGGCCTCTTGCTTATTTTTAAAAGTGAACTGTCTAGATATGGTTAAGGCAACTGGATGAGAGGTAACCATGTTGTCTATTATTATCGACATGCAAGAGTATTGTGCTTATCTTGCTAGCACATTTTTGCTAAGAAGAGACTAGGTAGTTATATAAAGCAATATGAATGTTTAGGAATACAATTTCCTAATAAGAGTACTATATTATAGGGTACTATGTTAAATTTAGCAAAAGGATTTAAAAAAACTGAGAGACAACATGGATAGAACACATCTATTTTTGGATTGGTTATTTTTCACTGAGAGAAATGCTTCAAGAAGGAAAAGTTTACTTTGGTTCACAGTCACAGAGGGTTTAGCATGCATTCACTTAATTCCTTGATCTTCAGGAGACATCATGGTGGCAGGAACAAGTGGAAAAAGACATTCTCAATTCAGAGTTCACAAAGGGGGATGATCTGGATCAAGACACCCACAATATCTTCCCTAGTAGCCTACCTCCTTCATCAATACCCAATTTCTACAGCTTCCTTAATTTTCCAGAATAGGCTCGCCATCTGGGGCTAAACACACAACATACCAGCTTGGGTGGGACATTTCATATTCAAACTATAACTTTCTACTTCTGGCCCTCCAGGGTTCATAGCCATCCCACAATGTAAAATGCATTTAATCCATCTCCATGGGTCCCCATAATATTAACAGTTCCCAGGGTATTTAAAAGTCCGTGTTCAAAGTCTCTGCTGAGATTGAAGGCAGGTGGCGTGAGCTTCTGTAGATTAAACACATTGGACACATTTCTAAGATATAATGACACATTGTAAAAAAGGGAAGATCATGGGAACAAAAAGGAAGGATTGCACCAAATCAAGACGAAAACCCAGCATTGCAAATACTAAATCCTGTACCTCCGTGGCCAACATCTTGCATGTAGTACTCTGATGTGAACTCTAACAGGCTTGCGCAGCTCTACCAGCACGGCCCTGCCATTGGCAGTCCACATAGCTTCTCTCATTTGCTGGATGTATTTACTGTCTTGGATTTTCCCAAGCAGAAGTCCCATGTTCCTAGCAGATGAAGCATTCTAGAGTTTTTATTGCAGTTTAGGCTTCATCCTCAGGCCTTCCCTCTTATTCCTTATATGTCTGGATTGGACACTTTTCAAATTTTTACAGTATACATTTTTTTGTTGTTGTTCTAAGTTCTTCCTGTAAATCTTGCCAAAGCAGCCAGCAATAACCAGGCTATAACCCGAATGGTATACTGTCTTGCAATATTAGTTACTTACTTTTAAATTCAGGACCGGTTCAGGCAAGTATGTCCTCCAAAGCCCTATTCACAGTGATCAATTTGTTTCAGGTCCACTCCTAGCATTTCTTCAACTTTCCTAAAGGGTCTTACCAAGCATACAATACAAGTGCCTCCATAAGTCACTTTATATTCAAGCTATAATGATTCTCTGTACCTTCCAGAAATATGATCACCATATTGAGAGTATTTTATTTCTTTAAATAAATACTGTGTCAGAAAATGTTGTAATTGTTGCTGTCTATTACTCAAGGGCTTTTGAATATGTTTACCTTATAAATATGGCTCCGTAAAGAGGTGACCACTTATCAAAATGAGAATTCAAAAGTATCTCAGCTATGAATTCAGAGAGAAGAGCTTCTAATAGGATAATTTCAGTTCTGAACATCAAAAAGTGTCATTCTATTTAAGTATGTATGAATTATCTATGACATGGTTTTGGCTTCCCATAAATGTAGTTAATTAGTGCAAACTTTGTGTAAAAACTTCTGTGGCAAATTAGAAGTATTTTTAAGAGAAATCTTCATTACTTTAATAATCTCTGTGGATCTTTGGAGCAGTGTTGCTTTTTGCAAAGATTTAGCTTCATTTTTGGAATCGAGATAAGATGTGTGAAATATCAATGGTAATATATGAATACACACACACACACATACACACACACAATTTTTTTTTGAGACAGGGTTTCTCTGTGTTATATACAGCCCCGGCTGTCCTCAAACTTGCTTTATAGACCTGGCTGTCCTCAAACTCAGAGATCCACCTGCCTCTGCCTCCTGAGTGCTGGGATTAAAGGCATACACCAACACAGTCTGGCATTTTATTTTTTTTATTAGAAAAACTTACTAGCAGCCAACAGTCTCTAAACATACTAAACACCAAATCATTTTCCAGGAAGACTATCTGCGTGCTTCTACTTAAATGCCATTTTTTCAGTTACTAAATAAAGGAAAAATATATTTTTCATAGACTTAAATGGCATTGAATTTCATAAAATAAAAAAGAATTTATATAATCTATAAGTATTGTAATTCCTATATTTTAAAACCCAAGCTGAACACGTTCCATGATCTACTAAACAGTGGGTAGGCCTCCCTTTATCTGGAATAGCTTGAGGTAGCTTTTTTAACCAGTCGAATTGAGACTCTAAAAATTAAGGAATTGACATTTCTGTGTGGACTGAGGAATCTGTTCATTGTTCCTGCATGTGTGTAGTTCTTGTCACAGCTCTCTTAGCTCCTGCACGAGTTCGTTTCTGCAACATTGTGGAGGCTCTCCTGACTGACACACGAACTCGTTTCCCCAGGACCTCTTGGTTTTGAGCTGTTTTGTTTCTCCATTCTGTGTATTTTCTAAATTTCTGGAATGCTATCACACTTCACATATTCGCTTATATCTTCCACGGATATGGATCGTATATCAGCTCATAACAGATGTGTGAGACTTAAGACTAAGTTTTCCTTGAACTTTCCAGGCAACTCGTCCCCAGTCTGTTTCCCGGTAATGGTGATACATTTATTCTCCTTCCTTCAGTTTTTCCTCCCACTGTTTTAATTTTCCTCATGCAACTCAGCCGGACAACAACATAGATACAGTCAATAAAATGTGTCTCTTTGAATGTAACACGGGCCCTTCCAGAGCACATTTTCCTCTTCAGATGTGGTCCAGGCCTCACCAGCACCAAGCACAGATTAAGTGGCTGAATCAAAAACTCCATGCAAGTTCTAGATGAGGAACAAAAGAAGTTAATTGGTCCCTGTGATAATTGAACTTGTAACCCAAGCTTTATTAGTATAAACCTCTATTTCTAAATATAATTCTTGGGATCATGGGCATTTTCAGAAGGAAGCTTCTAGAATCATCCATTGAGATGTGATGTTTAAAAGATCAGTTTTCCTTTCTTTCTACCACTTAGTAAATTAAAATGCAGATAGATGTTGGAATAAATTCTATGCACAGATGACGGGAAGCCATTTCCACTTATCGGGCTGTTGGCATCAAGTCTGCACGTGAAATTTGAAAGAACAAGTGTCCTCTCGGGTCCTAAAGGTGTTGAAGGAGATGAGCTACAGCATGAACATGCAGGCTTCCAGGGGGAAAGCCAGCCCAGAGTCATGCTGTGTGGGGACATAGCAACTTGGGTGAGTTCAGCTGCTGAGAACCAATACATTTAAGCCACTTGAAATGGCTTCAGAGTGCTGCCTTGCTTTACCTCAAAGATTCCCTTTTCGACCACCAACACTACAATGAGTAAGCTCTCAGTGTTATCTAGAAAATTCTGAGTGCTTTAGTTTACCACATTATCTAGGAAGAGTAATTCTTAATCATATGTCACATAATGTTTTTTTTTTTTTTTTTTAGTAATGGGTCGGGTAGGTGATGGTGGTGGATCCCATAAGATCACGATGGAACGGGAAGATTACTTTTGCCTACTACTGGTTTCATACTGTAGTTATCCTGGAGTAGCACAGCACACTGCTCGTGTGTTTGCAGTAATGCTGTGCCAACACCCACACTCCATGGTCAGGTGCATGAAAGGACAGCACTCGCAGTTATGTGCACTGTGGAGTCCTTGATATTGATAATAAAGAACCATGGTACTGATTCATGTGTTCACTATATCTTAGTGATTTTTAAGTGTCTCATGCTCCAACAACTCATCTAGCCATGCCCACCAGTGTTATTCTAAAATAAACTAACAATGAAAAGGTTAGGTTGCCAAGATGATTCAGTGGGTAAGGATCCTTGTTGACGAACCTGGTGACTTAAGCTTTATTTTTGGAACCCACATGGGAGGAGAGAATGACTCCGACATGTTATCCTCTGACCTCCACAGGTAAGATATGACATATGGGGGCACCACACACACACACACACACACACACACACACACAGAGGCTGGAGAGATGGTTCCGCAGTTAAGCACTGGCTATCATGCCAGAGGACTCAAGTTCAGTCCTCAGCACCCATATGGTGACTCACACTGTTGCTCCAGTTCTGGGGAATCCAATGCCTTCTCCTAGTCTCCCTTGGCGTCAGACATGTATGTGCACAAGAAGACATTCAGAGAAAATACACATAGGCAAGGTAATAAAATAAAATGCATTAAAGATGACAAATAATACAAATTAAAGAAATAGAATGATTACTGTAATGCACTACATGATGCAGCACTGGCAGGAGTGTTGGATATTGGTATACTCAACGCTTACCTGCATCAAGTGTCTAAGTTGGCTGGCTGAACCACACCATATTGTTTTATAAGTGTGCTCTGATGTTTGCACACAATTGGCCCCTCAGGGCATATTCCTGTACTAATGATGCAATACTATTCTCACTATAGTAAAGTTAAGTTCTCCAAAACATTCTCCAAGGAAAGCAGTAATATAAGGCAAAATGAATTTTGACGAGAATTTTTATTGCTCATTGCTCTTGGAAACCATAAAATTCTGGGGGTAAGTGTGAAAGATCCTTCCTGTTTAACATTTTGTGATCCTGAGGTGAGAAGGATTCTGCTTAATGACTGAGATAATCATTGCAACCAGTGTATGGAAAAGATGCTCCGCAGAACCTGATGAGTATTGCAGCCGTCACTAAGTGCCCACCCTCTGGAATGTCTTCCAAAGCGGTCCTCTTTCATTTCAAGGGCATTGTCGTGTTCTATTGACATGGAGGGAAGCAGAAATTAAGGAACGTGAGTCTTGCCTAGGTTGACAGAGAAGAAAATATGGAGTCATGTTTTGGCTAGGCATAGTAGCACACTAGGTGGCACACATCTGTAATCACATCACTTGGGAGTCAGAGACACTAGAATTGTGAGTTTCAGGCCATTATGGGTTATGTAATGAGGCTGAAAAAGACACAAAGAGAATAGCCTTTAAGTCTCAGTAGTCTGGCTTCAGGGTTTGGAAACTGCATTAAAGCAATGCATTGAGAGTTTTTGTGTATTTCCACATGATTTTATCCAAGGCAACAATGGTTTACTTACTCCCCAGCCCATGGTTCACTTGCAGTATACTTAATGAACAGTTCTATTTAGAGAATCTTTTCCCTGACTAGATTCAGTAGCAATCATGAACACTGTATTTAGAGATGAGTATGGTGGTACACATGCCTAGAATCCCAGCACTTGAGAGGTGAAGGCAGGAGGATCAGGAGTTTAAGGTCAGTCTTGGCTGTATAGTGAGGGCATGACCATTGTGGGCTACATCCTACCTTACAGAGCCAAAAGGAGAAAGAGATTAAAAGTTCTTTGTGAATTCTATCTATCCACTCTTCCATAACTGAAGGCCCATATTTCTACATGGTATGGCAGCCAGAATCTCAGGCAATAGTTTGCACCTGCCACACAGGAGCTGGTCACCTCCCTAACAAAGGGTCAGGATGTTGTTCTGCTCTTTCTTTGTAATTTGGAGGATGCCTGAAAAAAGCTGTTAATTCATCTTACGTGACAGAGCTGGCATACAAAGCAGGAAGACAGGGAAATATGACAAAATGTGTATAGAAAGGTGTGGTCAAACGTGTGGACATTACCAGAGACAATCGCCTGGTTACCTAGGAAACAGAATGCTAATGAATTTCCCCCTCAGTTTACATTTTGGTATATAAGGTTGTTTGGAGAATAAAGCGAGAGGAGTTCTTCAGGATGTGAACTCAGAATTTCATGAGGGATCACTGAGAATCTCCGTCCCAATAAAGCCATGTACGTTGTGTCTTTAATTCCGCGCCTCCCCTCTGGTCCAGAGAAATAATTTAGGGTCTGGTGCCAGCCGACATATAACCTAAATACATCAGTAAAAATTAAGTAGTGAAAGATGAAACCAATTAGAAATAAATCAATAAATTTACTAATACTACCCAAACGGATAAGTAGCCCAAGTTTATGTATAAAAATTATAGCAATTAAAAAAAAGGAAAAAAAATAAATAAAAAGATATCCTAGTTTAGAGGAATGCTTCAGTTTCAGATTAAGACACAGAGAGCATGGCCTGACGTTGTTCCTTACTCCTCTTTCAAGGCTACATCATGTCCTATGTAGATAGAATTTATGCCCTACACCCAGTCTTGAAGGAATAGTGTCAATACTCATGTTCCCTCTGATTTTAGGAGAAATGAAAAGGGACTAACAGAGCCTTGGAATCAAATATTTAGTGCTTTGCTCCAATCAGGGAAGGGTTCTAAGTGCAGTGGTGTTTCTTCCATGAGGATGGCATGACCTTCTTCCCCACCCCTGAACCAAAGCTGCAAATGGGGATGCCAAGAAAATACTTCCAGTAATTGTATCCATTGTTTATTTGAGACTGAAACAAGGCAGACATTCTGTAACAAGCAACACACAAGGCAATCAGATCGACTTGAATCTCAGATAAACAATGAACATTATTATAGTATATGCAAAGTGTTATGTGGCACAGGCTTATGCTAAAACTTTTGGCTCACTGGCAGTTCATACTTAACTGTCTTGGGGCTGGAGAGATGGCTCAGTGGTTAGGAGCATTGCTTGCCCTTCCAAAGGTCCTGAGTTCAATTTCCAGAAACCACATGGTGGCTCACAACCATCTGTAATAGGGTCTGGTGCCCTCTTCTGGCCTGCAGGCATATACACAGACAGAATATTGTATACATAATAAATAAATAAATTCATTAAAAAAAACTTAACTGTCTTTTCTCAGTTTTTACCTATTGGATCTGGAATCCCCAATGAAGTTAGTATTCCTGAGGTATAACAAGAAACAGCTGCAGGATTAAAACCAACAGAAGGAGGTGAACCTAATAAGGCCCCATTGAAAGATTACAGCCATTTAAGCTTAGAACTTACACTGAACAATTTGCCAATAATATCAGTAGAATAGAGAGGGAAGCCTCAGAGATGTAATAAAGTAAACTTGAAATGTATAAACACAACAGTGCAACCAATAGAAACACTTGACGTGTTCAGTGAAGGAACATGAGGTCTAAGAAGGCTAAACTATAATGTTCAATATTGTTAAATGCAGTTAACCTGATAGTAATGTGTTTCTCCATTTTAATTTTCATGGGGTTGCATGTGAAATATTATTTCTTGCACTGAAGAATCATTTGATGTTCAATCTTTTCTTGCATTTTTCTCACTGAGGCAAGTGAACAAATGGAATGTTTGAAATGTTTTTAATTTAGAAATCTTTCTCATTCTAGTCTAATTTTAATAAAAATATTCATAGCATCTGTCTCTTCCGTATCTACTCTTTATTCTCTTTATGAGTCTCCCTGGTACATGCCTACTTTTCTAAGTATTTAGTTTTCAAATTAGACTAAAAATTGTCTAATGATAATGATAATTTCTCAATGTTTGTTTCAAATGACTTTTATTTTTTTTCATTTTTTTGGTTATTTGCAATGTATATGAAATTCAAAAAAATTAGAGGCAAATAAAAATCCAAAAGTGAAAGGATACTAAGAGAAGAAATTGTTCTTTGTTTTTAAAATTTAGAGGGATTCTGTGCATCTATATAATCTTCTATATCCAATTATTTAGAAGAAAATATGTTAACAATTATTTTATTTCATATAAGAAATTTATATATGGACCTATGCAGGTTCCTCAGCTGTCAGTCGAGAGTCAGTGAGCTCCCTCTAGCTCAGGTCAGCTATTTCTGTGGGTATTTCCACCATGATCTTGACCTCTTTGTTGGGAGCATTGAGATCCCAGATCCTGAATTTCTTGTAATCCCCTGATCTGACAACCTACAGCTGCTCTGAGCACGAGACCTTCAGGAGTTCCTGATGGTAGGAGAGTGGTTTCTGGTGCGTTTGGCTGGGGCGTGGCTATCTCTATATAATCTGCCCCTGAACACAATAAAGGGGGCATTCTTTGGGAATTCAAGGATGACCCGTGTCGCTGTTTCTCTGTCTGTGGGTGTCTGTGTATTTTAACCTCCAGCCCCCTGGCCCGAAGCTCGGTAACTGGGTGCCAGCGCACAGAGCGCAGACACGGGGGCGCGGTGCGCAGCACCCCTTTGCTCATATTATCCTCCTTCCTTCTCTCCTCCCTTTCCTTTTCTCCTTCTGCCCTCCCTCCCCTGCCCCATGATCCCAGTTTCTTAGGCTATCTTGCCTATTTTCAATTTCCAGGCAGGATCCATGTGTCTTTCTAAGGGTTCTCCTTGTTACCTAACGTTTCTGGGGTTCTGGACTGTAGGCTGGTTATCCTTTGCTTTACCCCTAATACCCACTTATGGGTGAGTACATACTGTGTTTGACGTTCTGGGTCTGGGTTACTTCGCTCAGGATTGTTCTTTTCTTTTTCTTTTTTTTTTTTTAAAGATTTATTTATTTATTATGTATACAGTGTTCAGCCTCAATGTATGCCTGCAGGCCAGAAGAGGGCACCAGGTCTCATTACAGATGGTTGTGAGCCACCATGTGGTTGCTGGGAATTGAACTCAGAACCTCTGGAAGAGCAGTCAGTGCTCTTAACCTCTGAGCCATCTCTCCAGCCCCAGGATTGTTCTTTTCTAGTTGCATCCATTTCCCAGCAAATTTCAAGATGTCATTGTTTTTTTTTTTTTACTACCAAGTAGTACTCCATTATTTAAATGCACCACATTTTCTTTATCCATCATAAAGAATGCATTGTCAACTGAAGGGTTGAGTGGCATGTAGGCCCTCTGAATGTGGGTGACAATTGTGTGGCTGGGGAAGTCTGTGGGGCCACTGGGAGTGGAATCAGGATTTATCCCTAAAGCTTCTCCTGACTTTTTGGAGCCCATGCTCTTTGGACGGATATCTTGCTTAGCCTAAATATAGTGGGGAGGGCCTTGGTCCTGCCTCGAAGTGATGTACCATACTTTGTTGACTTCCCATAGGAAGCGTTACCCTCTCTGAGGAGTGGATAGGGCTGTGGTGGGTAGAAAATGGAGGCAGCAGGAGGAGGGAGGGGAGTGGGTACTGGGATTAGTATGTACAGTGAAAAAGATTGTTTTTTTTTTAAATAAATAAATAAAAATGATACATGATTAATAAAAACTCATAGAGAGAAATTGGGGTTCTAATCTGAAGGTTAGAAAAGAAAAACAGCAGGCTACTGGTTCTTACCTCTACCTCAGTCTGAAATGGCGATCCGGCCTCCAAGAATCTCAGAATGAGACCGAGACTGTGAGAGCTGTCTCCTGCTGTTTCATAATCCTCTCTAGGTCTGGGGTTAAAGGCATGCACCACTGGGATTAAAGGCAAACATTGCCTGATATCTATGACAACTAGTGTGGATACTGGGATTAAAGGTATGTGTCACCCCTGCCTGCTCTGTAAGGCTGGCCAGTGGGGCCGTTTTACTCTCTGATCTTCAGGCAAGCTTTATTTATTAAAATACAAATGAAATGCCACTACATAAAATTCAAAAAAGAGAAATTTATATATACACACATTCACGTGCGTGTGTATGCACTCCTGACGCACGTGTGTAGACAGACACAATACACATGTATATATACACACACAAACACACACACATTTTCAATACACGTATTAAGAACACAGAAAAATTAGCAAGAAGAGACAATGAAAAACAAGGGAATAAAGAAAACACCTTGAAATTTTCTGTCGAAAGTCAATTTCAGACATTCTTTTAGGCAGCTTTGCATTATAAGATTAGTTCATGAAGTGATCTCCATTTACCTTTTATTTTTAGACTGTTGCCATCCCAGAGGAAGATAGTTAAGCTTCCATGTGTTCAACCTCTCTCTGCTTAAGGAATTGGTTCTCTCATTAGAAGAAAGCACAGAGCAAGTGCTTTTTTCTGTGCCAGCTTTCTTCTTTCCTTAACATCTGCTGAATGTTCTCCTCAGAATGAGAGATGAATGTGCTTGTTTCCAGAGAAAGACAGACACGATTAATGACCTGCTAAGATCTGGTCCCTTCTCTCTGCTGTAGGATATTTGTCTCAAATGCCTTTCCTCAATCTTGAACTAAGATCAAATATCTCATTCTGAGATGTTGGGAAGGCTATCTGCGCTACAGTTCATCCACTCTAACTAAAAAGGCTGTTAAGTAGGTTAAGATAGGAAGAAAGAGAAACTTGAATTAGTGTCTATTTTGGTATTTTAAGTTCTAGAGTTAATTTCTAGAAATATTTTTGGAAATCATAAAAATATTGGTGTCAGCTCTTAGATAACTGTTATTATTTATTTTAGTAATTTTGGCCGAATTGAGACGTATGCACCCAAGTCTCCCCTTTCAATAGAGCAAATGAATGAATTCCATTAGCTTTAGGAGTTCTATAAGTCTTAGACCTTATCTGTCAACAAATTTCTTAAATGTATCCATGGTTCACATATTAAGCATATGTCTAAATTAAAGCATTGTGGCAAGTAAACATTTGATGTCTAATATTAAATAACAAATCACATTATATTTGATTCAGTGTGTTCAATGATTCCAAAGATTTCATAGATCACTCTGCCTTTCTTAAACACAACCAAATCACAACTAAATTCATCCACAACTCTGTCTATCGAAACTGTCCCAACTTAACTGATAAAAGATCCATTAGCAAGGGGCTGGAGAGGTGACTCAGTGATTAAGAACACTTTTGCTCTTTCAGAGAATTAGAGTTTAGTTCCTATCTCCAGAGGATCAAACACCATCTTCTGGACCCTGCAGGCACTGAGCATGCACAGGGTGTATCTACATACATGCGTGTAAGAACTCCTTATACATGTAAAATAAAATAAATCTACAAAATGTTCAAAAACCTTAGAAAGGGGCATTGCAATTGAATTTTAACACAACCATGAGTCTTAGGATATGACTCACTGTGATGGAGTTAGACAGATGTAAGACAAAAGCACAAGAAGGAGTGACTGTGGATCTTCTCCAATGTTGAAACTTTGCAAAGGATAATACTATTTATTCCACTCTCCATTTAAGCTAGTTTCATAGGAAAAAGGACACTCAAAATGTTTAATAGTCATTTTACTTATGAACTTGTTCTAGGGAACTCAGAAAGTTAATTACTACCCCCTTTGAGATGTCCAAACATTTATATACAGAAATAATGCCAGTGACTTGAGAACATAGCCGCATATGGACTACAGGGTTTTATGCAGTCTGAGCATTCATGTCTATAAGACTTCTATTAGGTATCATTTCAAGGAATCAGATTCAACAGAATTGCAACGGGCAGCTATAATATATTTGGCTCCCCTATTTGGGATTAGAGGATATATCTATAGCAGTTTTCTGGCTGTGGTTCAGTTATCTCAAAAATTAAATATCTGAAAGACTAAGTTTAGCTCAGTTGCTAGCTTAACTCTGAGAACCTTGAGGAAGTCATTTCAGAAGAAACTTACACACTCTTTGACAGATGAAATAAACAGAGGTTTCTTTATACATTGTAAAACTTGGAGGAAAAATAAGGTTTAAAATTGGGATAAAATTAAATACATCATAAACACTAGCTTCTTTAATATCAGGGAGATATTTACAAGCAAACTGTATTTCTGAAATCTGAAACAAGTTACAACAGGCTCATCAGGAAGTTCATAGAGAAGCATGTCCCTATATCAAAAACAAGTCAACTTTGGAATTTCGTTTTGTTTGTTATTCTGAGCCTAGGGACAGACATTGTTTGTTCCTGAAATATTTTACTCACTCAGTAGCGTCTGGTGTCAGCAGGATCGCAACTGAATTGTCATCTAACTCCTCCACAGGACAGCAATAGAAGATGTCAACAGGACAGTGATTAATGTTAAGAAGACAGTTCTATCATCCAACTTTGTGACTAGAAGAAGCAAATTAGGACTTAAGGGTAGTTTTTTTTTAAAATCATATTTATGCAAGTGTGTGCATGTGTTGTTGGTTGGTACCATATGTGCGCAAATATGTGCATGTTTATTGGCCAGGCTAATGAAGAGGTAGTAGCAGCTAAGTAATAGAAAATGTCTTTTAACACCATGTTTCTCTTTTAAAATTCATTCTTCTCTTATACATCTGACTTAAGTTTCCCCTACATTTATCTTCCAAGTTCCCCCTACCATGCCTCTTCTCTTCCCCAGAGCTACTCCTTCTCCATTTCCCTTCAGAAAATAGCAGAACTTCCAGGGATATTAACTAAATACAGCATAACAAGTTACAGTAAGACTAGGCACAAAACCTCATATCAAGGTTGGACGAGGCAACTCATTAGGAGGAAAAGGGTCTCAAGAGCAGGCAAAAGAGTCAAAGATACCTCCACTCCCACTGATGGAACTACACAAGAACAGCAAGATACACAACTATAACACATATGCAAAGGACTTAGTACAGACCCCTGCAGGCTTTGTGATGGTTGCTTCAATCTCTGTGAGTCACTATCAGCCCCATTTAGTTGCTTCTGTTGGTCATGTTCTCCTCATTAAAGCCATGTTTTCATGTTTAATATTTTCTTTGGTGGTACAATATTTTCTAAGTACTTTAAGAAAAGATTATTTCATCTTTTTCTTACCTCATGAAGTAGTTTAAATGGTCATTGTTCTTCTAAGGCCCACATATAAGTCTTAGATCCCAGGCCATTGCACTGGTAAGAGATGGTAACCTTTAGGAGATGTGGCCATAAGAAGTTATGTTACCAAAGGCCTGTGCCCAAGGGGGGCTGTGGGATTCTGATTTCTTCACTTCCATTTCCTCTCTGTAAATTGAGTAACATTGGCTCATTGTGCTCCCTACTGTGAGTAGAGCCTTACTAGATGCTCTAAAGCACTAATACTGAAAAGGCACGAATGGAACTTCCAAAACTATGGAGCAAAATAATCATTTTTCATAAGTTGTTGCCAAGTATTTATTTTTGTTGCTGTAGGAGAAAGCTGACTGATATACTCTAGAAAACATAAAGTTTTCCAAGGTATATAGAATCTGTAATGAAAATTTCTTGGTTGTATTTCTTTAGACCAGATCATAGATTAGTGAATTAAAATTAGTTCCTAGTACAATTCTTGCTTGAATGATAGAAGGGCAATTGTAGATTATGAGCTAGCCACATAGTTTAGAAAGCCCTTTCTTTCCAGGAAACCAGGCAGCATCACAGAATATTTAAAATATTTAAAACTAAATCATCTCTATTTTTAGAATAAATATTTGTTTATTATTTTCTGGTAACTACACAGCTATTTGTCATATGAGCCTCTTCCACCTCCCAGTCTCAACTTTATGTGTTTCTTTTCTTTATTTTTCTCTTCTCTCTTTTTAAATAAATGTTTCCTCCCATGCTTTATTTTTTTAAAGATTTATTTATTTATTATGTATTCAGTGTTCTGCCTGCATATATACCTGCAGGCCAGAAGAGGGCACCAAATGTCATTATAGATGGTTGTGAGCCACCATGTGTTTGCTGGGAATTGAACTCAGGACCTTTGGAAGAGCAGGCAAAGCTCTTAACCACTGAGCCATCTCTCCAGCCCTCTTCTCTTTTCTTTCTCTTTCTTTACCTTTCTCTTTAAGAAGCTTAAAGCAGACAAAATTCCAGTGACTGGTTCAGGGAAGGAGAGCATGTAGTCCCACCTTTAACTGAAGTTTTTGACTAAATATTGACTATTAAAGGAAGAGTCACTTTTCTTTAATTGTGTGGCTACTAATCTATTGATCATACTTATGGGATGTGCCCATGGCTAGGATCAGTTGACCAACACAAACTAGTCTGTTTTAGATTCTATGAGATACAAGAGCCAACCAGTGTGCTGGGTAATTGACTAGTAGGTGGGTATGGGAATGGGAGACTGGCTCTTGGTTTCTGTAACTGGGGTTCTCAGTTGGATTCTACGGAGTCCTGGAGCTGAGAGGTGGGTGGAGCAGTTGAGCAGGCAGATGAGCAGGAAGCCTGACTCTGGGGCTTCATCCTGGGACTTCTGGTCATGATTCTATATGTCTCTTTTTGATAGTGTTTCTCACTAAGCCTAGACTTAACCTATTGGCTAGACTGACTGTCCAGAAAACCTCTTCTACGTTCATGTCTCTGTATCCACATATCTGGAATTATCTGTACATGGCCCCATGCCAACATTTTATGTGGGTGCTGAGGATGTTAAGGCAGGTCCTCTTCCTTATGAGAAAACACTGTACCCTCAGCGCCACCTCCTATGGAGATGATTTTAAGGACAGGAAGTAGAAAGATACTTCAGTTAAATTAATTTGTTTTACCTATTTTAGTGGTTATGCTTTCTGAATAAGATTCAGTTTGGGGTAGAGAGCATTTCCTTGGTTGATTAAAGATCTTTTATTCTGGGAAAACATGAATCTTTGATTGACAGTCTTTTCAAGGTTGTTTCTTTAAAGTATGTAAGTCTTCCTTAAAGAAAAGTGAGGATTTTGTGACCAGAAGAGAGAGATCAAGTCAGGAAATAAACTTACACTCGGGATCAGTACTTATTAGGTCTTAATGACTTTAGTGTCTAAATTTAGTTTTGTTGTTTACTGGCATTTTCTTGGAAGTCATTCTTCATTTAGAAGTTTCTGAAGACTCTCTAAATTAAAATATTTTATCTTAAACGAAATAATCAAGAACAATTTCTAAAGTGTAACATTTTTTACTGTATTTTGATGTGCATTTCTTTCTTAATTAAATATATGAAGACCTGATTTTGTGTAGAAAGAATATGTTGAATAATTTCTAAACAGAAATATCAAGGAATATATTAGAGCAATGTGATCCATTGGGGAAGTGAGAGCTGTTGGGTCTCATTTAAATTTCCTAAGGCTATCATCCTCTGCAATATTTTCTGCTCTTTGTGTATAATGATGAGTTCTATGCCCAAATTCAGGGCAGACCTTCCCCCTTTGGCTCCAAGTCCTGTTGTCTCCCTACTTATTTGGATTTTCATCTACATGCCTTTCTTATCAAGCCTTCTCTTCCTCTGGTGTTCTAAGTCTTTGCAAATGACAAAGCTAAAATCTGTAGTCACTGGTGACTCTACCTTCCCTAGTCATATTGTATTGTTTAAAAGTAATCTGATTATGTCTAAGTCAGTTTATTCTCTTCCTATTTCTTCTTTTCATCTCTAGTGGTTGAAATTCATGTCCTCATTATCTTTCATCAAGAGTCAGGAAATTTCTCCTCCCTGGGCCTCATGCTGTTTAGGACTAATCACTACTATTGGGAGAATGTTTCTTCTAATTCAGACTCTGTCATAATTGGCTTTGGAAGAGTTTTGGTGGCTGCCAGTGTCCTAGTTAGGTTTCTATTGCTCTGATAAAACACCATGACCAAGCTAAATTTGGGTGGTGATGGTAAGGATTTACTTAATCTTATAGCTTGTAGTCCTTCATCCAGGGAAGTCAGAACAGGAACTCAAGTCAGGAGCCTGGATGTGGGAAGTGTTGCAGAGGCAATGGAAGAGTGCTCTTGACTGAAGTGCTCCTCATGGCTTGCTCAGCCTGCGTTCTTCTACTCTCCAGGACTGTCAAAACAAGGATGGGACCATACACAGTGGGTTGGACATTGATATCTAAATAAAAAAATGCACTATAAACTTGACACAGGCAAATATGATGGAGGCATTTTCTTAATGGAGAGTTCCTCTCCCCAAACCACTCCAGTTGTATCAAGTTGCCAAATTATGAGCCAGCATGCCCAGTAACAAACCCCCTAAATTTATTGCATGGCATGTAAAGCCTTTTCTGAGCTGTCTTTGCTGGTCCATAACTGTATCTTTTTTTTACTTCTTAGTATTCTATCCCAAATCATTTGTACACTCCCAAGTATACTAAGCTGTTGCTCAAATGTCAGTTCCTTGGCTCCAACCTATATCTTATACTGGATGTAAGCCTCTGTCCACCTTTATCTTTTGGTGTATTTTTTCCATTATTTTTGTGTTTATTACTAATGGCCGACCTACTTTTGTTTTTATTTTTCTAGTGCTGGGCCTCTCATATGCTTTACACTCCTCCTCTGACCCCCATATCCAGTCAATATAGAAGGCACGCTCCCTATTTTGCCTAGTTATTCCGTTACTCTCTGTCTCTGCTCATAGATTATAATTATCAAAAATTTACATATTTCTCAATGATACTGTTAACTGATATACCACCAGTTTATAGAACAGTACTTGACAACTGTGGGCAGGAGCTGGGGTCTTGGCAGTCAAAGATTTTTTTTTCACTAAGTTAGTTATCTTGTTATGGATCCAGTCTAGGACCATGGTGCAGTATGCTCTGTAAGTTGAAATATTTCTGCATCTCTCACAAACTGACTCTAGGGTTTCCAGTCCAGAGCATAATTTTTCATTAGCATCTTTCAGCGCTAGAATATTCTACCTCAGAGGCTCAGACAGATGACCTGGTTGTCACGACATTTCTCTAAATTGCTTCTTTTCATCTTTCCCTTCAGACTGAGAGCAGGCCTGTGTCCACCCAATGTCTTTGCATGTCGTCATGCACACTGTGGACTTCTCTCCCCATGTAGTTAATCTTGAAGCTGACTTATACTCCTGTTGTCTGGTCTGCCTGCTTGGAAGTAGAAGCATGCTTTGCACTGTGTGGCTAACAGTTGCCGTTGATGGATTAATTACTGTATTAATTAATAAAGCATGTTTTCTCCACATTGAGACACTCATAATAGCAGAAAAGATACATACAACATCAGTGTTTTAGTTATTTTGCAAATACTGCCGTGGCAGTTTGGCTAAACCTGGCTGCCTTTTCTTGTGTAGTGTGTATTGACGGGCAAAGGATACATGGCAGGAAATAGTCATGAATCTAGGTTCTGTATGGTTTTGGGAAGATTATATAGCTTTCCTCAATGTCATTTTACTGGTCAAATTAAAACTGAGATAAAAATGACCTTTGGGGACTTGTGTAAACATGACATATGATTGCATATGTGGAGGCTGAGGGCAACTTAGAGGAGTTAGCTCTCTCCTTCTACCATGTGGGTCCTGGGGAATCAAGCTCAGACCATGATGATTGGCAGAAAATACCTTTCCCATCCAGGCCATCTCACCAAGCCATCCAAAGTATGGTTCTTTGTCTTCTACAGCAGCAAAACCTGATGTCTCCTTGAGATGGAAGTGCTAAAGGTATAATGTGGTGAAAACAGAGGCAGGTAGGAGTGAAAGGTAATGGATGCTGGAGATGTGTGCTGTGGATGATGTTTTAGTACTAAAGTTATATTTAAATTAGTCTTCCAGGAGTGAAGGGAGATAAGCTCAGGGGTGTTGGAAGCTTTACATTTTATCTCAAAATTTAACAAATTCCACATTTAAGAAAACCGTTATTAGACTGATACGTCACAGAATAAAACTAATAATTTCATAACTTAACGTATTTCTTGAATAGCATCTCCTGTTGGGCTCCAGTCTCAGAAATGACACGAGCTGCATCAATCAGCCACAGCAGCGGCACACGTATGCAGTTAACCAGCTTCATTCACTTACCAGAAACTCTTTCTCAACCAGGTGTCTGAAGCTGGGCTGCAACGGTTGAGAGCAGGACTTTGGTTGTTCTAAAGCCCTTTTCTACACGACAAGAGGAATTTTATAACCATATAGTGTCATGCCCTGAGGAGAACTGGCGAGGGAGTAGAAGGTGCTGAGAGCCACTGTTTTCTGTTTTTTCCCCCAAGGGGAAAGTGAGTTAGCAATGAGTCAGGCTGTACCTTTTTTGGCACAGCTGGCACAGCTGGCTCAGCCTGAAGTTTAACAGATTATATGCTATTTATCTGTACTCTGCTTAGCAAAGTTTAGTATTTAAAAATGTGATTTTAGGTTATGATATTGTATTGTAAAGATTAAACCTAAACAGAACATTCGAATGCCTTTTGGACTTCTGAGTCTCCAGATGCCGATCCAGTGAACACTTGATACTGCTCTTTGACACCATGTCAGACTAAAATAAAACCCCACTTTTTCTTTTTTTCTAGGTTTTTGCAACCTGTGTGGGAAACTACAAGATACAAGGAGGCGCTAGACGCAAAGAACAACAAGACTATAAAAGGACAAACAACGCGATGTTCCAAATGTTGCGTCTCTGCTTGGAAAATTTGCACAGAGCCCAAAAGAGGAAATTGAGATCAGGAATGAACAAGGGTGGCTAAGCAAAACACTCGTAGACTTAAAATAGAAAGGCAGCATGAACTCTACCAGATATTCCCACAATGTTATTGCTTTTCTGTGGACCCTTTTGCCTGACTAGCCTTCGGTGCTCATGCTGGCTGTAAGACCAGCACATGAGTGTTTTTGAAGAAGTTTTTGAAGAGTGTTTTTGTTCATTACAAAACTGTACCGAAAAGAAAAAATTAACAAGGCAAAGACTTAGAGACCAAAAGCATTTGGGCTGTTAAGGTTTCTGTCAAGATTCTGCATCTATTTTATTTTCCAAAATAGTAGCTCCACTTCTTTTATATTCAGGGGCACATTTTTGGAGTCATAGAATCTTAAAGGTTCTAATGTGAAATCAATATAACTTGCTCAAGGTGCAATTTGTGTGGTATAAGCTCGATCTATCTCAATGCTTGTGATGAAGGTTTGATGGGTTCATTTTCAGAACATGAATAGCTGTTTAAGAGTAAATCTGTCTTTTACAAAATTCCACCTATGAGGAAAAAAGAAAATGAAATGAGGAAATCTCAGCTAATCCCTGTGAAGGGCAGTGACATGACGTTTCTTGTACAGTTTGTGTCATTTTGGGGAGTTAGCCCTGTGCTGCACACCCTGGGGATCTGTTCTGATTTGTTGAGTTATTCAGACCTGTCTCTATCTTTCAGTATTAGGTGAATGACCCACTTTGTGCCAGTGACATATGAAAAAAAGTCTCCTGGCCATGGTAATCTCTGGATTGTTTTAATGATAAGAACAGCACAGGCTTTGTTTTTGATTTTCTTCCAGTCTTAGGCAAGATCTTACTTCTTGAGGTGGTGGGGGCTGCATTTGACAGAAAACGACAAGAATGGTGCTGGTAAGCCCACAGGGTATGGATAACAAACTAAAAATAGAATCAATGTGCCATGAACTTGACAGTGTTATTGGGGAACTAACCATACAAGGAAGCTACTGATTTTTGAACTTCTTATTCATGAAAAGCGTCTATCCAATTAAGTCAATGTTATATTAGTTTCCTTTTTTTTAAGGCTGAAAGATAATTTTGTATCTAAAAGTATCTTGAATAATAACAGCAACAATAACAAGCTTTGTGGGCAATGAGGCGGCTCAGTTGGTAGAGGTGTTTGCCAACCCTGACATCCACATGATAGAAGGAGAGAAATGGCTTCTTCAAGTCATCCTCCGACTGCCACACACTTGCATGTTGTGGTAATCTCATGTCTCCCTAACCAAACTAAAAAACAAATAAATATAATAAAAAATCAAAGAAGCTCCATTTATCCCATTACGCTACTTGGTTTTTGACTAATGTACAGGAAAAAAGTCATTGTACAGTCTAAGAATTTGAAGCTTCTCTTGATTCATGTAGTTACGGACTCCATCAGGATATAGGAGAAACTCCTGACCTCCCCCCCTGTTTTCCCTTTAGGGTGGTGCCACTCTTTTCCCTTCTCCTGAAGCCCAGAACCGATTGTTTTCTATAACTGCCAGTTTGTGGTTTTGAGAATGTAATAAAAATGGAATTATATGATACAGAACTCTCAGACTGGCTGAATTCATGAGCTGCAGTGTTTTTGAGACTGATTCAAATTCTTACAGGTATTGAGTTTGTGTCCATTTTTTTTAAAGTCCGGTTTGTTGAATCAGTTATTATTAAAGGGCATTTGTTCCAGTTTGAAGGGTGTGGTGGCTGACATCACCTGTCAACTTGGTGGGATTTATGAACAATACGGAAGACATGTATGTCTTTGTGGGTGTTTTCAGAGAGGGATAAGTAAGCAGGAGATGATCACCTTCAAAGTGGGTGACCTGCCCCAGTGTTTGGTCAAGATAGAGTTTCAGGGAAAATGTGTTCTGTATCTGCCTCCACTTCTTCCTAAGCACCTCTGCCTCTGTGCTGCTCTGACCCTCTGCTGTGCAGCATCTTCAGTCTTCCAAGCTAGACTGCATTCCGGTGGTCCTCTTAGAGACCTTCAGCCGCAGACTGGAACTGCTGAGGCATCTGGCTTCAAAGATCAAGCAGCCGCTGGCTCTTCAAACCCTCTGCTCTACAGGCAGCTATTATTGAAGTACTTAAAGTCTGCTAAAAATTGCTTTGTATTTGATATACTAATTCTATTGCTTCTGTTCACCCAGAAACCCTGCCAGATACAGAAAGCTTCGTGCAGAAACAAAGGCTTTTGTAAACTTGTGAGGCCCCGAGAATGAAACTGTTGAATCACATGGTAAATATATTTTACTTTCCAAGAGACAGCTACCAAACTGTTTTACAGAACGGCTTTGCCTTTTGCATTTCAATCAGCAGTGGATGAACATTCCAGGTGTTTGGCACTCAAACAACTTGACGTGGTCATAATGTAAAAAAAAAAATTACACTATCTTCATATGGAATGACGGCCATATGGTTCCTCATTTCACTTCACTCACCTTAGTTATAATTAATTTTAGTTTTTGATTGCCAGCACTTTATTATATTTGTACCCAATAGTTTTATAGTTTTGTAAGAAGTATCATTTTTATATTTTATAGTCTAGTTGTTCATCTTTCAGCTGTTCTTATAAAACCATAGTTGACCTATTTTTTCTTTGTATCTTGTAACCTTGCTCATCTCACTAATTAGTTCTAGAAGTTTTTGAAATTGATTTCTCAGGATTTTTTTTGACATAAACAATCATGTTGCTCATTAAGCTGGTTAGTTTTTTTGTTCTCGTTAATTTGACACAACACAGAATCATCTGGGAAGAGGGAACTTCAATTGAGAAAGTGCTTCCATTACAGTAGTCCATGTGCAAGTCTGGGGGCAGGCATTTTGTTGATGAATGATTGATGTAGGAGCCCATTGTGGGGCTTGCCACTCGTAGTCAGGAGGTCCTGGGCTGCAAAAAATCCAGACTGAGCAAGCCAACATGTAGCTTTCTTCTCTGGGTTCTACCTCTATTCCTACTTAGGCTCATGTCTTGACTCTTCTCAGTGACAGATTGTGACTGGGACGTACATGCCGAATAACCGCTTTCTCTCTAAGTTGCTTTTGGTCAGTGTTTATCACAGCAACAGAATCCAAACTAGAAGACTCCATGCAAAAGAGGTCTTATAATTTTCCATGTCCAGTTTGCATGTTGCTAATTTATGTTCATTGCATCATTTCTCTGGTGTTGCACTTCCTGTGTGATGAATAGCAGTCGTGGGAGTTGATATCCTTACATCTGTTGGCATAACTACGGAAACTAGTCAGGCTTTCAATGTGAGTAAGGCGTTAGCTGTCATTTATTTTGTAGATACCTTTTATGAACTTGAAAATACCTTAATCTCTGAGTTACTCGAGTGTTTTCAAGCACTGACAAATTCTGAATTTTGTCAAAAGCTTATTTGTGATTTCATGATGCATTCTTCCTCAACTATTAGTGTGGCAGATTACATTCACACTCATTTTGAGATATGAACCTTCTCAGCCTCAAATTCTATTAGTAAGTAAGTAATCTATCCATTTCATTACGGCTCACTGTTTATATATTGACTGATTCGGTTTGTGACTATGTTGCTGAAAAATTTGCCTTTTTATTCATGGATAATGGTGGTAATTGGTCTATTTATGTCTGATTTTTCTCAATTTCACTATTTCTTTAATACTGACTTCATGAAATATTAATAAGTTATAAAGTGTTTCCTACTCTTCTGTTTTCTGGTGTTTTATAGAATTGGTGCTATCTCCTTAAATTTTTGTTAGAAATCACCAGGGAAACTACTTGAACCTGTAAATACTTTAAAAAATATTTTGAATTATGGATTCTGTATCTTTAATAATTGCAAAATTTGTTATATTGTTTATATAATGTTTGAATGTTACAAAATATTATTTTGTTCTTAAGGAATTAGTACAGATTATCGAACTCATTGTAAGCATATGTAGAACTGTTGCTAGCAATTCTTGCTGTCTTTTTTATCTGTGCATGCTCACTTATTGTATCTTTCCTGTCTGATGCTGGTCTTTGCTGTCTTCTCTTTCTCTTTCTTTGTCAGTCTTGATATACTTTTAACATTTTTATTGCCCATTTAAAACAACCAGCTTTTGTTTTGCTTCATAGTTTTCTCCTTTTATCTTATTTTTTTATTAAGCTCTACATTTTTCTCTGTTCCCCTCCCCGCCTCTCCCCTCCCTTCAACCCTCTCCCAAGGTCCCCATGTTCCCAATTTACTCAGGAGATCTTGTCTTTTTCTACTTCTCATGTAGATTATATCTATGTATGTCTTTCTTAGAGTCCTCATTGTTGTCTAAGTTCTCTGGGATTGTGATTTGTAGGCTGGTTTTTCTTCACTTTATGTTTTTAAAACCACTTATGGGTGAGTAAATGTGATAGTTGTCTTTCTGGGTCTGGGTTACCTCCCTCAAAATGATGTTTTCTAGTTCCACCCATTTGCCTGCAAAATTCAAGATGTCATTTATTTCTGCTGTGTAGTGCTCCATTGTGTAAATGTACCACAGTTTCCTTATCCATTCTTCAGTCAAGGAGCATTTAGGTTGTTTCCAGGTTTGGGCTATAACAAACAATGCTGCTATGAACACAGTTGAGCACATGTCCTTGTGGCATGATTGAGCATCGTTTGGATATATACTCAAAAGTTTTATTGCTGGATCTTGAGGAAGGTTGTTTCTTAATTTTCTGAGAAACACCACACTGACATCCAAAGGGGCTGTACCAGCTTTCATTCTCACCAGCAATGCAGGAGTGTTCCCTTTCCCCACAACCTCTCCAGCATAAGTTCTCATCATTGTTTTTGATCTTGGCCATCAAAAAAAGGTGTAAGATGAAATCTCAGAATTGTTTTGATTTGCATTTCTCTGATGACTAAGGATGTTGAGCATTTCCTTAAATGCCTTTCAACCATTTTAGATTCCTCTGTTGAGAGTTGTCTGTTTAGGTATTTACTCCATTTTTAAAAATTGGATTATGTGTTCTTTTGGTGGCCAATTTCTTGAGTTCTTTGTATATTTTGGAGATCAGACCTCTGTCTGATATGGGGTTGGTGAAGATCTTTTCCCATCCTGTAGGCTGTTGTTTTGTCTTGTTGTTTCCTTTGTTTTTCAGTTTCAGGAGTTCCCACTTATTTCTCTCTGTGTCTGTGCTACTGTAGTTATATTTAGGAAGTGGTCTCCAGTGCCAATGCATTCAAGTGTACTTCCTACTTTCTCGTCCATGAGGTTCAGTGTGACTGGCTTTATGTTGATGTCTTTGATCCATTTAGACTTGAGTTTCATGCATGGTGATAGGTATGGATCTATTTTCATTCTTCTATATGTTGATATCCAGTTAGGCCAGAACCATTCATTAAATATGCTTTCTTTTTTCCATTTGATATTTTTTGCTTCTTTGTCAAAAATCAGGTGTTCAAAAGTATGTGGATGAATATCCGGGTCTTCTATTTGATTCCATTGGTCTTCCTGTCTGTTTTTATGCCAGTACCAGACTGTTTTCAGTACTGTAGTTCTGTAGTAGAGTTTGAAGTCAGGGATTGTGATGTCTCCAGAAATTCTTTTTTTGTACATGATTGTTTTGGCTGTCCTGGGTTTTTTGCTTTTCCATATGAAGTTGAGTACCATTCTTTTGAGGACTGTGAAGAATTTTTCTGGGATTTTACTGGGCATTGCATTGAGTCTGTAGATTGCTTTGGTGAGATTGCCATTTTTACTACGTTAATTCTACCTACCCAAGGCATGTAAGATCTTTCCACTTTTGGGCATCTTCTCCAATTTCTTTCTTTAAAGATTTAAAGTTTTTGTCATACAAGTCTTCTACTTGTTTGGTTAGAGTTACTCCGATATATTTTATGCTATTTGTGGGTATTGTAAATGGTGATGTTTCTCTGATTTCTTTCTTAGCCCATTTATCATCTGTGTAAAGGAGGGTTACTGGTTCTTTTGAGTTAATCTTGTATCTTGCTACATTATTGATAGTGTTTATGAGTTATAGAAGTTCCTTAATAGAATTTTTGGGGTCGCTTATGTAAACTATCATATCATCAGCAAGTAGTGGGAGTTTGACTTCTTCTTTTCCGATTTGAATGCCTTTGATCTCCTTTTATTGTCTTATTGCTCTAGCTAGGACCTCAAGAATTATATTGAATAGATATGGAGAGAGTGAACAACCTTGTCTTGTTACTGATTTCAGTGGGATCACTGGGAGTTTCTCTTCATTTAGTTTGATGTTGGCTGTTGGCTTGCTGTATATTGCCTTTATTATGTTTAGGTATGTTCTTTGTATCCTTGCTCTTTCCAAGACCTTTATCATGAAGGGATGTTATATTTTGTCGAAAGCTTTTTCAGCATCTAATGAGATGATCATGTGGTTTTTATTTTTCAGTTTGTTTATAGGGTGGATTATGTTGACAGATTTTCATATTTATTTGCATTTCCCTTGTCAGTTCCATCCTATTATTTTGTTTGTGTGGTGCTGAAAAGGGAAGCCAGGACTTTGTACATATGATGTAAGTAAGGGGTGCCCCACTGAGCTGCATTCACCGCCCTTCCTTTATAGTCCAGGAGCCTGGTCTCAAATTATAATTATACTTTGATTCTTGAATTAAGTGGCAATGGGTTGGCATGACAATGGTGATAGACTCATGAAGATCTTATGTTTGAAATCTTTTGTAGAGGGGTGATTAAGTTGAAGAAAACAATTTTCACTTCTGGCACTTTTGTTCTAAATCTGCAAGAAGTTAATAAACACAAATAATTGGAGAATAACAAAAGTATTTTCTCTAAAAATAAATATCGCAAAGTATCTAAAATTTGACATAAGCAGCTAATATTACCCAACATTCAGTTCAAATTAAAATTCTACAGTCATTTTAGAGTGACTTGTGGGATTTTTTTTCTGTTACTTTATCACTAAAATTTTGATAGAATAAATGAGTCTGAAAATCTTATATTGGCACAGCTTGAGATTTTTTTAAAGGAAAGAAATCTAAGCGGCAGATTTGATATTTGAAATTCTGTTTTCTGAAATGTTGGATTAAAGCTTATACTTAGGGGAATTGGCACGAAACACATAAGATTAGATTATAATTGAAAGAATGTGATTGAAGCAAAGCCATATAGTTACAGTGGTGCTCCCTGCGGCAATAGAAGAAAAAACGTTAGACTGCAGCCTTATTAAGGCAGAATGGCATGAATCAGTCCTGGTAGTTATTGAGGGATCTGCTGTGACTGCGAAGATATAAGGGCACTCTGGAAGGTCGTAGCCTATACTTATTTTCAGGCTAAGCCGTTCTTATTCAATGCAGTTCTATAAAGCTTCTAGGTTGCATATAAATCGAGGTAACACAAACGAGCTCCCTGGCCCTTTTCTATCATTACAACCCCTAAAACTGCTTAGTACAGCCCTACCCTCTACATCATTGCCATCTACTGATGACTGAAGAAAAATTGCGATGGTGCCTACGCACAAAGTGCCGCGCGTAGCTTTTAAGAGAAGCCTTAGGCGTGTTTCCAGAATTTTCCATTCCAGCCCCTCCACAGCCTTTGCTATCATCAGCAAATCACTCTTTGTGATTCTTCCTTTGTTATTTTTCCAACTGCTCTGATTCACGGTGGAAATTGCCATCACATGGCAAGCCTGATACAGGAAAGTACCTCATTAGCAATATTATTTCTTTTTTCCAGACACGAGGATAGAATAAAGCAAAACCAGAAGAGTATAGCAGCAAAGGACTTCAGCGAAATGGCATGGCTTAAAGAGTAATGTGGCTCAGGTTGCGGAAGCGTTAACCTTGCAGGAGGACTTTGTGCAGCTGGTTCACGATGCTTCACTTTCATTGTCTATAAAACGGAAGCGAAACGTTGGAATTTCCCAGGAAAGATTGAAATCAGATGAGGCCTGTATCTGACTACTTTGCGCATTACAAATGACTTCACACACATAACCATGGGGGTCTCTGTGACCACCGTGCCCAGCAGGGTAACAATCCCCAGGAAGTCCACTTCAGCATGACTCAGCAACCAGGGTTGGTTAAAGCATCTAGAATCTCACGCCAGACAGCATATTTAGGTGCAGCACAATTTGGAAATTACTGAATCCCCTTTGTACAGCAAAGCTTTAGACATGACTGCATTGAAACTCTTTTTAAAGTACAAATGATCTCTTGTGTGAAGGATGGGTTCTATAGATTGACTATGTGTGACATCTTAAGGGTCTGATGTGGTCACAGATAGCGCAGAAGTCACGAGGGTATTAAACCATCTCTGCTCCTATTTGTAAAGTACGTGTGCCTTTCCCCATAAAGGTAGGTTCTATTGACTGAGAAACAACGCTCCAGTGAAGGGTTTAGGGAGGATGACTGAGATAAACATCGGAGTCCAGGTGAGCCCAGAGATCATCAGCTATCAACCACATCCATACCCAGGCTTCTAGGTGGAAAATAGGTTATACATCTCTTCTTCTAAAGAGACAATATTGCATGTTAAATATTCCTGATTTCCCTAGTGCTTGTCTGTGAGCCCAAGGACTTCTGTACTCCCTATAACATTGTACTACTATCAGTTTTGGTTCTGAGAACTTACAGCACGAGAGGATAAAAAGGGATGTCTACATTGTTCCTTTAAAAGTATTTACATGAACCAAGCCTCAGCAATTTTGTCCTGGAAACTCTCAATATATTATGATGATCTTTTATATCCTTCCCTGAGTCGTGGGTCTTGAGTATTCCAAAATTTCAGAAAAGATATTTGCTATTTTTTTTATCTTTCAGGAGCAAGGCAGTTGATGCAAATCCATCTATTTTAAACAGAAGTGCAGAACCTGAAGCAGATGGGACAGAGACACATTAACACTGTTGTAGCCCAGATCTTTACTGAGAAGAGCCACTCAGGGAGGGGTCCCTTGGATGCTTTACAGAATCTGGGACTGTTTATTGGTTCCTCAGTGAAGGCTGGTTATCCCTTGCTGTTTCTGTGAGAAGAGCCTGGATTCTATAAGGAAAATGATTATGTAACAGCCCCAAACCCGAACCTTAATAACCCTCAGTCTTACTGGTTCACCATACTCGACTGAGAATTGCACTGAGTGCTCCAAAAAGGCATCAGGATAAATCAGGGCTTTTTTTTTTTCCTTAGGAGGTCTATGTTGAGTAGGATGAATCTGGTAATCAAAAACATGTATGAAATGAATTACTGTGGTTAGTGGTTGGAATCATGTGAAATCACTTTCTTTCAGGGAGAAACTCTTAGCTCCCATTTGTTGTATTGGAAATTCTTCAAATCTGATGTCAAGTTTTTTCAAGGGATGGACTGTGTACAGAGAACCTGATTTTCTCTCTTATGACTGAACACTTAAATCCCTAGTTCCGCATTTTCAGAAAGAGGGAAAGAGGAAGAAAGGAGAGAGAGAGAGATAGGTGTGAACTGGAATGGAATCACTAACATGGACCCCTTGGTAAGAGGAAGTGGAGAGGCAGGGAGTGGAGTCAGGTGCTGGAGCTGGTGATACTGAGGGCTCTGATTTATCCAGACACTGAGCTGCTTTGTCTGAGTCAAGGAAGAAATAAACTAGTGTTTACACAGAGTGATATTACAGCATTTCATTTATATTATCATCAAGGTGACTGTAATTTATAGATTTTAGACATAGAAAAAAAATCTCAGTAATAAGACCACCAGCTTCACAGCTAAAAACTGCATCTATTTTTTTTTTTTGAACCAAGGATTTAATGCATCAGCTCTTCTACTCGCTCAATCTTCTTGCCAGGTTCTTCAAATGGGCCAGGCCTCCCAGGTGTTGGCAACAAGCACCTAGGAAGCAGAGATTGTAAATTTAGGCAACAGCTGTATTCAAACAAAGCCAAAGGAATCTCAAGCCAAGCTAGTATACTTACAAGTGATGTTTCCATCCCTTCAGTGAGCTAACAAGGAATCAGATGTCCTTCTTGTAAGCTATGGGTTTGTTCTTGTTATGTACCTGGTCAGTACCCTGCTTAGTCAAATGAATGGGTCAATGCAGGCCAGTGGTTTTTCAGGTTCATATTGTGACTCTTGATCAAATGAAGTAGAAAGCAGGAAGGTGATTTAGAAAAAAAACCCACTTATTTTCTTGTTATATTTGCACAGTTTTTTTTGAGGTGTTAAATCGATTTCTAACAGAAGGAAATGGGCAAATTCGTTTTTAAAACATCTTCATTAAAATACTGCCAATTCTAAAACTACCTTGTTTTATCCTCTGAAAATCCAAGGCTTCCTCTTCACTCTGTATTCTGCTTTTTGTGCCTTGTGAACACAGCATTGACTATTTTCATCCCACCATCCTACCCTGCTTCCCACTCTGAGTGTTCCACTCTTCAACAACCTCTTTTCTTAGGTACCACGGAGATGCTGGCTGCACAGCCCTTTGCTCTCAGCCCTCCTCCATCAAAACACCACTCCAAAGAAATCACACTCAAAAACCGAATCGCTAACTACTTTCTTCCCCGCCGAACCTTAGCTCACGAACCCTCACAGCATCTTCTCTCAGGTGTTTCAATGTCCCTGCAAGGTGAAGTTTCTTTCTTCACCTGACACATGTGTTTTTCTTCTTTTGCAAAGCCAATTTTAAATACAACGTGGAGATGCTGATTTGCATTTTTGTACCAAGAATTCCTTAAGTGGCTTTTAGTTTTGCAAATATAAGGCAAATAGACACCTGGTGGAAACTTATAATGACCTTTCCTATTTGCTTGCTTGTTTACTTTTTTTTTTTTTTTTTTACTGTTTGAAGGCTTAGTACAGTGCTTCTCAAAGGGTAGGCCCTGTACCAGTAATATCAGCATTACTTGGAAATGGGTTAGTATTGCAGATTCAGAGGGCTCACCCAGATCAGAAGCTTGTGAAAGTATAGCCATGCAAATTATAATATATTGTCTTCCATAGATTTCTGATAAATATGTTGTAAGGTTTAAAATCCACTGTCTTATCCTCCAGAAATAGCAACTGCACTGTTTTGTATATGGGATATAAGGTCTCATCGGAAAGAAGCCCTGAATACCTACCTTCCCTTTCTGAGATTCCAGAACTACGGGGGCTGTGCTGGTGAGGTTTTGCCAGCTTGACATATGTTAGCATCTTCTGGAAATATATCTTCCTGGGTTCATTTAGTATTGCTTGTATGTATATATGTTTAGGGCTGATCTTGGGATTGGACAATTTCAGGTCACTTGTTCCTGGAGAAGTCCAATTATCTCTCATCATTCAGCAGCCTGTAGCTCTTCCATCTACTACACCTAGTGGAAAGGCCTTGGGAGATTTTCCCCAGCACACCGGCATGCCAGTCAGTGTTGTCATTGGTACAAGTTTAGTCAGCTGTATTGTTGAGATCCCTTGCACGCACCTGTTCTATATAGAAGACACACTCTCACAGCAGGCATCTTGCTCCTCTGGCTCTCATAATCTTTTTGCTCTGTCTTCCATGATGTTCCCTGAACCTTATATAAGGGTTCATATTGTAGATGCATAAGTTAAGGCTGGGCATCCTAAGGATATGTATTGCTATCACACAGACACAGCTACACGTTATTCTTGTTTAGGAAAATGGCAATAGTAGGTTCTTCTCTAAGGTTCACCAGACACCGGTAGTTGGCCAGGTTTACAGTACCAGGCATGAATTCACTGGGCCTTAAATCCATGTAAGAAACTGTTAGTTGCTTCCAATATGCACATGCCACCTTTACATTCTTTGGGATGTCTTGCCAGGCTGATCATTGTTGTGGTTCACAGACTTCACAGATGGGTATCAATTCTTTTTCTCCCTTAGTAGTATAGCACCTTTAGATAACATCTGAAGGAGGGGAGGGAGATATATAATCCCATTACAAAACATTATTTTATGTTTACTTAAAACTACGATAATTATTATAAGATGATATCTATATAATTCTAAATAGATTTTGTCAGCTGGGGGTGATAATGCTCCTCCAAAGAGCCATAGTTTACTTAACAAAAATTCTGCGCTGTAAGAAGGAAACAAACTGAAGCCATTTTGAATAGGACTTCCATTTTGAATAAGAGTCAAATAAAACTTAATTTCCCAAGACCTCCCCAGACTTCTCTGGGTAACTGATATCACTGACTTCCTAGTTGGCCAGCTATAGCTGGAGACTACTACTTCGTTTCCTGGCCACCCGAACCTGAATAATCACACAAAAGTATTTTAATTCTAACACTGTTTGGCCTATTATCTCTGGCTTCTTATTGGCTAACTGTTATATCTTAATTAACTCCCTTTTTTATTTTGTATTTTACCATGAGGCTCATGGTTTGTTACCTTTTGCTTCTTGAGCTACTACATGGCGTCTCCCTCCTTCGGCAGCTAGATGGTGTCTCTCTGACTCCACCTACTCTCTCTCTATATTCCTTCCTGCCTGGCTGTATTCTGTGCTGCCATAGGCCAAAGCAGCTTTTTTCATTAACCAATAAAAACAACAAATATATGGAAGGATATCCCACATTAACAAGTTAAGACATAAATGGTGGGCAAGCCTCCTTGCCACACTCGAGTCAACCAACCAAAGAGGAAAAGATAAGTATACCACAGAGAAATGTTCCTAGGAAAGTCCCTAATTCTTGAATCCTGGCTGCTGGAAAAGTGAGCTGTAAATTGGCACACATGTTTGTAGTTTTCATGCTTAAAAGCTCTGTATCATTCTGCTTGTTCCTGGTCACAGTTCAGCTTCTGAGCCTGTTCTATGGCTCTAGTCAATCAGTAGTGGCTTGTTTACAACAAGCTTTAGTTTTCTGCATTGATTTGGTTGGTGTTTGAGTTGTGTTGGATCCAAGCAGACCCTAACCAGTGCCAAGCAGGGGGAACCTCACTACAAGTTGTTTGTCAGGGGAGTTGAAGAGACTCCCAAAATAATATTTGCTCTTAGTGTTGCCCTTGATTGCCTCCCAGATCTTGAAATTAAGGTCCTATTGTTGAAGATCCCATATACCTTAGACATGAAAATTGGAAAATCAAGCTAGAACTAACCTGGAGTTTCTCCCTGAGGACAAACTCTCACAGTATCCAAGAGTATTATTGCAAAATTGACATACTTAGACAAATAGAGCACAAATAATCCTCAGGGCACAGGACTTTTAAAAGAAAATTTTAGTAGTTATTCTAGAAAATCACTTTACTAAAGCTTTTTCTCAGTTCTGGTTTATTTACTCAACCACTCTTCTGTAATTAGTCTTTTGCAATCCCTCCAGCCAGCTCCCAAATTATGACATGGAGACTTCAAATTAATTATGAAAGCATAGCCTATAGCTTAGGCTTGTTCCTAACTTGCTATTATACCTTAAATTAATCCACTTATATCAATCTCCATTCTATTATGCAGCATTACTTCTCTTCCATCTTGGACCTCCTGCTTCATCTCTTTGTCTCCTGGCATCTCCTGTGTGTCTGGATTCCCCTCTTCTTCCTTTCTCTTCCCGGAAATCTTACCTTCACCTCCTGCCTAGCTATTGGCCATTTTGCTTCGTATTGCACCAATCACAGCAATATATCTTCACACAGTGTACAAATATCTTACAACATTCCTCTTCAAAGTTCCTTGTTTAGGGAGGAGCACATGTCCAGTATATCAGCGTAGCATTTGGTTCAATAGCCCCTCTGCATGGATCATTATCATTGTATGTTGACATGATCGTTAAACAGTGAATTCTATTGATTGATTTAGAGCAGCTCTGTGATTGGTGGAAAGGAACACTTATTTTATCCATTGCATAGTAAAGGAGAGTCACACACTGGTTATTCACTCACCAGTTGGTACAGCCAGCTTGTGCCTGTGGGGTCTACTATTGCCTGGTACCATCCCCTATCCTGTGGGGTCTACTGTTGCCTGGTACCATCCCCTATTTTAGTGGGATGGCATATAAGGTGAAACACTGTTTTTTTTAATAACACTTAGAAGAAACGATAAGCAGACAGATATATTTTATTCAAGAGGATGTGTAATACCTTTCTAAAACTGGAATCTGTTTAGAAATTACTTCAGTTTAAAGCTCACTAGAGATTAATTAACAGTGTAGCGGTATTCCCAATGGACATATTTTTTACAGCAAATTCAAAAGCTCAGTATAATAAGTTTGTTTTCCAGTCTGTTTTTATTTAATCAACTGCATGCTTTTGATTACTTTTTAGAAAATAATTTCTTTCTTACTAACAATTCTCTGGATCATTAGTTTGAAATGAAGTGAGAGCGGATTTCTTAAATCACGCACCTAAATCCCATTATTTAACCTCATCTCATTTGTACTTGAGTGATATGATTGCAGCAATGGGCTCTCTAAAATCAATTTTTTCTATCTTTCCTTTTTGGGGGGGGTTAATGATAGATACATTCAATTTGAAAGGAGCTTTTTTGGTTGTTTAGTCCTTTACTTTCAGAGTCATTTTGTTCTTGTTTGAACACCCTGTTCCCCTATAAGGACTGCTGATGTGCTTTCCTGCAGCCTGGGCAGGTCACTTGTGGAAGCTGGGGGGGAGCAGATAGCAAGCCATCTTTTGTGGTAAACTTTAGCCTTAAGCAGTATCTGTGCCCATAAGCAGCTCTTTTGCTTCTGCTATGGATCCAGTGCCTCTCAGAGTTCCAGGTTTGGTAATGTGTGTGTGTGTGTGTGTGTGTGTGTGTCCTTAAAACTCACACGTTGTAACCTTAAGCTCCAGTGTGACGTGGATTGGAGATGGAGCCCTCATGAGGAGATTAGTGTCCTCATAAGAATAACTAGGAGAATACCCCTCTGTCTCTCCTCTCTTTGAAACATTGTGAGACATAGGTCACGTACAGACCAGAATGGAACCCTGTAGGAGAAACCTGTCATATCAACACCGTGGAATCTGATATGCAGACTTCAGAACTGTTAAGACATAGTTTTCTGCTGTTTCAACCACACTCATGGTAATTTTGGAAGGATAGTTCAACTGACTAAGACACAACACAAAACCAGACTTCGGGGTTCTAACAACCCTAACTCTGCGCACCATCTTCTAAGTCCCGGGTTGTTGTGGCTGCCTGAGGCTGCTGTGTGGGCTATGTTCTCTTCTCTTGTGAAATTGTGCAGTCTTCTCATTATCTATGTGACCAGTTCCTCAAGGACGGGGAAGAGAGTGGAGGCAAAGCCACACAGTTGGTAGGTCTGGAAGGGTTGGTTTGGGAGACGGTACTCCCCCACTCCATTCTCTCTATGTGAGCAGATGAGGTGGTTAGTCTTCTCGTGTTGTCATTTCATTTCCTGACACCTATTTTTCTTGTCCACAGCTCATTATTTCAACTTTTGAATAGCACAGAGATGCCCTTTTCTGGTTCTTCGTCCTTGTGGTTTAGACTTTGCTTCTCATTGTTGTTCAGGACTCACATCATCTGATCTTCTCAGGTCTTATGTTCTGAGTACTGAAGCACTATTGCCTGGAAAGAACTAATGTTCTCTAGAGTTTTAAGTTCCTCCCTTTATCTTTACCTAATCTGGGTCTCATCAGCATTATTTCTATTTACCTATCCTTTAAGCATTGTTTGTTGGTTGATATTTGTGATCAACCACCTTCCTTTTTGATATTTTCTCTAAGTTCTGATGGCTGGACTCCTGACCTACAGAGATGGTGGGATACCTACTAGATTCTTTCAGCAGTCAACTTCGTTATAATTTGTTACAAATTGATATAAGGACAATATAGTTGCACATGTCCATTTTTCATTGTCTACTTATACGTGTCCTTCTCGGTATTTTATAGATATCCCTGTGACTCTTTAGAAACTATATCACATGCACTCTATCTAAAATAAAAGTACTTTTATTTCTTCAAGTGTTTTTTCTTCTTATTTAAGTGTTTTGTTAAATATACTCTCAAGTCAAGAGTCTTTTCTTTTCATCTCATTCTCAACCTACAATTCACCAGATGTTGTAAATTCTGTCACAGAAAACATTTTGACATTAATTCGGATCATTTATCATGTTGCTGCAATAATTACAGATTTTCCTTCTGGTTAAGCACTTTACTGTTAGTGTGTATGAATTGTACAAAATGATGGGTTCCATTATGACATTTCACATGTATATACAATATACTTTGCATTTACTCCAACATTGCCCTCTTTTTTTCTTTACTCTCCCCTTCATTTACCAAATAGCTATCTTTCTACCTGAAGGTATGCTATATGGATACATACATAATATATATATGTATACATATATATATATCAACATTATAAGTATGAGAAATATGAGATAAAACCTGTGTTATTTCTGAGTCTGGCTAATTTTACTTAACACGATGATCTCTAGTTCTATCCACGTTTCTGTAAATGATATAATTCCATTCTCCAATATTTATGAGTATGCTGAGGCTGGAAAAGTCATAATTTAAGGCTAGTGTAGACTCCATGGTAGCCTCATGCTGTTCCTTCTGAAAAATATAAAGGATGCCAAATATGAGAAATACATTATCAACATTAGTTACAAGTTATCCCGTTACATGATAATTAATAGTAAGAGCATAATACTATTTATTTTTTCTTTACTCTGGCTGATGAGTCATTTTTATATAGTATTGGCCAAACATTGAGGGCAGTTCAGATTTTTTTAATAGCCATATTTTGGTGTCCTAATTTACCACTTGTTAACATAAAAAAGGATCATCACTATAACTAAGGTCTGTGTCTTTTATCTTAAGCATACACAGGACCAAATGGTTACCATATGAAAGGTGCTATATGCTATCATGAATACAACTAGTGTGAATGAAATCTGACTCAATTCTTATTAGTCAGATGATATAAATTTACTGTGAATTATTCTCTTCTCAATTTGTGTATCAATTTTGTAAATAACTGCAAAGCTTCTATATAATTACTTCATAATTTACTGAAAACATGAGAATGAACCTAGGTTGAACTAATAAACAATTTATAAATATTTTTAAAGTTAGGCTTTAATAATTTTATATTTTAATTTTTATAGGTAATATAACTCTTTTTAAGAAAATTTAAAAGGAGTTGACTAGATTTTGCAAGTAATTTTCATACTTACTAGTCCTTATAACATGGGAATACAAAGATGATTTTATCTGGGTTTTCTAAAAGGTAGGTAAGATTGCCCTTTTATATGGGTTTGTATGAAATATTCCCATTGGATACAAGCATTGGGAGACATATTGAAATGCTGTACATCTGCCTCTCTGGAAGATGCTCTGACTCATTTTGCCGAGTTACTGATTCCAAACTCTGAGATGAAATCAAATATTATAATGAGCTTGAAAACATTTAGAGGAATATGCAACACTAAACAGATTAAAAAGGCAGTATACACATTGTTGGTCTAAATTTTGGATCTCCAACTTTATATAGTCAGTTTTGAATATATGCAATGATGAAAAGTCTGCAACATTTGGATTTTAAAAAAGATTGTTTTCTTCCTTTGACATCTGACACATAGCAGTTGGTATTCTCAAAGCAATTTGATGCACTTGATCAAACCTTGAGAAAATGGCAACATTGATTGCTGCCCAAAGCATTTCTGTGCTGAAGAGACTTGAGTAACTCTCACCGCTGTGCAGTGAAACTGTTGGAGGTTCTTTGGAGGGAGCCTGCCCTTGTAGTGCTTGCTGGCCTTGGTATACCAGTCTCATGAAGTTCCAACAAAACTGCAGAATATGACTCTGCAAAAATTGCAAGCACCTTGCTGTTTGCAGGGACTGTTTGCCTTTTGCTTATAAAAATAATGCTTTTCTTAATTCAATGTACCTAAGTACAGACATCTAGGGGCAGTAACCATTCTACATCTCAATTCAGCTAAGTGAATTAATTCTTTTCATTTAAAGTTATACTCTCTTGTCACCAGAGGGAGCTAATAACTCCCGAGTGTCATTTAGAGATGAGGCCATCAGTTCAGTCACTCTGTATGACGTTCTTAGCCTCTTTCACATTAGAAATGGTTTCTTTTTGTTAAATTTAAGTATTTCCCCTCACCAAGATACTCTTAGTACTTGTATTCTTTGCATAATGACTGTTATTAATGCTACAGTGCAGATTAGCTTTGCATTTGACAGGCTAAATTAAACTTGTGTAAGGTTTTTTTTTTTTGTTTTTTTGTTTTTTCGAGACAGGGTTTCTCTGTGGCTTTGGAGCCTGTCCTGGAACTAGCTCTGTAGACCAGGCTGGTCTCGAACTCACAGAGATTCGCCTGCCTCTGCCTCCCGAGTGCTGGGATTAAAGGCGTGCGCCACCATCGCCCGGCCTTGTGTAAGTTTTTAAGTGGATTTAATCTTGATTAATTATTTTATGAACATTGAATAGCTTATACTCACTAGAAGGACTATGTTCATATGCTTATTTAATAAATCATACAATAGCACTATCAGACACTTTCCTTTGTTCTTAATATCATGTCCTTCATTCCTTATCTTGATTTATGCAACTAAAATTACTTAGGCTCAGTCAGGTATGGTAGTACATGCCTTAATTCTGGTACTTGTGAGGTCCAGACAGACAGATCTCTATGAGTTTGAGCCCATTCTGGTCGACATAGTGAGATCCAGGACAGCCAAAGCTGCATCCTGAGACCTTACCTCAAAAAGACAAATAAGAAATATTATTGAGGCCATATTGCTAATCCACTGTTGTACCTGCCTGTACTATATGACAGTACGGTACTTACTACTCCTGTATTGCGGCACCTGTACTACAGGACCATTCATAAACCGGGCAAGGGGCTGGAGACTGAAACACACAAAGACTCACAGACAGAGCCACAGGTCATCCTTGAAACAGTAATGCTTTCTTTATTGTGTCCAGAAGCCAGCTTACATAGGGATCCTTAACTGATAGCCACACTCCAGCCAAACCCACCAGAAACCACTCCCCTGCCATCAGGAACTCCTAAGGGTCTCGTGCTTAGAGCAGCTGCAAGCTGTTTCAGAGCAGAGGAAAACAAGTTGTTTACAAGAAATTCAGGATCTGGGGGTTCACAGCTCCCAACAATCCACAAAGCTATCACTTGAATAAGATCATATCCATATCCATACACACATATTCCTCTTATCCCACTGGACTGATTCATCTTCATTTGTGTGAAGACAGTAGATTTGCATTTAGCATGAACTATCCTAAAGCTCAGAAAAATGAGCCATCATACTCAGAAAAGGGAATTTTCAGTGACTATTTCTACCTTTAAAGCTTTTTATTGTTAAGCTTATTTTAAAAACCTCATTTTGTTAAATTTCCAAGTAGTCATCCTCTCCTTGTGGGTACAGCTATTAAAGATACCCCAATCACGCTGAAGAAAATTTTGCAGTAAACCTATGAGACATTATGGTCTTTGACTTGCAGAGACGAGCTAGCACGGCATCCACATGTTTGATTAATTCCCATGTTCTCAAGTTCCTGCCATCATTATGTGTATCTTGTACTGTTGAGTAAAGATCTTTAAGTACAACATTGAATTTCTTTTACAAATGTGTAAGACACTAAATATATAAAGAGTATGTATATGTCTTACACATTTGTAAAAGAAATCCAACTACCAACACCATCACAATGGTGACCATGAGGTATTTTACAGATCAAGAAAAAAAAAAACAACCCTTTGCTTCATTCTCTGCTCTCAGAGAATGTGTTTCCATCAAGAACATATTGAAGGAAAAATTGCAAAAAGCCAGTGACAGATTTCTTGTTTGAAGAAATGTTCTTCAGTCAGATCATTATGGATTCAAACTGATAACATAATCAAGGTGTGGCTCACAGTGTTTCCTTTAGTAAGCCATGATTTCACACACTATTGTTTGGAAAGTTCTGCCTCCCACTTTAGCAATAAGAAAGTCTTTATTTCCTATGATGGGTATGTCTGTAATGAGATCCCCTCCACATGCTGCTATGTATAGATATTGCTCTGCTTTAACGTTTTAATGGGGGCAGTTAGTATTCTAAATAGGACTTTATATAATAGCAGGAAAATTTTCCTTAGTCCAGGGAAGAGTTTCAATGTTGACCTGAATTGAAATGAACAGATGGTCATTTTTGAAAGTTCTTTTTGTCTTTTTAAACATTTTGGCTTTGGGTATCAAAGAAGTTTTGTCTAGGCAGACTGATTGGACACTTGGAGTGATTGTCTGGTAAGACAAAACTGAACTCCCTTTCATTCTTAACTCCCCTATAGGTGCAGTTGTGCTGGCTTTCTGTCCTTATCATCGAGATCTAAATGTCTGATTTGATAGCAGCCAGCGAATAATTGCTTAGATTCGCACATCAGGCTGTTTGGGCCAAGTGAGGAGGCTGATAGGCATGGACGGGTTCTCCCCAAGGGTTTGCCTACCAGTCCTCCTAGGTAGCACTTTTAAAAAAGCCTTTAAAAAGGAATTGCATGTCATACAAGTACTTTAGAACTTGGTTTTTAATTTAAAAAGACATGTTAAATGTCCAGTTGAAAACCCAGGCATGGTACCTAAGACATGTGATACCTCAGTGGACAAGAGGATTGTATGACCAGAAACTCAACCCTGTCATTAAACACAGACTTGATCTGACTTGAGTGGACTGAGTCACGCTAATGAAATTCACAAGACAATCATGATAAATAATAAGGCTAGCTCATTAATTTTTAATTAGAAATAAAGATATCTGCTGAGAGAGGAAACATAACTGGTCAGCAAACTATATTACAAAACAAAGATGGATATGCTGATGTGAAAAGGTAACCAGGTATCATAAAGTGTGGAGTTTGGTCTGCTTTGCCAGCTTTAGGATGCTCCTTTTCACACGGTAGTATATTGCTGGGCTGAGGGAACTCTAGTCCAAGCTGGGGCTTTGAACATTTTTATGCTAGCTATTTAGCAATCTATGTAAAGGATTATGCTTCTTTACTTATTTATGACATTTCCCGAATAGACCTTGGTTTTCTTAATTGGGAACGAAGAACAATTTTGCTTAGTCAGAAACACCATATTTATAAATCATCCCTGGTGATTTGAGAGTGGCCAGTTCCTGAAATGTTTTATTATTACCTTTTGTTTGTTTATTTTGTAAAATAGACATGTGGGTGTGTGTGCATGTGTGTGTTTTATGTGCTCACACATTCAATGGCATGTATATGTAAAGTTAAGAGGGTAGTTTCTAGGAGTCAATTCCTTCCAAAACATATGGGTCCCACGGATACAGTTCAGGTAGTCAGAGCTGTGCTATTTTGCTGGCCCAACTTGCCAGCTTCTTAAAATGATTTTAATTACTTCCAGTCTTAGATATGGTCTCTATTAAGATATGCATTCATATTTTGGAGGAAAGGCTTGTAACTTATATAAATTCATATTGTAATGAATATTTTATATTAGTGATCAATTCCATTTCAAATATACAAAGTATTAGTGAACATTCTTTTATACTCCAAGTAGTAAAAAGCCCACCACAATTAATTTGGTGTTTATGATGTATTTAAAAAAATGAGTTTTTGTGCAAATTTATTTATTTATTTATTTATTTATTTATTTATTTATTTATTTATTTATATTTTATGTTCACATTTGTTTGTGTGAGGATGTTGGATCCCCAGAACTGGAATTATAGGCAGTTGTGAGCCACTATGTGGGGCTAGGAATTGAATCCGAATCCTCTGGAAGTGCAGCCAGTGCTCTTAACCACCAACCCATCCCTCCAGCCCCCTATTTATGATGTTTTGTGAATATTATTTCTGTAGAACTCATGTGGCATATGACAATGAAAAGAAGAAAAGTACCTGTGTGGACAGTTCATCTTCCTTTTCCTGGATGGTGATGCTGTTTTTGTGTATTTAATGCTCTTCAAATGACTAAAGTTGATGAGTGAGGTTGAAGAAAAATGTCACTCCTAATATCTAGTTATGAGGGTTTTAAAAAATGTGGTGATGTAAAGCTTCCCTAATAAAAACACGTATATCATCTGGGGCATAGTTCAGTGTGAGAGTGCTTGCCTGGCATGCTCAAGGCTTATATTTCTATTTAGTTACCCCCCCCCCCACAGAGGGGAGAGAGAGAGAGAGAGAGAGAGAGAGAGAGAGAGAGAGAGAGAGAGAGAGAGAGAGAGAGGATGTAAAGATGATGATACCATTAAAATTCCTCTCTTTTGGGTGACAGATGGAATTCTGGAGCCAGTATTATGAATAGCCTTTATTGCTTTAGGTCAATAGTCCTTGACAGTGTGCTACATTTAAAATTACATTATATGGAAATCTAATCAGGGCAACTGAGAAGCCAATGGTATTGGTCAGCTTCCCAGCAAGATTTTGCACATTCACAGGTGACCTATGGATTAAAATGAATTAGTAAACATTAATGAATGCTGAAAAAATTAGTTATTTTTCATAGAGATGCCTTCATATTAAAAAATATAAAAGTTCTCACTTTTAGATTGTGCACTTGCAAATATTGAGATGATTAAGATAAATTTGACCAGGTTGGATAGGGTGGCACACACCTTTGATTCCAGCATTCAGGAGGCAGAGGCAGGTGGATCTATGTGAGTCTGAGGCCAGTCTGCAGCCTGGTTTATAAAGTGAGTTTTAGGCTAGAGAGATGGCTTACCCGTTAAAAGCAGTGCCTGCTCTTCCAAAAGTCCTGAGTTCAATTCCCAGCAACCACATGATGGCCCACAACCATCTGTAATGAGATCTGGTGCCCTCTTGAGGAAGAGACCTGGTCAGTTGTCCTCATCAGCTTAGACCATGAAACCCAATATGGACAAGTTCAACAGAACCACCATACACAGGCTGCCCATGCAGGCTTCAGCATTGCCAGGGCATAAGTTTTATTGTTTTTTGATTCATTTCAGAGCTGTTATGCAGAGAAACCCTGCCTAAAACAAAACAAAACAAAACAAAATCATTCAAACAAAAACCAACCAAACAAAAAACCAACAAAAGACAAATTTGATCTATTATTGATTCCATTTTCTATAATAATAATAAACAATTGCCTACAATTTTTATTATTTATTTAAAATAACTGTTTTTTTTTTTTGGTTTTTCGAGACAGGGTTTCTCTGTAGCTTTTGGAGCCTGTCCTGGAACTGGCTTTTGTAGACCAGGGGCTGGCCTCGAACTCCCAGAGATCTGCCTGCCTCTGCCTCCCGAGTGCTGGGATTAAAGGTGTGCACCACCACCGCCTGGCTAAAAAAAAACTGGGGTTTTACATACAGTTTAACTTTTTTTTTTTTTTAAAGTAACAACATTCTATTGTGGTGATTTTTTTATATAGCTATTTAGGGCTAGTACTTTTTTTTCACCAGAGAATATTAATACATGAACAGAATTTCTTTTAAAGGACATAAATGAAAATTCTAAGAGATAATTTTTATTTTTAATTCTTTTGAAAGCTTTTTATACATTTTTGCTGAAAAGATGAATCATGCATAATGTTGTCTATGTATAGGTCTGCTCTATGGATTCTACTTATTAAGAGCCATTTTGTAGTTATGAACAAGCAGAGAGTTTACAGAGGCTTATCTGAAACTTGCAAACAAGTGGATATTTTAATACTCTGCTCCCCGTTCAGCATGCATTAGTGAGGGGGACAAACAAAGGTTGACCGTGAGAGGAGTCACATTTTAGCTCTCCACACTACCATGTGCTTGCTCCCATGCGTTCTAGCCACATCCCCGTTCTTCAGCTCTGTGGTATCACATGCCATGTTGGCATCTCTCCAGCTTAAAGAGTCCCAAGTGCTTAGCGAAGTCTAGGTAACAGAAGGATTATGCTGGATATGCAGTTTTGCAGAACAGCTGCCTTTCTATGTCTTCTGAATCACAGCAGAGTCAGCAAGAGTCCAGAGGAAACTCAAGACATGGCTCAATTATCCTTTCTATGGCATTTGTCCTCTAGTTCCTAGTCTCCAAACTCTTAGATGTTTGTGACTTTTACTCAAAGAGATTATTAATAAACCTGGTGTTAGGTGGGAAGTACTCTGCTTCAAATGGCGTCAGTAGCAATAAACTCACTCTCTGCTAAAACTGTTTGTTCACAGTTGCCAATATGCTTCTTGGTTTTCTTGTGTGATCTAAATGTAAATCTAGCCCCCACAATTCTGCTTGTAGTTCCATATATAGTACAAGTTAAGTAACTTGGAAATAGAATGAGAAACAGCTCATTAGTGTTTTCTTGACTATAGAATTCTATACAGGTATATGCCTCAATCAATACTGATACCAAGTAAATATATTTTTAAAAAAGTCTCTTATGGGCTTGGTGATGGTGGTGCACACCTTTAATCTCAGCACTCAGGAGGTAGAATAAGGTGGATTTCTGTGAGTTCAAGGGTAGCCTGGTCTACAGAGCAAGCTCCAAGATAGCCAGAATTGTTCACAGAAACCCTATCTTGAAAAACCAAAACCAAAACAAAATCCAAAATAAAAACCCATAAACAACAACAATAACAGCAACAACAACAAGTATAGCAAAACCTAAAACCCACTTAAAAAGTGGCAGCACAAAGCTTCAGATTTGAGAGTGTTCTAAATAAAATTTGTTTCATAAATTCACATACAGCATATTAACCAACACTAGATACTTAGACATTATTTTTATCCACTGTTGAGACAGCAACTTCTCAACATTTTTTCCTAAATCTTAGGCTTTTGTGCTGTTTCCAATTTTGCAGGAAACAGAACACTTTTTACTGATTAAAAAAAAATAGCTCTTTTCCAGATGAGGAATGCAAGTCAGTACTAGATCATTTACAAGATGCAGGGAAGCCCTAGTGGTTGAAAAAGAAAATGGGTATTTGTTTTTGTGATTATGTTGCACATAATAGGATCTAGGTGAGGTAAAGGAGAAAGTAGGAAGATAAAGAAGAAGAGAGAGGATGAGGAAGAGAAAAATGAGGTGAGAAAGAGAAATACTATTCCCTCTAAATGCTGTGAATACCATTGGTGAATAAAGAAACTGTCTTGGCCTCTTGATAGGGCAGAACTTAAGTAGGCAGGGAAAACTAAACTGAATGCTGGGAAGAAGAAAAGAGGAATCAGGAGAAGTCTTGGAGCCTCCGCAGGAGACAGACATGCTGAAACCACGACCTCATGGTGATGTACAGATTAATGGAGATGTGTTAAATTAAGATGTAAGAGTTAGTCAATAAGAAGCTAGAGCTAATGGGCCAAGCAGTGATTTAATTAATATAGTTTCTGTGTGGTTATTTTTGGAGTCTGAGCAGCCTCTTTACAACAGATGATAGAGTGAGGTTTCTTGCCAAATGACTGCTGAGGGCCTAGACTTACAGACTCTTTCTTTTTAATGGAAGATAGAAAAGGGAGCCTATGCATCTTGCTCTGCTTTTCACTGCTGTTTAAAAATCTCTCTCCAAGCTAGTGACTTATGAGAAAGGATAAGTTCTCTTCATTCATTGCTCCTGTAGTTGGGATTATAGAAAGGGGAAATTTGCAATGGTTTTGTGTGAACAAACACGCCTAATACTTCAAGTTGTCTAGGTACTGATTTTTTTCACAAGAGAAACATTGAATTCTTTCTGCGTATGTTCCCTTGTGTGTGCTCATGCATCTGGAGGCCAGAGGCTGACTTCAGTTATTTTCATTAATGGCTGTACAACTTATGTTTAATTTTTTTTGAGACAGACTCTCACCTGCAGTTCAGACTTTTCCTGGAATTTACCAGGTAACTCAGGTTGACCATGATGATCACACCTGCCCTCGCCCCCTGAATGCTGAGATTATAGGCTTGAACAACTATAACTAACTTCTGCCTTACTTTTTGAGATATGTCCCTCACTAAACTTCCAGCTTACCAATTTAGTTAGGCAACTGTCAATCAAGTCCCAGGGGTTCCCCTGTCTCCATCACATTGTTCTGGTATTACAGACATGTGTGGCCATGACTGGCATGGATGTGGAGAACCTAATTCAGGTCCTTATGCTTTTTGCTTCAACATTTTACCACTGAGCCATCATTCAGCTTCTTTCTTGTTTTAAAAATGTTAGTGATAGGGTAAGAAAATGTCATCTATCTTAAAAGTATGATTCATGACTTTTACAAAAATTTTCAGAATTGGTATGAGAGTTACAAAATCCATACTCTGATTTCTCTGAACCCTGTTAAGACAGAACCAATGACTCTTCATCTTGCTCAGATGTTTAAAATAATAATTTGAATATTGATATTGCCTACAATATATATTTTTAATATTTTACCATTACCTTCTCCCAGTTCAAATATATTTTTTAAAATTCCATATAATTTCTTATTTGATCCATAGGTTATTTTAGAAACTTGTTGTTTAATTATGAAAAGTCCATGGGTTTTCCAGCATTTTCTGCTATGGTGCTAATGTAGTTTTGTTCTGGTTGGAAAACTTACTTTGCAGTATTTTAGATTTTCAAGAGTTTTTGGAATCTTGTTTTGTGACCTATAGTTCTATGGATTATACTTTTATATTATGCATTAGAGAGTGTTTTATATGTACTGGCAAATAATACATATTTTCCCATGTCTGGTACAGAGTTCTGTAAATTCCCGAGTTTCCATTTGGCTGATGGTGTTGCTTGGGTCACTTACTGGCATTCTGTGTAGTGTTTTTTCCTCAGTGAGGGAAGAGTGGTGGGGAATTCAAGTCATTATCAAAAAAGTCTTGATACAGTTTCATCCTTCATCGCCCATTTCAAGGCTCTGCTCTTCCCACACTCTTTGGCTATGTCTTCATTTTTATAGTCCCCTGCTCTCTCTGGAGTCTTATATTGCATTGTAGGGTTGTTAAAGGCCTAGTCTTCAATTTCAGCTTCTTTCAGTAAATAAAAACTGGACTTAAATTTAATGTTATTTTTCTCTTAAAATAATTTAAGCATACATGTGTATTCCTAAACAATATATTGCCGAGTCCTTCATTTTAGTAGGAAACTTATTTTTAAAATGTAAGCTACTGACCTGCTCATACAATGTACCCACCGGCTACTTGGGATCAAATAGTAATGAAGCTAATGCTTGTGAAAGGTTGATGTATAAATGTTGCTGTTTCATGTATGACACAGAAATGTTGGTGCCATTCACGAGTTAAATTCAATTTAATTAAACTGTGTTATTTGATTGAACCTGTCTTGGTAGAATTGGAATATGTTTTTATATGTAATTTTAGTTTTTCTAGATTTTGAACTTACTGACTAAATCAGTTAATGCATATTGACTTATATGCACTGAAAAATCTTTTGGATTTCAGCAGCAAATGCTATTTGTTTTCAATTTCTGTTGGCTTTGTGATCGTCACCTTAAAATATTTCTTCTCTTTTTTCTCATCAACACACTGAATTTCAAAATGAACATATGCCCCTGTAAGTAAACATAAATTCAGTTCTCCAAAAATTCAGAGTCAAGGCTAAATATAATCTTGGGTTTTCAACCATCAGATGTTTGACATCTGTACTGATTTTACACCAGCAAACTAAGTATTTCTTGGAAAATTCTCACAGAAGAAAGTGACATATTTCAAGAAACTTAAAATATCCATTGATTCTACAGGTAGTCGCCAGCTACCTGGAGTGAGAAAGTCAACTTTCTTTAGGGCTGGCATCCCTGGTAGGTTGCCCATGCCTCAGGGGGCTCTTAAATGTGGGCAGAATTAGCTTGACTCAGTATGTTTTAAGTTACACACACATACACACATGTGACAACACACGAATTTGGGAGGGGGATGGATGAGGGAGATCAAGGGAACAAGGCAAGGGGAGGTTATTTGGTCAGAATAAAATAATTTCACATATGAAGGAAATTAATAAAAATGTTGCGATTTCAAGATAATACACTGAGAAATGGTTAGCATAATGTGTCACAGCTTTATTCTTCTTCTTTTCATGTGCATGTGTGAGTGGTATATGTGTGCATGTTTGCATGTTTACATGTAGGTGTGTACCTGAATGTGCCTACACATGTGCACACATACGTTTGTGGAGGCCCGAGGCTGATCAGGAACCTTCCATTATCACTCTTTCACCTTATTCTCTGAGGAAGCGTCTCTCAGTCACACCAGAATTTACCAATATGAACAGTCTCAACGGCTAGCCTGCTCCATGGATCCCATCTCCGCCTTCCGAGGCAAGAATCACAGTGAGTTGCTACCACATCCTGCATTTATGTGGGTTCCTGAGATTTGTGTTCTCATTCTCTCTCTTGTTTGTTGTTGCCTTTAACCACTGAGCAACCTCGCCAGCACACCAGCTCTGTTTTGGTTATATTTTTGATTTTTTTATTTATTAAAAATCTATCTTTTCTCATTTTACAAACCAATTCCAGTTCTCACTTCTTTCCCTCCTTCCATTCCATCCACTTTCCCTATCACCCCACCTCCTCACCCACTCCTCAGAGAGGATAAGGCACATTGCTTTGAGACAGGACCAAGGCCCTCCCCACTATATCTAGGCTGAACGTGGTATTCCTCCAAAGAGAATGGGTTCCAAAAAGTCAGGACAAGCTGTAGGGATAAAGCCTGGTCTCACTGTCAGTGGCCCCACAGTCTGCCACCGCTATACAGCTGTTACCCATATTCATCTGGAAATCTTCTAAACCACTTAGAAATTATATTAGCTTTTATTACAATCTCCTTGCTACCACAGCTACTATTTTTTCCATAAACTATCTTGATCATCCAGTAATAATAATGGAGTCAGAACACATTCAGATTTTAAATATACCGTTAAAGTAAATAGAAGATTATTGTGTGATCGATGGAGACATGGAATGGTTTTGATTTCTTTTATGATATTTGAAAACATGCCTGGATTTCCCACAGTGAGAAATTTGTTAATTCTGTTTGTTAGTTTTAAACTTTATCATCCTCTGTCCAAGTTCTATCAGTTGCGGTGGTAATTACAGCCTGGCCTTCGGATGTGTAACTGGTGTGAGCTGTAGTTAGGAGCACACGCTTTGGTTAGATTTGTTTTTTCTTTATAACCACTCCCTTAAAACCTTACTTGGAATTGAATAAAATTAATTAATGTGAAACTGAATCTGGCTGTCGGTGAAGGGTATTTTGGTTTCAAAATCACCTGGAGGGTATTCTTCCCTTCAGCATTTTATTTTATATGGACCATATCAGAACCAATCATCATTAATCTTCTCTGTTCTAATGCTTGATTGTCCTTTGAGAAAGATTATTTTTTTATTTGTATCCTTCTTAGTCATAAAGAGAGGGAACTATATTTGAGAAATCCTAACATTTAGACTCCTCCGACAGGGAAAGATGTGAACAGAAGGCAAGACCATTAGCTAGCTTGAGGTTTGGTTTAAACTCTCCAGGTAGCCTTGTTTCTCTTTTCATTCCAAGTCTTAGTAGTACCAGAAAGGCAAGATCAGGGGTCTATAGTTCTCTTCCCTTTGGTCACACTCTAGCCTCACACTCTAGTGTACCACCAGAGAAAGAAAATGAAGATGGCTGAACTAGTAGCATACCAAGAAAAGAAAACACATTTATATCAGAGTTCCAATCGGACAGTGGTCCAACCTGTCACTTACATATTGCAAATTCTTTTTCCTCTTTAGGCTCAAAGTTTTCATTAGAGCTTAAAAGAAAAACTCCAGGGCAGGCAAAATGTAAACCTCAATAGCTCCCTGGAGGACTGGTATGGAGAAGAGAAGGGGAAAACAGCCATGAAGTTTGGAATAAGCCATGAGGAGGTTTGGCACATGGTAGCAGGCAGCAATATGGTGAAGAGCTGAGCTTTAGAGAATAAGGAGGTAGCAGAAAAAGCAAACAACAGTATTTTTGGTCTGGCCAGCATCTGAAAAAAATTAGGAAAAGAAGAAAAAGGAACAAAAGACAGGACCTCATGGGGGTAGTAGGGACTGCACTAGGTGGTTACTCATGTTTTCTTACAAAAGTAGGGTAGGAAAACTCAGGAGAAAGAAAGCTTTTGCTAGGGAAAGGTTGACTCAGAATTATTTCATCAAAGGCAAAGATTTTTGACTATCTCATTATGTACTGTAGGTTTCCAGAAAAGGGTGAACTAAAAAACCCAAATGAAATGGAGCCAGTCCAAGCAGACAGCACCCACCGTGGCTGAGGATGATAATCATTGTAGCTTCCGGAGACAAACTTTTCTAACATGACTGCAAATGGACAGATGTATCGGTGTAGGGTCCTAAGAGCCTGGAATGTTCCTTTAGAAATTTAGTGTTCTTAGGAAAGTCGTCAGAACTTGGGTACTTCTATGTATGAGCCAACGCTGGCTTAATAGAACGCACATTTACAGTTTATCTTCTCAAACATCTTCACAATGATTAGAATCTACTTTTACTGGCTTTAACAGTGCTGAACTTGATACTATCTCCTAAATTAGGTTCCTTGGTTTACCTCTTTCTCCGAAGCACACCCCTGCCCTTACCCACTTTTTTGTAAGGACATTTTGAAACAAATTTCACGAATACATTATAAACTGTAATAATAAACCACTATCTTTTTTATTCACCCCGGAATTCCTTACATTAATCTATGCTCCATCCCTATTAATATGAAATTTTATTATCTAGAAGGTTAAAAATTATTTAAAAGCAATTACACAGCTTTATAAAATAGTGGGTAAAACTGGACAATAATCTATCCAGGAAATCCTGCTGTTTGCACATGCACAGCAGGCCTTTTCCTTTTTTCTTTTTACTGTGTCCACTCTAAGCGAGTGTTTATTTTCTTTTCAAATGTACATTGCATTGGTTCTTTGCAAAATTCCATTACTATTATAAAGAAAAATTAAAGCTAGTCTGCAAAAATAATGGCTTGCCTATGTTAACACTCCTATTTCCTGTTTGCAGATTCCTCAGGTCAAGTCAACTAGAAAGCCCCCATCCCATGGCTCCTACCAAACTCAAATACTTCATCATGGTCCCTCCCAGCACAGTCTACTCATTGAGATGAGCATTCTTTCCTTGAGGGCACTGTATGAGGGGGGCTGCCGAGGGTATGCTGTATTCCTCTAACAGCACAGTTGGTTCTAACAGTCGGAGTCATATTCCCTCTCAATGCTTTTGTCACCCTTGAAGGAATGCCATTTGAGCTCAGTGATAGTCTTACATATAATATGTCACTTGTCCCCAGATGCCCTGTGCCATGGCCTTGAACTTGTTCTGAAGCCAAAGAAGAAACTATTACCATGACTATTATTATTCACTAAGGATCGATTTTTCTAACTGCATGTTTCATCTGATGACTGAAGGTTTATAAGCAGCATTCTGATTTTGCTTAAATTATTGATCCCTTTAATAAATATTTAGTGTGATTTATTCCAGCAAGAAACGAATGAGTTGAGAGAATGTACTTACAGATCATTTTAATTAAACTTTCATCCATTCTTTTAGAGAAAGAACAATAATAAATTTCTATAGAAGCCTCATTGAATGAGTATTGTATAATGAGTTACAAATGTATTTATTACTGCTTTTTGGGCTCTTGATATTACACTAGTATTTAATCAAAAGGCCATTTCACTATTTCTATAAAACAGTATTTTAATCTCTTGATCATGGGCAATAGATAGTATTTAATAATGGATATTGTGATAAAGAATCATTTTTCTGAAGTTCATTTTGTAACCATAATTAAGGTTTTTGAAGTATTTAAGTTATAATTTGTTAACTCAATTAAGAGCTTTGTGCTGTCAGCTGGTGTACCAGGATCAGCATTCCAGTTACTCATTAACCTTTCAGCTTGACTTTGTCTTGATGGAGCCTCCTTTTTTTCTCTAATTCTCTCTCCCTCACACCCGCTTGCCCCTTCCTCTCTTTCCCCATCCCTCTACTTCACTTAAATCCACCTTCTGTGTTCTAAGTAAAAAAAAAATACATGAATTACAATCTTCACAATGGTGTTTCTATCTCTTGATTTTGGCCATACTAACTTTGTCTTATATCGATATACGAGAAAATAGTTCAAATGTGGTCTAGACTGGATGTATAATGGCTAAGGAATGGAAGGTTAATTTACTTTTCAAAAACCGAGGCATTTCTAGCACCACTCTGTAAGATCAGAACATTTTGTGCACTGCAGTATTTATTACTCCTGTTAACGCCACCTGTGAATTGCCCTTTACGATATCCAGTGCTGATAAAAATTTGGGAATATTCATGATCTCAAAAGGTAAACATAAATTACAATATAGAGAATGTTTAAAAAGCAAAAAAAAATTTTGACGATCAGTGGAAGATCAACTAATCTTCCTGGTTCAGTTATAGAAATGCAGCATGCAGCATAGCACAGGCGGTTATCACTGTTGCCTCTGCAACGGCCTTTAAGCACCACAGCGGCTGTGTGAGAGAACGCCCTCCGGTGTTCACTTCCCTTCCTTTCTAGATCCTTCCCTGTGCCAAGCTATCTCAGAATGGAATGCTCACTCGGTGGAACATTTTTCATCCTGTGCAACACATTTTCCCTTCAGAGTTCCAACTCCTAGATCATTTTATAAGTAAGAAAAGAAGTTGACTTGTCCTGCTTCTTTTTCTCATTATCTTAAAGTTTTATCCAGTACCATTAAGAACACAAGACAGGAAAACACTGGGGAAAAAAGTTAGGACAGCAATACTTGACACCCACAGGTAGATGGCTTAATAAGCAAAGAACTTACTACACAAGCCTAAACACTGCAACTCTGTTCCCAGGACTCATAGAAAGACAGAAGAAGAGAAGTGAGTATACTAAGGCTTTCTGTGGCCCCCGCATGGGTGGCCTGGCCCACATGCCCCACCACTGTAAACACATGAGATAATAATAAGTATATTTAAAAAATTCTAAATATCTAAATAATCTAAATCAAAACATTTAAACATTATTTTAAAATTTTATTTTTTATATCTTTATTAATTATCTTTATTTATTTAATTATGTGTTTGGATGTTTGCTTGCATGTGAGTCTGTACATGTGAATGCCAATGGCCTAGGAGGCCAGAGGCATCAGGTCCCCTGGAGATGGAGGGATGGAGGTATAAACAGCAGGAGTTATCTCCTGTGGATGCTATTAGGGACAGACACAGACGTGTTCAGACAGACACACCCAGGGATGCATTCACAAGACAACATTCAAGCAGGTACAGCTTTAATCTTACACAACAGACAGACGAAAGAGGATGGGAGGGGTGAACATAGGAGTCAAGTTCGGCTCTGCGTTTGGATAAATGACACCAAGAGGACTTGCTTACTGGTGGCTCTGAGTTTATTATGTATTCAAACCCAATGTAGTTTGATGCTTCCTGGAAGGAACATGAGAGGAATCTTGTAATGTGCTTAGTCCACACACATTGTTTCTCCCTTGTGAGGAATCTGCAATGTGTTAAATGATTGCATTTCCTTATCAGCAATTAATTAAGGCTGCTACACGTGTCTGTTTGCTTTTACCTTGAACTTGGCAAGAAGTAATACCCAGATTCCATTTCACTTACATTATTACTGCTTTTTTTTATTTATCAGAAACTTCTAGGAACATATTGACATTTACATAATTGCTTTTGTATAAGCCGTTTCCCTTTCCTAGAACACCAAGGAGAGTTCTGCATGCCTGTTCATTTTCAACGTTCTCTTGGAAGATTCAGTACATTAGGTCAGGGACTGGTAAAGAGACCTCTAGAGAGCTGGCTTACTTGCATGGGAAAGGCCGCTGATTTAGAGTAGAACAGACAGAATTTCTAGCCTCCTTTGTGCCACTTCTAACTTCTTGCATCCTTCTACCCTCTCCACACACATGGTCTGTAGGACTCTCTGGAAGGCCAACCCCGGGATGAAGGAAACATTTCATTTGCTTGTCAGAAGTTCCTCCCTTTGTGGTCTTTAATAAACACCCCATCTTGTTACTGCGAATCGAGCGTGCAGAACTTTCAGAGGGACTGAGCCAAAGTTACTCTTGATGGAACTTTGACATTTTGCCCTCATTTGCCTCCTTCCCTCAGTGTCATTTCTATGGTCCACGCCACGCAGCGCCTTCACAGTGAATCGCTTCACGTGTGTGTTTGTGGCAGTCTCCTTCTGAAAGGTCTAACCTATCAGGGCGTGTGAACCACAAAGGCAAGGGGAACAGAAGAGTAAATATGGAAGTGGGTGAGTGTAGGAGGGAAGAGAAAGTAGAAAAGTTGAGGGCATCTCTGAGAATAAAAGACCCCCACCTAAATGGCAAGAAGATAAGAGAAATTTTGTTTACATTGTGAATGCAGTCATTCGGTTTTAGAGTGAAACTCCTATAGGCAGACTGACATGGGTTGTCATATGTAGACTTGTCATGAGATCTACAGCGCTTTTCCCGTCAGGACTTTCCGGGGACTGGCGTTTCTTTTGAGTGTAGAAGGCATTTTAGTCATAGAGTTGTGACCTAGTTTTATGTGGCTTACTAAAAAAACTCTCTCTTTGTATAACAAATTGATCAAGAAATGTGAGGTTCAGAGAAATATTCCATAAGCAGCAGATCCTTGTCATATATTCTATGAAATATATTTCATAAAAGCAGATCCTTAGGAGAGAGGTGGAAAAATCTTCAGTGAGAGTAAGCGCCTTCCCAAATTTTCAATGAAATTATTTTAATTGAGTTTTGATGTTGAAATTTAATGTATCTCCTCTTTGTGCTCACCACATTGTTTTCTAGATCTTCCTATTTTTATTTCTCAAGAGGATTATCTATAATTCGTTGTCCTCCAGGAGACTCCATGGAAAACCCAGAAGCGTGACTACAGGGAAAGTCCAAGAAGAATTGCACACAACTGTTTCAAACAAAGTTTCATGAATTCTTCATGAATTATCTGTTATTATCTAGGAATCTGAACATATTCATAAGTATACTAAAACCAGTGTTCACCCGCTTCATTTGTCATCTAGATATTTGCATATTAAAATGGTTTTAGAAAAAAAAAGCCCTTTGTATTTGTGACTGCCTTATTTCAGACATATGTTGTATTAACTTTTGTTTTGATAAAAATGGTACCAGGGCTAGAGAGTTGGCTCAGGAAGTGGCAGGTGCCTGTCACCTGACAATGTAAGCTCCAAGACCAGTGTGATAACAGTGACCCACATGGCAGGAGAGAATCAACTTTCAAAAATATCGTTCTCCCTTTATTAACCAATGATATTCACAGCATACAGAAGGGAATCCCACATCATTAACATCTTACTTCAAGTTCAACACACCTATAAAAGAATTAAATGTTTCTCACAATTAAAAAATGTTTCATGAACTTGGAAGTACAAGATTTTTCAGAAAGCAAAGGATGGAAGTTTTCTTACAAGGCTATGAAAAGCAAACATGAAATTAAAATTCTATATGAAAAATCTTTTTAAGTATTTAAATCAAGCACTGTTTAACAGTATATAACAGAAGCTTCTCTCTGAAACTTACAGACTCACATTAGGGCTAACAAACAGATGGGCGGTGGTGGCGCACGCCTTTAATCCCAGCACTCGGGAGGCAGAGGCAGGCAGATCTCTGTGAGTTCGAGACCAGCCTGGTCTACAGAGCTAGTTCCAGGACAGGCTCCAAAGCTACAGAGAAACCCTGTCTCGAAAAACCAAAAAAAAAAAAAAAAAAAAAACATCATTCTCTGACCTCCATACAAGTACTAACCTATCCCATGCTTTTTCAGACCCAGTCCAGCTGGCCTTGGTGAGTTCCCGAAAGAACATCCTCATTGTCTCAGTGTGTGGGTGCACCCCCTCATGTCCCTGAGTTCCTTGCTCGTGCTCTCTCTCCTTCTGCTCCTGATTTGGACCTTGAGATTTCAGTCCGGTGCTCCAGTGTGGGTCTCTGTCTCTGTCTCCTTTCATCGCCTGATGAAGGTTAATATCCAGGAGGATGTCTATATGGGATAAAACCGGACTCACTGAACATAGCGGACAATGAGGACTGCTGAGAACTCAAGAACAATGGCACTGGGTTTTGATCCTACTGCACGTACTGGCTTTGTGGGAGCCTCGGCGGTTTGGATGTTCACCTAACTAGACCTGGAAGGAGGTGGGAGGTCCTTGGACTCCCCACAGGGCAGGGAATCCGGTCTGCTCTTCAGGCTGATGAGAGAGGGCTCTGATTGGGGGAGGGGGAGGGATATCGGAGGCTGTGGCGGGGAAGAGACAGAAATCTTTAATAAATAAAAAAAAACAAGTACTAACCTATGACCCCTTCTTGCCCCCAAATAAATGAATATAATGAATTTTTATATAAACCAGTACTGTCCTAATTTTGGTTTCATGGCTGCTTAGTTTTTGAAGTTCGATGCCCTTGTATGCTTAACTGTAACATGGCTTCACTTCCTGCCCTGACTTGCCTGACTTGGGTTTCTCTTTCCTTGCTATAGGTCGTTCATCCGGCCACTGCGAATTCTGTGGTAAGAACAATCCCTTGTGATGATTCCTTGGTACCGGGCTGTGTCCCAGTGGACGGTCCATCCTATGAGGCTGTTAGAGTTCTTTTCCTTTTGCCAACCCTTTTGGCAAAGGATCTTTTATCTTCCTTTCTGCCACTTCTCTGATCTGCCTTTTCTGAAGGCCTTTTCCCTTTAATTCATTTTCACCTTTGTGCTCCTCGATGAGTTTCACACTTGCCCTATTGATCTAAAACCAGACATCAGAATCTTCTCTGAGCGATTCCAGGCTGCTAACTGTGCCTTCTCTCCCAGCTTTCTGGCTTTACATATAGGAGAGACATCTCCCTTAAGCAAAGCCAAAATTTATCTGCATTCCAACCACAGATTTTCATAATCTTTCGCTATTTTAATTTCTTTAAAATTATTTCTACTTCGAGTTACTTAAGTAAAATGTTGTCTTGATTTGTTTTGGTCTCCCTATTTCTACTCTTACAAATTCATTTTCAGGGTTAATTCTTACATTGCATACTTCTTAAGAAAAAGGATTTTAAAAAAAATCATAACTTTAGTCAAAGTTAGAAAGAAGTGTCTAGGTTACTGAAGTATTAAATACAAGCTAACTGACAAAGTAATTATAATCTGTTCAAAAATGGTCCATTTCCACAAAAAACACTTACTTCAATAGAGAAGCAATATGTCCCAAATTATACCGAGTACATTTACATTTTTCTTTGTGTTCATGGTTCACACAATGGTTCTAATAATAATACATATGGCTGCTGAGTTATTTAATTTTCCAGTTATTTAAATGTATTACATTATATCTTACATATAATAGCCTTATGACAAAGATTTATTTCTTACAAAAGAGCACTGAGACAAAAATTCAGAAAGCCAAGCAACAAGTGAAGGTGAACCTGCAAACTGAACCGGGTGAACTGACGCAAAGCCTGTGTTCACTTCCTAATGGAAACGTTTGCAAAGATCCGCTTCAGGGAAATTTGAGAATTCATTCATTTTCTCTACTCGATTTCTTTGCTTAGCAATCTTTTGCAAAGGCTGGCAAGATGGCTCAGCAGGCAGAGGCAATTGTATAGAGGCCTGAAGATCTGAGTTCCATCCTGGGTACCACTAGGAGGCAAGAAAGAACTGAGTCTCAAGAGGGCTGTCCTCTGACCTCCATATGTGGTCTGTGGCAGCCAAGTACCACATGTACAGATAGAGGAAGAAATGAATGAATGAGTGAGTGAATGAATGAATGAATAAATAAATAAACTTTTGTAGAATTTCCTTAGCCCATATTTCATAAATCAATATTACATGCTATGCTTTTTCAATACTAGCCCAAATCATTTCTCCCAAATGTATAAAGCTCTAGGTGAGATACATAGCAAATACTTAATAAGCAATATATTTTATATATGTTAATTAAAGTGAACTCGTAATTGTTCATTTTCATTGTTCTTAATTAGCATGGACACACTTGGACATAGTGGCTAAAATGGTGATTAATACACATAACTAAAATAACCTTGCTAATTATAAAATTTCAATCAATTTCAGTAGGACTTTTATTTCCAACACGGTGAAAAAATCTTGCAGATTTTATTTTAAAATATAGGTTAATAAGCTTTAAAATTCAGGTGGGGCAAATTATACAAGCTTGAATTCTATCAAATTTAGATTTTTCTCGTTTTCCCTAGAAATATTCTAATGTTTATTTATTTACCTACTTATTTATAGACAGTATTTTCAGTGTAACAGTCCTGTCTGTCCTGGAACTTATTCTGTAGCCCAGGCTAGCCCCAAACTCACAGAGATCTGCCTGCCACCTCCTATGTGCTGGGATCAAAGGCATGTGCCACCATGCCCAACTTTCTAATCTTTATTTTTCAAAGACCCTGTCAGTGTGAAGGGTCCTTCCATGTCTGGAACATCTCTCACTTTTACAACCTTTCTCTGTCCCTTTCTGTGATGACCCCTAAGTCAGGAGGTGGGGGAAAGGCTGCAATATAGTAGTCCTCTTTAGGGTTGAGCACTGCACAATCTCTTATGCTCAGTTGTGGGGCTCTCTACTCATCACCTCCTTCATCCTTTAACTAAGCACATCCTATGGATCTCCTTGTGTGTGTGCCTTTCACCTGCTATTGAACATGGCTAAACCTTAAAGTGAGTCTACTTTGATTCCTAGCTTGAGTAACATTTTCATTGCTGTAGGCTTTATGTAGTAGATGTCTTTAACCTAATCTATTTTCTATTTATAATGCTATATAGAACTGTTACTATTGTAATAGTAATTTATGTTAAAAATCAAGTCAGTCAATCCTCCTTTCCCAAGCTTGGTTCTAAATCCTGAAACTTACCATGTGTTAAGATATCAACTTACCTGGTTCTGGAATGCATTATCAATCAATGGTGTTCTATCAAGGAACTGCCATCTCCACTGATCCTTCTCAGTGGTTCCTGCTTCTATAGAGTATACAGGATGATGGCCAGTGATCATTTTCAGGAAAGAGTCTCTCAAGCTCCCTATTGACAGTCTTGGCCACAGAGAACTACGAGACTGTCTGCAATCCTGCCCACATCTGGGCATCCTGTATTTCTTTCCTGGGAACTTGTGTGGCAAGCTTCGACTGCTGAGTCACTTCCCTGGCCAGAAATTGAGATTCAAATCTGCCTGTTCCATTCTAAAGCCAAACAATTCCATGTGCTCAAGTACATATCAAATCCCATACACATAAACAACTATACATCAGATGCATGGCTTATAAATTTTTGAACTCTTTGTTGTGTATTGGAAGCACCTCTAGAAGGTCACAAGTTGAATTTAAGAGGTTAGTAAAAACAATTAGGTATTATTAATAACATTTTATTTGGAAAAGCAGTGCTTAACTCAAAATGAATGATTTATACATTTTCATTAAAATAACACTAGTGCAAAGTTATATCAGTAGTATTTATTTTTAGCTTAGATAAATATTATTCAACATCTATCTAAATTCTAAAAGACAGATAGCTTATTCTATTTTCACCATTTTAAAAAGGAATGCTTCATAAAGATCTAACAGGAACTTAGGCATCCAGAGAGTCTTCCAACTCCCCCGAAATAAGAAAGTATTTCTAAGTTCCACAGGAGGAACCTAGGTTCACAAAGGCCAATTAGCATGGATGAGATGGAAGATAGTATATCTCGTGTAATTACATTAGAACTGAGCACTGTTTAAGGTCTATGTCCAGTCTCAAGATTGTATTTGGTGTGCATTTTAGGAAACGGAGATCAATTTTAAAAGCACACAGGAAAATCAATTTTTGTTCTCCTTTTCTGCAGTAGCTACACTGTGCTTTGCACTGGAAAAGTGTGTTGTAGTCCAAGAAAAACTTTCTGTGAAATCTAAGTGCTTCACCTCAATTATTTTCTAACCTTACTGTCGAAACTAGCTAATATCTACCTTGTGTGATCCTATTTGTTGATAACTAATGCCTTTCCCCTCCCCCTAAAAAAACCCGTATCACTTTACCATGCAGGATCACAACAACAAAGCAATGCAATCAGGTGAATAATATCATTGTTAGGCAAAGAAATTGAGACCCCATCCGTTAACAAAGACACTGTGGTTTACGTTCAGGTGGAACATAAACTTGAGCCCATTTTAGCAATGAAGCATGCAAGCTAGGGAGTGGGCAGATGATCACAGTAGAACTCCAGAAATGAGCTTGTTAAATTATACATAGGCGTACATCTGCTCAGCCACTGGTGTGACATCAATACCAACACACTCTTTGGTTGACAATGTCACCTATGTGCAAAGCCAAGGCAACTAAATAATTGATTGACCAATTGGTCTCAAAGATACTGTAGATCATTTTCCTTTAAATTTACAAAGTAACGTTTACCTCTCAATAGTTGGAAAATTGGAACCAAATTTGACTTTAGCAAAGGATAATTAAGGAGGTAAACTAACCAGTTTTCCTGCCTTAGCTGACAAACATGGGAAGATCCCTGGAATATTATCTGTGATATACGTGTTCATAGAGAGAGAAGACTAAATAATAGATAACCAATTAATAAAGACTAAATAAATAACCATCGATTGCTTATGTTTTGAAAACATCTACCATTCAACTTTTACTTAGTCTCAAATCACCTGTGATACGTGGGAGCTCTCAAGTGCACTCCATTTCCTGGGTATGACAGCTATGCGTTTCAGGTATTATCCTCAATACTCATATGCCATGCCAAATGCAATCTGTAAGCCCAATGGTGAATATTACGTAGTGGAGAACTTAGTGCAAACAAACTTGTTTGGAGTGGGTGATGGGTCTGTATGGCACTCACTGTGGATGAGAAGCTGCTTAGACCTGGGGATGGGGGTAGAGGCACAATGTGATTACCATTGGTCTTTTGTGTTAGATGTGATTTACACACTTTGGCCCTCTGCCTTCAAACACTTCTTAGGTTGTACATTTTTGAAACAGAAGGAAGGCAACCATCCTGATTTATTGGATAATATTCCTGAAGGGAATGGTTTGTCAACTGACTGTTTTCTCAGGAGCGTATTCTTGGTTCATTCATAGTGAATTATCATAGTAAAAAGAATCACTTTCCTTTTTATGTCCCGTCCTTCTATCTAGCTCGGTTACTGAACTGAAGTCCTATATCTTAGCTGATCTAAGCTTCATTTTTGAAAGCTGATAATGGTTACAGATAACCAGTCAAGTGAAAATACTGTGCCCCATCAGTATGACTTGTATTTCACAGCTCATAAAGAAAGGGCTGTTAGGGTCAGCAAGATTTTATAATTTTGAAAACTTTTCAGGGTGGGGAGAAGTGCTGGGAAAAGCTGTTTTCCTGGAGGTGGCATGCCCATCAAACTCACAGCAGCTGTGGGGACCCGCTTAAGATCTGCAGAAGACCAAGCCACCTAAAATTCAGTACGGAGTGGGGGAAGAGCTCATGAGGACATATTCCTGACAGACTGGCAGTTGATAGCTGCCAGTGGAGGGAGAGTCACTCTCCCTTCAGTTCATGGCTGCTGGTAGCTTGCCCGAGTTCCAGTTGATGCTCCTACATACACGCACAAATTGGCAACACTGACTGAACTTAATGTATTAGAAACAGAATAAGGAGAAGAGGAATTTGGGAGGAGGATGGGTTAGGAGAATAAGCATGTGTTGGAGGGAGGAAATGGGTGGTGGAAATGATCATATTTCATTATATAGATGTACAAAATTCTCAAATAATACATTTTTAAAAATAAGAAGAGCAACTGAAAGGATGGCTCAGCTGTTAAGAGATCTTACTTTTCCTGTAGAGGACATCGGTTTGGATCTCATCACCCATGTCTACTGGATTACAACCACCTATTATTCCAAAATCAGGGGATCTGATGTCCTCTTCTGGCCACTAAGAGAATCTGCATGCCTGTGGTCCATGTAAACTCAGGCAGGGATATGCACATACAAATGGATAAAAATAAATTAATCTGATAAAATAAAATAATGAGAGAACAAACTGTGCAGACTGAAGATTATAAACAAACAGGAAATGCTGTAGAATAATCATACAGGTAACCAGGCAGTAGTGGCGCACACTTTTAAGCCCAACACTCAGGAGGCAGAGGCAGGCAGATCTCTGAGTTTGAGATCAGCCTTGTCTATAAATGAGTTCCAGGACAGCCAGTGCTCTACAAAGAAACTCTGTCTTGAAAATAAATTTTGGAGTTTGAAGAGATGACTCAGCAGTTAAGGACAGTGACTGCTCTTCCAGAGGACACAGGCTTACATCTCCGCACCCACATGGCAGCTCATAGTTGTCTGTAACTCCAGGATCCAGCACCCTCACACAGACATACATAAAAGTAAAATACTAATAAAATATAAAATTAAAATAAATAAAAAGATTCATACAGGTGATTCTATTCACAGAAACTAAAGAAAGAGCAACTTTCTATGTTTAACAGTTGATGTATATCTGAATTAATAAGAAACTTTTGCCCCAAGAATTCAACAATTTTCTCTTTTAGTGGTTTTTCAAGGGGTGATTTTATTCCCTTCTTTGGTAGACGTTGGACATCATCTGGATGAATTTGGACTGTTGCATTTGGAGGATGCTGCCTTAGTGGAAGAGAGAAGACAGGACCACTTCCACATCCTACAGTGCTCAGAACAACCTACCATCCTCCCCCCAAAGAATTATGCAGGTCAAACACTGGTGGGGTTTAGAAACCTTGCCTATGTTGTCTGCTTTGGGTTGCAATAGTGACCTCAAGGAGTACCAACATACAGAGCCTTTACTTCTGAAGTCCCGATAGAGGTCAATATTCCAAACCTGGCTTTTATCTTCAGAGAAATGAATCACTAAATTTACTTTCGATGATAACATTCTTTTACATATTCAGTCAATCATTACAGAAAAGAAATAATACCTGGCCTGGTAGAGGTAGATTAACCTAGCAAATAGAACAGGTCTATGAGAGAACACAGATGACGGATTTGTTTGTGGTGATAGTTTTGATGTTGGCCGAGTGACTAGCTCAGTTGTCCTTCAGACTAAGCTGAGAAGAATTTGACATCTAAGTTATAATATGAAATGGTTTAATGAAAAATTCTATGGAAGCAAGTATATACCAGTCAGCCGAGAAAAAAATAAGAGAGAGACTAGTTTGGTTTCAAAATGGCTATGTCTAAAACTTATAGATGGAGATTTCCAGAAAAAGATGCCCTTTGAATAAAGCTGCACTTCAAAACTACCAGTAAATATTTTGTTTCCCAAGAGGATCTGGTCCTGAAATGTTAAATATCATGGGTTGAAATGCTACTTCTATTTTAGAAGAAAGTAATTATGGAAAGCAGCCCTCCTTCCTCTTATGATATCATTTTATAATTGTTTAGGATTTGATTATCTTCTGCACGAAACGCAAAAGTCCTCACTCTCCGGTGCCGCCTTCTCATCTTGTTACTCATTAGCACCTGTCCCAGGGAAGGCGCTGGAGCTCCAGGCGCTGTTTCCACTTGTTCCGTAATGATCTGCAGGGGAGAAGAGGAAGGCAGAAACACGGTTTATCGGTTTATCGTTCGCCATTGTCAGCTGTGACTCAAGGTAGAAGACAGAGCAGAGTGCTGCCACTCCATCCCTCGTGAAGGGCAGCAATGAAAGAGAGTGTTAAAGGAAATGACCTGCTGCCTCTTTGGCTTGTTAGTTACAGAAACACAATAGCCAGTGATTTACCCTGTGACCTTAGCTTCCACTTTCGGTCATTGGTGTTATCGCCATGATACCTTTGGAGGTGGAACTGACAGCTTTTCTACTGTCAAAACAAACAAACAAACAAACAAACAAACAAAAAGAGAAAGAAGTTAGGATAGATTTTTCTTCTTCTTATTGTCACATTCCTGGAAAATATCAATCTGAGAATTAGAAGAGTTTTATGATGTTGCTGCAATCACTGCATTTATTTTAAATAAGTTTGAAGTGGAAAATGAATGAACGGACTGATTAGTTGCTAAAGAAAATTTTTATAATGTTTTTAATAACTGCAATGGAGTCTTCTGGCATATCCACGTTGGTGCATGCTTAGAGGTCAAAAGGTAAATTTTGGAAAGTTTTGTTTTGGCTTACTTATTGAGCCTGTGCATTTTAAAGTGGTTTTATGATGAAGAATGCATCTGGGAACCGTCCATGGAAATTCAAACTTTTACCTGTTAACCATCTTTCTCTAAGTTACAAGGTCTTAGAGAACAAAGGACCCAATGTCATGTTGTGTATTCCTGAGCACCTGGCATGCACAGCACAAGCAGGTTTGCAAAGCATGCAAGCAGCCAATCAGTTGAAGAACAAATTGATGACTTTGATGTAGGAATAAGTGCCCTTAATAGTCTCAGGGGACTAACGTTTTGGATAAGGAACCATCACTCCATCACTCCCTCTCTCTTCCCTGGGCTATCTTTAGGAATGGATTTATTACCTCCTTGCGAATGAAAATTAATGTAAAATTTACTAAATTTATTCCCCCCTCTCTCCTTGTAGATGCCAGAGGATAATTTCATGTATTTTTTTTTTTGCACAAGTTTCATCTACTTTCTTTTTGGATACAGGATTTTTCGGCAGGAGCTAGGGGTCACCTTGGCGCTGGAATCACAAGCAGGCAGCACCAAAGTGCTTTTGTTTGCTCTTGTTTATTTTGCTAAGAATTCTGGAGGTTGAACTCAGGTCCTCATGCCTGCAGAGCAAGCACTTCACAAGCCGAAGAATCTGTCTCTTCATAACCTGTGCCTTTTAAGATGGGGTCTGCTAGTCCTCTTTAAGACAACGATCAAAGTAAAACTGAAATTGGAATTCCCACAAACAAGCCGAACGTACAGCTATTAGCCACTGAACCATCATAAGAAAAATGTCATAGATTTTGTTTAGAGCTGTCTCTTTTCCTTTGGTCATTTTCTCCCCACAAAAATCTAGATAAATTCAGAGAAGCAGAATGCATTTAGAAGTTCACGTTTTGCGAAGAGATGGACTTAGTTAGTGAAAATCCATTAGAGAACTCTTGAGCTACTCATGAAAACTGCCATTAGTCCAGTCACCTTGATGATAAGGTGATCTTGAGGTGAGCAAGCACAGCTCTGAGGTTGAGTAATCTCAAATAATGATCCTTTGTTGAGATGTTTTGGTGTCCGTAATTGGGAACAGAGAAAGACAACATAATGATATAGCTTCAGTCAAAAAAAAAAATCAGTCCTCACTAAAGTAAGAGATGTGATTTATGATGGTATCTCTCTCTATCAACAGAAGACAACGCTTTTTTTCTTATAAGACTAAAGCTCTACTCTCTACCATTTTAATTTTAGCAATGAAAATGGTTCTTAAAAACTAGCCCTTCTATTAACAAAAATAATTCTATTTTACATAGCTGCCAAGAACACATGGAGTTGTCAATAAACTGAAAGGTTTGCCTGCTGCTACTATCTTATCTCTGTTCTGATTTTCCAATAAAGAGCTGTAATAATGGCCCCTACTATCTCTTGCTCCTTGGAATAAAACAGGTCTCTTAAAGTGGGAAGTACACTTGAATGCACAGGAGATCACTTCCTAAATATAACCCCAGTAGCACAGACACTGAGAGAAACTATTAATAAATGGGATCTCCTGAAGCTGAAAAGCTCTGTAAAGCAAAGCACATGGTTAACAAGACAAGACGGCAGCCTACAGGATGGGAAAATCTTCACCAACCTCATATCACACAGCGGCTGATATTCAAAATATACAAAGAATTCAAGAAATTGGTCATCAAAGACCAAATAATTCAATAAAAAAAATGGAGTACAGACCTAAACAGAGAACTCTCAACAGAGAAATCTAAAATGGCTGAAAGACACTTAAGGAAATACTCAACATTCTTAGCCATCAGAGAAATGCAAATCAAAACAACTCTGAGACTCCATTTTACACCTTCTTCAAGACCCAGCAATACCACTTTTGGGTATATACCGAAAGGATGCTCAATTGTACCACAAGAACACGTGCTCAGTTATGTTCATAGCATTGTTGTTTGTCATAGCCAGAACCTGAAAACAACCTAAATGCCTCTTGACTGAAGAATGGATGAGGAAAATGTGGTACATTGACACAACGGAGTACTACACAGCAGAAAAAAATAACGACATCCTGAAATTTGCAGGCAAATGGATGAATCTAGAAAACGTCATGTTGAGTGAAGTAACCCAGACCCAGAAAGACAAATATCATATGTACTCACTCATAAGTGGCTTTTAGACAGAAAACAAAGAATTTTTTAATCTTATAATTCACAATTCCAGAGAGCCTAGACAACAATAAGGACCCTAAGAAAGATAAACATGAATCTGATCTATATGGGAAGTAGAAAAAGACAAGATCTCCTGAGTAAATTGGGAGTATGGGGACCACAGGAGAGCGTTGAAGGGGAGGAGGGAGAAAGGGGGGGAAGCAGATTAAAATGTATAGATCAATAAAATCAATAAAAAAAACCAATTCTCTTTTGACCTGTGTCTTATGGGTTCATGTGGTTTATCAAGTCAGGAACTGGGTTGTAGTTATCTTTGTGTTTCTTATCTCTTTTCATAGTCATGAACCAGGTGGTATCTAGTGAACGTGTGTTGAATGAAGGAATGACCAAAGGGACAGCATGAACAAGGTGAGGAAAGGCTAAAGAATGTTAGTGTGTTAATGCCCCGTAATCTGCCTGTCCTGGCTACTGACTAGATAAAGATGGGCTTCAATAAAGACAGGTGGAGCATTATAGACATAAAAAAATGAACACTGGGTTTATAAATTAAGAGAAGAAAAGTGATTAAGAATGGAATTTATTATATGACAAGGAAAAGAAGAGTGGTAGACAGGATACTGCTGGAGCCTTCAGAAAGTCTGGTTAAGGAAGGGAGGAGACAGATCCTGGAGGGAAGACTACCTGGGAATAGACCATAGAGTGCCTCTCATCTTTAGGAAAGATATTTATAGGTTTAAGCAGAAAGGGGGAAGCAAAGTCCTTAGTAATTTCATGATTTCATCAATCCTCCGGATTGAGACATGTGCAAAATAACTTTCTGGTCCATGTTAAATCCAATCTCAGATCTGTTCTTTGGATTCTGACCATAGGATTCTAGGATCTCTCAGTACTATAAGCTTTGAACTTCTGATATTGATACTGCAGTGGCTACTACTGAGACCAAAATGTAAATTCAGTTCATTTGTGGTATTAGCCAGGCTTGTGTTCTATTGGCGATGTGTGTGTTTGTGTGTGTGTCCTGGGGATAGGCTGAATTACATTCCCAAATCGGTGTGTTCAAATCTTAATCTCAAGGATGACCAAATAGGAACAGACTCAGAATCAGTGTAACAAGGTAAATGAAGTGAGGACATTAAGGTAGAACCCAATCCATTATTACAGGTAGGTATCCTCACAAAGAAGAGAATGTAGACAAGACACAGAGAGAAGAAAACCATTTGACAGGAAAGGAAGGGGATGCCAGCTACAAACCAAGAGAGACCTAAAACAGAAATCTCAGCTCAGTGATGGACCCACAACTCTGAAGCTCTGATCTCAGATTTGGAGTCTGTAGAACTGTGGGGAAATAAACCACTGCTTCTAATAAAAGAAAAGAAGAAAGAAAGAGATGGGAGATGGAAGGGAAGGAGGAAGGGAGAGATAGACAGACAGACAGACAGGGATATATATGAATATAAAGAATTTTGGACTTTCTGAGTCATTGAAAATTTGAGTTTGAAAAGAAGAAATCATTTGGTTCAATCTCATCAGTTATATTCATGAAAATATAATTTAACTGATTTAAGAGGACAAGTGGGAAAATATTCCACATGTCTCTTCTTTTGTCCATGAACTAACTACTCCTTTAATTTTGTGAGTTTTTCTTTATTACATCTTCAGTATAATATGGAATCATAAGAATGTTTTTGGTAAATTGTACATAGATTCTCTTATGCTTTTTTGTTATCTTTTAAAAGTTGTTTATTTTTACTTTGACATCCTATTTAAACCTTACATTATTTTAGATCTAGTGTTAAATTTGTCATAGAGTTGAAGTCGAGAAAATTAAAGCATTTGCACACAGAGCGATGTAACCAAAGACAATGACTATTTTCAAATTTCGGGCATATCACTATTGAGAAGAGGACTTTTTTTTTCAACTCTAGATGGCAGAGCACAGCTCCAGAGCCTGATTGACTAGGCCTGACTGACTCCACATCTTTGTACAAGAAAGCTTCAGATGGTTGGATGCCTCCAGAATGACTCTGGGAACCACCAACGTGGAGGGTAACTTTATGCCAGTGACCAAGTGGGAAGAGCTTGCTTATTATTGGCATGAAAATGAGGGCTGTTTTTTATAGCATTTTCTTTCGCTTCTTTGACGTCTTAATCTTCTCTGGGGTTGGGAGTTATCTTAGAGGTAAGTGTTGGAAGGCTGGGTCAGTGTTTGTTCTCTTGGAATTCAGAAAATTGATAGTTCTTTTCTATTGCATTTGTTTTTTTATAGTGAGAAGGCATCGTTCTACTTTTGTGTTGTTTTTAATTTGACAATAGGATACAAATGGAGCAAAGCTTCTTTACAACACCATGGAGATTATTTACATTGCAAAACTTTCCAATACTGTAATTTGAAAGTACAAAGAAAAGTGAAGCACACGATAAAGTATTGCAATGATTTATTTTCGTTTTAAATACTCAGAAACTGAAAAGTCTCTATTATTCTTTTTATGAATATTTTGTTTCCAGTGAGTACTATTCTGGAAAATCAGTTGTTCTGCTTGTTTCCAGATAGCCTAATGTTGTCCGTGCTGTTCTTCTGACTTAGCCTGCATAGCCTCCCTATGCCTTTCTTCTCTTGACTTCTTTTTTATGTGTGCAAATGTGATCGCAAAACAACTCTATGGCACTGACCTGCCATCTTTATTGATGATATGGGAAGGTTAGTTCATAGATGATGCAATTTCTCATTTTCCCGCCTTACTTTTCACTGCTTCAGTACCGCATTTGGCTTGATGGTTTTGTTTAAGGCTTGTCACATCACGGCACATTTTCTATTACTGAAGTTTTGGGAAACATAAATACTCCATCATTTTTGATTGAAAGTAGGAATTACAAGGCAGAGAACATAATTTATTTTGTCTTTGGGCATATAGAACAAAAAGGCACCAGAGTCTTGTTCTAAAAAAAGCCCAGGGAATCGCTGCTACAGAAACCAAACTTGGTCTCTGATGTGAGTCCAGTGATGGTGGCGATGCGGATTTCTCAGTTCCTGGCTATGTCTAGACATTAGGCAGCTAGGGAAGCAGCATAGGCTTGTCACTATGCAATAAAATGTGCAGCAGAAAAAAAGCCCCCACAAAATGTAACCCTTTGCCATCTTCCTTCTTCAAATGTAAAGCTGTGAATCCTGTGTTTGTGAGATCTTAAAACATACGCTACTTGGTGCATCCTTTGGGGGGAAAAATCACCTCCTGAAACCATCTGTGAGAGAATACCACTATAAAAGTGGAGCGATAGTTGTTTGAGGCAAACTGAAAAAGAAATGAAAACTCCCTGATCTTTGTTTTGTCTTCTATGTAAGCAGATCATACATCAGTTCGAAGATATGGGCATGGACCTAATTCTTGTTTAGTCACGAGACTTTGTGATAGGCGCTACTACTAGTGAAAGCGGCAGAAAAGGTGTCAAGGATGCCATAAATCTCACATAGACTAATAGAAAAGAGGAGAAAGTCCGAGGGCTCTGAGATGTGTGAGAGCGTGTGGAAAGGTGTGGGAGTGGGCCCTGGAGGAGGTGGGTCGTCAACACGTGCAGGGAATAAGGAGTGAGATGCAGAGCACGCCGATAGCAAGGTGAAAAATCATGGACTCAGAAGCGCAGAGCTGCATTGGGGCTGGAGGACGGGGTAAGGCAGTGGAGGAGTCAGAGAGGGCAGAGAGAAGGCCCTGGGGACAGAAAATCCAATTTCAACAGTGAAATCCAAGCAATCAAAATTGAGTCTAATCAGGCAGTGTGAAGAAAGTTCGCTGCGTTTACTCACTCATTTCTCTGTTCACCGTTTCTTGTCCACACACAGAAGTAATAGAGGCTGGCGAGACGGCCCTGAGGGGAGAGTGCTTGGAAAGTAAACTTGACGTCCTGATTTTAGATGCCAAAAACCCACATAACAGTCCTGTGTGTAGGAAATCCCTCCCTCCCTCCCTCCCTCCCTCCCTCCCTCCCTCCCTCCCTCTGTGTGTGTTACATACATACTTATGCACATACATGTATGATAGGTCTTTGAACATCATTGGTCAACTATGTTGGGAGCTGCGAACCCCCCAGATCCTGAATTTCTGGTAAACAACTTGTAATGCTTGCAGCTGCTCTGAGCACGAGACCCACAGGAGTTCCTGATAACAGGCGAGTGGTTTCTGTTGGGTTTGGCTGGGGCATGACTATCAGTTAAGGATCCCTATATAAGCTGCCCCTGGACACAATAAAGGGGGCATTCTTGGGGAATTCAAGGATGACCCCGTGTCTCCGTCTGTGTGTCTTTCTGTGTTTCAATCTCCAGCCCCTTGCCCCGTTCATGAACTGTATGGTAGCACATAGAGCGCAGACGGGCGTGGTGCCCTACATACTAGTCTAGTTGAATGGTTGAAGTCTAGGTTTAATAGGAGATGTTTTTTTAAAAAAAAAGATTGGAAAAGCTGTTGAGGAAGACATCTTCTATCAATTTCTGGCTTCTACGCTTACCAATATGGGGTAAGTACACCTGTACACACACACACACACACTGGCTGTTCTTCTAGAGGACTCAGGTTCAATTCCCAGCACCCACATGGTGGCTACAGTCTTATAACTCCAGTTTCTCTTCTGGCCTCCAGAGACAGGCAGTGAGTGTGTGTGTGTATATATATATATTTTTTTTTCTCTGCTCCCCTCCCTTTCTCCCCCTTCCCTTCTATTCTCTCCCATGATCCCCATGCTTCCAGTTTACTCAAGGAATCATGTCTTTTTCTACTTCCCACATAGATTAGATCTATGTATGTCTCTCTTAGGGTCCTCATTGGCAAACAGATGTTCTTGCTTTGCTTGCTCCTATATTTTCCTAAATTCTGTTGTCAGAAAGAGCACACACCAATGGCCCAAATGGCAATTTGTATTTTGTGGTATGTAGCCCACCTTATGAAAACTCTCTAATAAATCCCAGTTTGAATGTAAAGGCTAGAGATCAGATCATGAGCCTGTGTTTTTGTTTTTTTTTTTTTTTTTGACACGTTGGCATAAAGATAGTCTAAACATGATTTGCAAATTTTATTCAAATTAACTTTGAAATAAATTGATTGCCAATCTTATTTTCAACTGTAAAAATTTGCACAGATCATAATAAATGATTTTTAAAGTGTATGTTGTAGTGTATTTTGTATTAAAAAATAAATACTGTGTAATCATAAGCATTGAGAAAAGCTTGATGAACTGAGTTCTCCTCCTCTAGAAGCAGAGACTGACACCCACCTGCCTTTTCACACAATTAGATAATTATTATATATATATATATATATTGTTTTTTTTTTTGATTTTTCGAGACAGGGTTTCTCCATAGCTTTTTGGTTCCTGTCCTAGAACTAGCTCTTGTAGACCAGGCTGGCCTCGAACTCACAGAGATCTGCCTGCCTCTGCCTCCCGAGTGCTGGGATTAAAGGCGTGTGCCACCACTGCCTGACATTATTATATATTTTTAAGGACCCAGGCCAGACACGTGGATTGCAAATTAGAATCAAAGCTGCTGTGTCACAAAATTTCTTGATAGGCACCCAGTTTGAAGGTTAAAGTCTCAAATTTATAACCATATTACTCTTGTGTGGATCCTGGCTCATGATACCTTCCAGGCATTAGATAGATATTTATGAATAATTTAGCCTGTACAATCACACTTTCCTTGTGGTTAAGGACTAAACAGAGTTTCCACTTCAGAAATGTCGAGAGAGCAAGTGTATGAGGTTCAAAGTAAAACCACATTCACTTTTTGGGGACATGCATGTACATGGTTTCCTCTATGCGGCTGCAATGTCCAAGCTTTGCCCCTTGTTTCTCACAGCCCTGTTCTCATTGAACACGCAGTCTGCAAGAGCATCCTCCCTCCTTCCTTATCCTAATGTTTTTGATCTTGCCTATTTTCTTTCTTTCTGTCCAATAGTGGTACATATTCATTTCTTCCTGCCCTGGAACACACCAACTTCATCTGCCTTGATTAGCCTGGAATTTCTATAATATAGATATTCCAACAAATATTAAATGGCTAAAACATTAAATGATAAATCTAACACCCTCAGCATAGGAGATTACTCCTAACTTGATACACTAAGGCTCAGTGTTTAAAATTCCATTAGTTGAGGCCTGGAGAGACAGCTCAGTGTGAAGAGGGTGCACTGTTCTTGTGGAGGACCCAAGTTCAGCTTCCAGGATCCACGTTGGGTGACTCTCAACCAACCAGCTGCAGGGCATCTGATGTCCATTTCTGGCCACTGCAATCATTTTATTCATATGCATAAAGTGCGCTTGCATACTTAAACACTTAAAAAATTAGATAAATTTCATTACAATCTTGGGTTAAAAACTTTATGTAGTATTTTTATGAACAATTCTCAATATGATTCCTAAATTATCCTTTGGTGTATACTTAGTTTGACAGTATTAGATGGCTTGAAGAAAATTTGATGTTTCTTGGTATTTGAAATTCTATACTGTGAGGTTTTGCAAAAGTGCAAAATAAGAATGAAAAACTTTTTAATATTTGAAAAAATATGCAAAGGTATCATGTAAAAATGATTTCCTAAGTTTTGAAAGTTGTATTTTAAAAGTACAAACCAGAGTAAATAGTTTTCCTTTCCTATGGGAGCCCACAGTAGTAGATCTGCTCCATCTTGACTAAAGGTCAGGGAGTTCAGACCTATTCTTCCTCTGTCAAGGATATATGACAGGTTTGACAGAAGGTGTGGCTACTAACAGGGGGTTTTGACCTAGAGTGTGATACTTGATGCTTTCATTATTAAGAAGGTAATTACTTTTTTGTTCTTTGCATCTTGTTTAAAAAAAAAAGTCTTTTGTTTTCCCCCTCCTTTTGGATTGGGGTATAGAAAGGCTATAAGAAATAAATGCGAGGCAAATCTCAGTATTTCCTGGATGCCCTTCCAACTCTACCTGTTGTCTCCTGTCTATTTGTTTCTTAATCCACACTCTTCTCCCTAAGCATGGACAAATATGCCAGGTGGGATCCGGCACTTTCCCCTTAAGTTTTTTCTAAGCTTAGAATAAAAAATGTTAAAGATATTTCTTCCTATCACAAATTAAAACAAATGACAGTGAGGTTTTATGAGCTAATGAAGCAATGTGTTACTTGTTGAAGTGGGTGCTAATCCTAATTAAACTTTCTCAATGACTATAGCTTGTGTTTATTTTGCTAAGCACCTTCACACACACACACACACACACACACAAACACACACACTGGGGGAGGGAGATGAGGGCCTTAGTCCCCCCCCCCTTTTTAAAGAAGAGTGACTTTATCTGTGAGAATTGGGCTCAGCCCTATCAAGATTAAACAAGGACAACATTTCAGCAGAGTGTTGAGAGGCTGATTAATCTCCAGAGCAAGCAGAAGTAGAGTGATAGAAGAAAGTTCACAGGACTCTTGGCAGATACAATAGGTAGAATTCATGACTATCAGCAGCGTGCACACTCAGGAGTCAACAAAAGTTAGATAATCATGAGGTGGACAATTACAGAGCCTCTAACAGCAACAGACTCTCAGAACCTCTGACAGAAACAGACAGACGCTAACACCAGTGTATAGGTAAGCACAGGCTCAGATTTCAGACCTTCAGGAGATGGGGAGAGATGGAGTGAAGTCTGTGGACAGGTGTACAGGAGTGAATAAAAGACTCCGGGACTGCTAGGTGCACAATACTTTCCCTCTGCTTTATAAATTCTTCTCATTTCTGCCTTACCCCCTGTATAAAAAGCTTCTACTCCAATCTATTTGAAGATGGAGTAATTGACCCCCAGAGATCCTCAGTAATTGCTTTAAGGTTATAAAAGCTCCAGTGAAGAGAACAGAGTTTTAATTTAGGGACTCTGCTTTTATTTTTATTTTTTATTTGTTTTCTGTTTTAAGAAAAAAATTAAATTTATTTTACTATTCGTTTTACATACCAACCACAGTTCCTTCTCCTTCCCCCCTTTCCCCTCCCCTCTCTGACCCTCCACTCCTCAGAGAGAGTAAGAGCTCCCTCCCATGGAGAGTCAACAAAGCCTGGCATATTAAGTTGAGGCAGGACCAAGCTCCCCCACCCCCTATATCAAGACTGTGCATGGTATCCCACCATAGGTAATGAGCTCTGAAAAACCAAACCACACAATTGTCACCAATATTTAGAGGGTCTTGTTCTGTCCCAGGCAGGGGAGCCTGCTTTTAAAATGCACATTTTAAGTCAGTACCCTTTTGCAAATTGTTTTAACAACAACAACAACAACAACAACAACAACAACAAAAGGCAGCAATTATAGGGACTACATAACAGATCACATCGTAGATACTTCACAAATATGAACCTATTGAATATCAACATAACCCTCAATTTGCAGAGGAAGAAGGTGTTTCAGAGAGGCCACATCTGTCTTTACAGGATGGAGCAATGAGAAATCCACCCCTCAGGAGCTTAGAGACTATACTGCTTGGGGATACAGGGGCATAATCCAAGAAGCTCCTATTGGGTAGGAAGGTCAGTCTCCTTGGCACCATGGTAAAGTGTTTGTGACAAAAGCTTGCCTCCAAGTAGTCTTTAGCCTTCATGGACTCAGGACCCTGATGTTCTTTTAAATGTTGGTGAAGATACCCAAACACTTTTGTTCATGTGAATTATATCAATGATGTTTTCACTAATGCGGATTGTATCAATAGAAAAATTCCATGCTAAAAATGCATAAATGAGAATTATTCATTTGAACATGAAGTCATTGTATATTAGTACACATTAAAAATTGTGATTACAGAGGCAATGCTTTTATCTTTATGCATTTAAATTCTTACTGCCTTAGGAAGAGAATAGACTACATAACTACACTTACATTCAACCTGTGTGTTATATTGGTTGATACTGATAGTTAATAACTACACACACTCAGAAGGGTTGATGTGAAAAGTCTGACTGCCTTTGGGGACATTTTATATACTTATTGCATACCATCACTAACTCAATACATGATAATTTCTTGAAGGTTAGTTGTAATATAGAATATGAAACTTTATCAATAACCTTTTCTTACTACATTACATTAGAACCCACTGAATTATACAACATTTAAGAACTTTGTCTTGCTTGCTTTGGGGAAATACTGATTTTCTGAGTTGTGCACATTTTCCAAATATTAATATATCTCACTAAAGAATGGCTAAACAGTTGCAACCGTACATCACTGATCTTGCTAGAAATCAATTGAGAATCATCCAGTTTAATGGGTGGTAGTTAAATATTTCTTCAAATTCTACGTTTTGCTTCAAACTCCAAATTTATCTTTGGCAAATGTATTAAGTGTTTAAAAATCAGTTGTTTTCTTTGAGAGGCTCACATGACTCAGCTTTGGGTAAAACAATTGCTACCAACGTAGGTTTGGGTTGCATGATCTGCCATAGTTATGCTCAAATGTTGATGGTGTTTCACGGAAATGGTTCTTTTAGCATTTGTTAAGCAGCTCACAGTGGCTGTTCCTTTAGATGAACATCATACCATGGTATGGAATAGGATGTTTTCCTCTTTCAAATACATAGAGTATTTTAAAATGGTAAAGAATGTATATTCAAGAATTGAGATTTAATGATGCTAATGACACTTTTTTTTAAATCAAAGACAGTCAAAGAGAAACTGGCATGTTCTTGGGTGTGATTATGTGGAAATGATGATTCTAAGACTACAAAGAATTTTCTAGGGTCAGAGACTCTTGTTTTCAGCCATTTTTGTACACTTCAAAATTCAATTTCATGCAAGAAGTACTTTTAAATTATTTTACTTCATACTTACCATCAGGCACTATTAATTTTCAGCAAAGAAAATATAGTCATTATACTTGCTATACATGTTCAAACCTTGAATTCAAATTCACAAATAATTGGCTTTAATGTAATGAGCATATGGTATCATGTTGGCTTTTGCAGAAGCTTTTCAGACACCAAAGGAATGAATAATTAATTCTTTGTCTGGACCTAAGTTGTGGTTGTCAAGTAAAACAAAAAGGGCACATTAAGAACCCTGACTGCTCCTTGGACTGGAGAGGGAGGGGGAGAGGAGTGGGGGGAGGGGGAGAAGGGTGGAAGGAGGGGGAGGGAAATGGGAGGCGGGGAGGCGGGGGAAACGTTGTTTTTTTTTTTTCTCAATAAAAAATTAATAAAAAAAAAAGAAAGACTATTTCACTTAAAAAAAAAAAAGATAAAAGGTCATTAGTATTTGTTATAGTTGAGACAACTGTAACACAGAATCTTGATGGATCCAAAACATGGAGATTACATGTTTACACGAGTACACTTTCCAATGTGTTTAGAAGGCAGAAATCTGCTGTGGTAGTAATCAGTAGCACCTGTTTGAGGCTTAGATGTATATGTGATAATCTAATGTATACATCATGAAAAATAAAAGAGAATCTGAGTATTGGATCCAAGTCCAGGCTCAATTGCAGAATGAGACTGGAGTGTTTCATGATGCAAGGCAAACCGATATGTGTTGTTGCAGTTTGAGATTGACAGATTTCCAGAAAACCTTTCAAATAATAGAATAGAAAAGAATAACAACTTATGTCCCAGCAACTATTAGTCAAACTTAGTCTGTACAAGGATTTGGAAAATTAATTACAAACATTGATGTGAATATATGTTTATATACATATATATTTACATGCATACACATAATTTGACATGTTTAATTAATTCTAACTACAATAATTAGGTCAATATACCATGGGCTATTATTTGGAGCCAGTTCTCTCTAGTTTCAGGTTGGCCATTAACCAATAGCAAATAGTAATTCAGCTGGAGTAGGAAAGAGCATAGGACAGCATGTGTCCACTCTCAGATGACTATAGTGTAGGCAGAGTAGAGAATGAAGCTTAGGAAAGAAGGCCAGAGGTAATGCTGCAAAACAAAGAGACAGGCTAAATTATTAGTGAATTCCCATATTATATCTGTAACTTTCAACCGCCTTACAAATAGTTACATTAATTTGAGCAAATGGACAAGGAAATCAGTCAGCAGGCAGTTGATACAACATGATACATAATGATTTGTTGATGAGCGATGGGCCACTGAGCCAAAACATGCAAACATTATTTCATTTGTAACAGGCATGCTATCTGTTTGATACGTTACAATTGCCCAATGGTTGAAAAGATTCTTCTTCTGATTTGTAGCTTCCTTGGCTGACTGTTGAGTTTTGAAAATCAGTGTTCTGTCTGCTTTTATATAGCGCTCCACAATTTTATCATCCATTGACAAATTAGTTGTGGTATATTATGTGCTTTTACAGCCACAAATTGATTTTACCATTGAGCTTAAATCAGTTTCTATAATTTCTTTCAAGGTCAAAGCAGAACAGCTTAATTTTTCCATGTGAGATTATTGACTTGTTTACACGCGTAGGTGGGTCACAGGCTGATCTTTTCATCTACGCAGAATCTGGGTATAGGCATCTTCACAGGATATATTTCTTGAGCCACAGCATCAATGCCTTATCATAGTGTATGTTTTCAAGCTTGTTTGTGAATTTTAGGCTTCTGGTCACTTTAGAATCTCTTATTTTCATTCAGTTCATAGAAAGCCAAGACCATGTTCTATGTCTTTTCAGAAAATGAATGTTAAAGAACTTGACCATTGTGACAAGATTCTACTAGGGTAAGTAGGCTCTCCCGCTTGGAAGGCTTTTCTGCGCATGGCTATTTATTTCTCTTTCTTGCTAGTTGCTTCCTTATTCATTTCAAGGGCTTTGTTTAGAATCTCAGCTTCTACTTCACATTGTCCTCTGTTGATGTCTACTCATTAATTGCTAACAGTTATTTTACAACTACATCATGGCTTAAAGATGGACCTGCATGGATAGCCCGTCTCCAATCACTGCATGGGTTTTGCATATTCTTTCTCTTCTGTTGGATGCACTAAGCTCTGGATATGGGCTTTTTTTCCTCAGTGGAATCTAACATTCTCATCAGTTTACAGTGTAGACACCAGAATCTTCTTGTTTATTTTAGGTCTTCTCGCTTTAAATAAGATATAAAGCATAATCTTCTGATAAATTTTCTAAATTTATGTTTCACCTAATTCATTTGCCCATATGGATGCTTTAAGGATAATGGAAGCAATACTGTATATTTTTAGAAATCAATGCATTTCCTAGCTGTGATAGACAGCTGATGATTCCAGACGAGGCAGACATATTTCAAGTTGCCACCACTAGAGATGGTAGGGAGTCCTTCCCATCTAGGCAATTCTAAGGACTAATGTATCACTGTCTTTTCCAACATTAAACCAACTCCTAGTGATGGTTATCGTTTCCATTCCTTCAGTTCTTTTCTTTTTAAGGTGAGTCATAGGAAATATATAGTTTTGTTGTTCTCCTTCTGAAATAGATATACACCATGAAAGATGCTGGGAGCGTTGAAAAATGTATACTTTATCAAATGAAGTCATGATAAAACTGACGTGTTGACTTTGGGTGAAGTAGAATAAATTTGAGGTTAAAGAATGAACATGGAAATAATAGAATTAAAATTTTCTCCTGTGTGAAAAAACAGTGGGGTTCCTAATATTAAGTCCCTTCATATACAAAAATAACCGCAATGGTAATTAACTCCTATTGTTATCCTGTGAAGTAAATAAGTTAATTTATTAAAACACATGTGATGTTTATCCTTTATTGACATTTATTGTCATTTTTCTATCTTTATGAGTAAACACATATTGTTGGAAATTTTGAGATATACTATTGGTCACTGACTATCTCCCTTATTACTTAGAAGGTTTCTAGTAAAAGATTAGATTTTTTGTAAAATGGTCCTAACTTTAGATCATTTTTTTTAAATATAGGAGTACAGTTCAAATACCATGAAATTTGGTGGTACTTGGTATATTCAGAAAGACCAGCATTACTACAGTACAATCTAATACACATTCATTGTCCCTCCCAGCAAACCCGCCACCAACATTCATTGACTTCTCTCTTTACGCGGAAACTACTGCTCTTCACTCCAGTTTTCTGGATTTGCCTATGCTGGGCATTTTATATTAATTCTTCTCAGACTTCATCAGCTTATGACTTCTGCTTACATTATAAAGCGTTTGCAGGTCATATTATTTAATTTGTAAAACTTTAAAACTTTTTTTATTTGATTGATACATGTGGGGCCAGGAATGTTTTAGAGTTTGGGTGTTTTTAGATTTTTGAATATTCACATATACATATTATGACACAATAAGAGATGGGATCCAACTCTAAACATAAAGTTCATCCCTTTGTACAGATCCTGAAAGTAATTTTTGCAGCATTTTATATACATTTTTCTAAAAATAAAACAGTGAGGTGTGCAATATTCTACTTTATCACTTTTAACATTCTCTCAAAACATTTTATTTTTTAATTCCTGCAGTGAGAATCTCCAAATCATGCATCTGTTTGAACACACACTGTTTACTTGTTTGTTCCAACCCTTTTTAAGAAACATTTTTGAATATAAATTTTGGTGTTTTTTTTAACTTTCTGCCTGTCTGTATTTTAGTAGAATGTTCTAATTTATTTATATCTAAGTAATCAAAATTAAGTAGAATTTCGATGTAATTTTGCTATTGCTCATATGCCTTACCCATTCTATTCTAGTATATTCCTCTGTTATTCTATGTAATTTTAATTTTATATCTTTCAACTAATCAATACTTTCATAGGAACTAGAATAAATACATATGGAAGGTTGTATTTATATATTTGTGCATCTCTCTATCTACCTCACTATATATGTAACAAAAATAATCAAAGACAAAGAGGCCATCAGTTTGAGAAAGAGACAAGGAAGGGACATTGAAGTTGCTTAAGGGAGGGAAGGGAAAGAGATAGTGCTGTAATTATATTTTAATTAAAATGTATTAAATATAAAAAGAAAATGAGATACCCAAAGGGGAAATTTTTCATTTTTGAAGCACAGAGTCAATGCTATTTAGGCAATTGTCTAACACTGTCTCAGCTTTCTAGATACTACAAGATATAACATAGAATTTCATCATTTCATATCACATTGCCCAATGTTACCTTTTGAGAATTTCACAAAAATGTTTATAAATGTGTGTGTGTGTGTATACACATCAGAATGTGTGTGTATATACACATCAGAATGTGTATGGTACATATGTACTAATAACCAGTATGTTTATCACATATCAGTATATAGCATATATATTATACACCATAACCAGAATGTACTTTGTACACACACACACACACAAATATATATAGTATATTCTGTTCCTCTCACGTCCTCCCTCCCATAACATGGTCAGTTCTCTTTGCCCACATCCCTATGGATTCTTTCACCACACAATCCCCTTTCTCTATCCTTCATGTCCTTTTGTTTGTGACTTGTGGAGGTTAACAGTGGTCATCTATAAGGCCCTGGGTTTGGAACTATCCTCTGCACCCTGTTTTGCTCAACAATGGGCACATAGCTGAAGATAATAGCTTCTTCTAATGGTTCTCTACTCAGAATACAAAAGTAACTATTGCAGCAGGGAGAGATAGGGCCTCTTCTCCAGGATCCATGTTGACTATTGACAGGCCCAATTTTGCATAGATCCATTGCAGGTAGTCACAATGGCTGTGCTGGCATGATTGTATTGATTGTGTTACCTCTAGAAGATAACATCTCACAGCCCTCCTCCTTATCTTTCAAGTTTTACATATTTTCTGTTTCCTCCTCCTTCCTGACCCCTGAGACATAGAGCTAGAGCAGGCAGTATTGTTATCTTATTTAGAGGAGAGCACCCAAGGCTTAGTTATTCTTAACACTTGGTCAGCCAATCAATTTCCTTTCTACGATGACTATGTGTTCTAGTTATTGATCATTGTTCAGTCAACAGAGTCATTTAGTAGTTTATACCTAGAAAATTTCAACAATTGTTCCTGAAGAAAAGTCAGTTTGCATCAGGCAAAGCACGAGTCAGGAAACAGTCTGTGTGCTCAGTTGCACAGTCATGTCTATGACAGACACAAGTGAAAGGCAGGGTACGTCTCCCAGGCAACTACCACGCAGGTCAAGTCACAACAGTTCTCTGAGAATAGGGCTTTGAAGGAGCTCCCAACCTGTTAATTCTTGTTGACTGGCTGCCATGTTGTTAATTTTCACTGTGATTAGCAGCTGCTGTAACTGAAGGTGGTTGCTGAACTGATAGATGAGGGAGAATTCTTGTAATTTAATTCAACTTTTGAAACCAAATTTCACTTTATTTTTTTCTAAATGAACACCATCTAGTTCACTACAACTATAATTAGCTTTCATAGTTCAAAACAAATCAGGATTAATTTTCTTTTGTCAGTATTCCTGTTGCTTTTTGTTGAATAAATTATTTTTGGAGATAACACTTTTCATTGGTGGTAACCTTTTCATCTTAGTTTTAAAGTCATTGTGCTTCTGTATCATTTTATAAGAAAGTTTAGGCTTCTTGTTTTGTCACTTTCTGAAAACTCCTTGGGACAGATTTCCTCTTTTGTTATGTATGTATGCATGTATGTATGTATGTATTTAGCAATTTCTTGAACCAGATTTCCTGCCTTATTAGTCACTCACTGGTACCCATGGGGCTATCAGTACTTGAGGTAGCTCAAGCCAGAGGAAGGTGAATGCAGTTTGAACAAAGAGGATGAAGTGTCGTGTGGGTTTCCAAGTATCAATAGCTGTTGGGTTTAGAAGAACATTTCCCTCTATCAGCTTGTGTTTCTGTGCAATTTAATTTTATCCATACAAAATATCTTGATATGTCATTTGGAAAATGATTCATGATGGTATTTTATCCACCCGAACCAGTGATTATTTAATGAGCACATAGTCTCCAGGGGAGATTTATTATGATCAGCTTACTGGAGAATGCTCCTATTTGTGCCAAACATTAATTTATAGATTTGTGTATCTATGCCTACAGGGCACTTCTCTTTCATCAAAGGATGGAAATGTTCCACAAAGAACACATGCTTTGCTTATTACAAAATAAAATGATAAAGTATTAAATGGATTACTGTGAAATTAGAAAAGAGTAACAAATGATTAAAGTGGTGGTATTTTGGAGAGAATGCCTGCTTCAAAGGAAATCTTGGCTTCACCCACTGTTCCAATCTATGTACTGAGTACAGACTCGATCACCATCTGTCTTGCTCTCAGTTGTTTGATTTGCATCGATGTATAGCTGTGTGCGAGTTCAGAGGTGGGCTAGGCAGTTCATCTTTCTCTCTCTTCCTCCGAAGGTGGCCAAATGTCAAAGCTAACACTTTTTATTAAAGGAGGAGGTAGAGAAGAAATAGGTTTGTTCATTCTTCTACAGAAATAGAGAACTTCTTGTAAAAGTAACTTGCTCATTTTACTGTGGAGTTTTCTTTTAAAAAGCTAGCAATTTTTGAAAATTGGAAAGTAAAATATAAAGAAAAAAATGAAAAGCAGCTTCATGCTTATGCCTATGGAAGGCATTATCAAAATATTTTAACTAGTACTCAAAACTGTTGAGGATGCATTTGTATCTTATTTATTCTTTCCATGTTTTAAGTTTGGTTTTGTATAGCTATTTGCTTTGTTGCTGTTTTGTGTTTGGTTTGTTGATATTTTTTTACTAATTTTATCCATTTTTCTATGAACAATGAGTATCTTGTTTCTCTGCAAAATAAAACATTATATGTCAGGGATTATTGGAGTGCTTTTATTTCTTGGCTGCAAAGACTTGATTGGAATCATTGTTGTTCTTAAAACCAATAAGTTACTTTCTTGAGAAGAACTGGAGAGAATTTTTATTTTACAGAATTTGGTGCATATGTATTTATAAAATTAAAGGCTTTTAAAAACTGAAGTGTATGCTTTCATTTCAGGGCAAACTTTGAGTCAGCACATGCAGCTAAACTTAGAATAATTACTCATGATGTCATTGGTGGCACATTTACAATACAATGGAAACACTGTGTGCCCTGCTTATCAAGTAGAATTCTGTGGACTATGTGTCAACTTTAGGAACAGTATGAGGAAACAAGCATTTTATTATTAAACAGTGACAGTTTTTTTTCAATGTAGAATTAACCACAGAGAACCTCAACACCAATGCTGCCAATGAAAACACTGTGCACTCTTTTGCTGACTTCCTCTAAGAAAATACACTCTGATGCATATAACCTGTGCCCTAGTCTTCTGCAGTGTTTGCCCATGCATGATGATTCCTGTTTCCCAAGCATGACACTGGTCTGATGACTGCTGTTTTTATGTGGAACCGTGAAACCACTTAATTTATTTAAAAAAATAACGAGCTTTTGCATTTATATTTCAGTGTGCTGAGTGGAAAGATACTTCCGACAAAAACATTTTCAAGGCTGAAAATCAGCTAAATAATTTAATGCTGGAATTGAAAAAATAAGGGGTAACTCAGTGTAGTTTATTTTTTTTATCACTTTAAGCTTGCCAAAATTGTTTTATAATAAGAACTTGTTCTGACCCAGCTAAGACATGAACAGGAAAAATGAATGGAACATACGAGAAGCAATTACAGAAAGCTATAATAGGTTTTCGACTGATCTGCTTCTAAGTCCTGCTGTGCCTTGAACCAGTTCTTTTTTATTGACTTGATTGATCAACCTGTGTAACAGTTCAGCTTTACCTCTGTCTCATGTCTTTCCCGGTATTTCCTCTGCCTTCAATTCTTGGGAGCTTGATAAATGATTTCTGCTAATTAGCATCTTTTCACAGGTGGAACAAAAAATTATGACCACATTTTTCAACCATGCAAAAACAGAATCCCTTTTAACATAAGGTTTATGGTCTGACGAGTAACTGCAGCACACCTGCCAGCATTATGAAAACACTCTTTTGAAATTTGTGCCTCTCTCAAAAGAATGTCATAAAAGGAATCAGGCTTTTAAAACTTCATGTGGCGATGCCTCATTGCCATGACTCAGCAGGCATCCTTATGACTCCCTGGGCACAAGATAGTTTTGAAAATGATTGCATCAGACCTTCCAACTCAGCTGATTTAAACTGATTTGTTATGTAGTCATTTTGAGAGGTCATTTGGCCTGAAACAAAGCCATATAGTAGGGCATATTTGTCTTTATTTTGCCAAATCTATTATGCCCATGGCCTTTCCTCCTGCTATTCTGTGTTCTTCATATCTTTCTAATCTTCCCAATAGCAGGGCACTGAGGACTGAATGAGTCAGTTGGTACTCAGATGTGCATAACTAACATAATGACATCATCAAAATTTCATTTTTTAATCCCAAGTAGTGAACTTTCTCTGAAACAGATGTTGGTAATTGACACTTGATAGTGACTAGAGTTTCTTCCTGGTCCCTTCAAATTGGTGCTAAAAGCTCCATTTCCTGTCTACAGTGGTAGAGAGGGTTGCTATGCACATTCTTCCACTGGAATTTGGATTCTAAAGATTGGTCGTCAAAAATTTAATTTTAGTACTTATTGTCATTAAAATTAAAGGGTATTTTTTTTTTCAAGACAGAGGTGTGTGTGTGTGTGTGTGTGTGTGTGCTTGTGTGTGTGTGTGTAGCCCTGACTGGAACTAGTTCTGTAGACCAGGCTTGCCTCGAACTCATAGAGATCTGCCTGCCTTTGCCTCCCTCTGCGTCCCATGTGCTGGGATTAAAGGCGTGTGCCACCAATGCCTACCTATTATTCTTATTAAAACTAAAATCTCAGTCTATTGCTAAGATTTGCTGTTTTATAAAAGTGATTGCTGATTGTTTCATATCTTATTGTAAAAGAAGATAATTATTTTATTGAAGGATCCCAAACTGGTTTTATTGCCCAATATTCAAAATTTCCTTGTGTTTGTACAACATTCCTATTATGTGTGACTATTTCATTGTATATACTTATGAAAGTCATTTGAATTTCATAGTGAAAATGAAGGGTGTACAGTCAATTAATTGTTTTAAACAGGGTTAAATTTTCTAATTCATAGCCTATTTAAAGACAAATGCTCAACAACCAGCTAGAGCACAGGAACTTTCCCTCCTGTAACAGCTGTGCACAGAAAAGCTGGGCTCTCATGGTATATTCTGTAACCTCAATCAGTTTTCTCTCTTATTCCCATCATGCCAACTGGCTTAGTTAATTTCTTCTCTCTTCTGGCAAATTCCTTCTACCACTCTCTCAATTCCCACCATTATGCTAATTTCTCAGATTCTCAACCAACCCCTGTTTATCTCATCTGCTTTTGTGGTTTTAAAGATGTCTTGATTATTTTTAGCATAAAATGAATGCACATGATAGATTTTGACTTGACTTCATTGCAATAATTATTTAAAGTGTCATAAGTTACCTAAAATTTTATATACATTTTTAGACTTGCTTTTTAAGAATTTAAAGAACCCAAGAAGAAAATATTTGCTCATGAATTTTGAACATGACTATTAAAGACTTATCTAGGCTGACTTACTGTCAAGAAGATTAATTAATCAAACGATAAGACTGAATTTTACAAGGCTCTTCATGGTAGATCTATGTATGTGTGTTCATGCATGTACATGTGTCGGTAGCAATGTAACACACATAGATATACATGTACATACTAGCACATGTAACACATATAGGTATACATGTACATACTTGCTTATTGAAGGGCTATACTAAGGAGTAATCATTGTCTTTCTCATTATCACATGCTTTTGTAAAATTTGTACCAAATTTTTACCACTGAAACACATCTTCAACTAATCTCCACATTTTGTTTATGATATTTGAATTTATTTTTCTATTTAGAAGTTATGTTATTTTTTTGTAAATTTTCTATACAAGTACATACATTTAGACTATTTGATAATTTTGTTATTTATCATAAAATGTATGTATTGCCACTTAATATTGTTTATGGTTTATTAAAATATTGTTTATGATTTATGAAATATGACTTAAGGATATTAATTATATTTGTTTTTATTTTGTGATTTGCAATTTAAATGTAGTAACTTTTTTTCTAAGCATACTCTTGCCAGAGTTTCTCTGACATACCTGGGCCATTCTCCAAATTGCTGACACACAAAAGAAGAAATGCAGATCTGATCCTGCAGGTGCCAACGCTGGAGACAAAGCCAGGCTGGAATAGATCACATAGGTGTGCAGATCTGCTCCTGGAGGAGCCGACCCTGGAGACGAGGCCAGGCTGGAAGAGATCACATAGGTATTAGCTATTATTTTTGCTGCCTTAAGCACTGGTTTATTTTCCTCAACCAACATACAGAGTCTGAGTTGGCATGAAAACAGCCACAGACACAAAGGAAAAGGCGGTCTCTGACTCTGTGTAGGCACTGACAGAGCACTTTCTTTCTTGTCCTCAGATTCCTTTTCTGAGAAATTACTGATTTATTGTCAAGGGTTTCAGGTCATAAAAAGCTGAAACCATGTAGCTGATGACATAAATATTAAGAATTTTGTTCTCTCTCCTCTCTCCTCATTGTTGTAGAGTTGACAAAATTCTTAGTGGTTTCTTTACTCAGAGGGATTTTGGGTTCATAGAACCCTTTTAATTTCATTATGGTCTTGTTTGTTAATAGTTGGCTATATTTGAACAACTGAGGTTCCAATAAAAAGCCCTTAGGACACCTATATTTTGAAAAAAAGTACTCCTTTTCTTCTAGAAGTTTCCAAGGGTTGGGTCTTCTAGAAGTTTCCAAGGGTTGGATCAATTTGGAACAGATTCTGTGTAGAGTGAGCATTATTCTACACACGAATATCTAGTTTCCCCTGCACAGTTTGGTGAAGACACTGTAATCTTCAGCGAGTAGTATTTGAATGTTTATCGTATGTTAGGTAGCTACAGTCAAAATATTATAGGGTATTATTTCTCACATTTTACGAATGATAAACAATGAGGGATGCACACAGCTCAAGCATCATAGAACAGCTAGGGTGGTCGAGTTCGATGTGAAACCAGGCATTTGACAACAACACTTAAACACATTCTCTTAACCCCCATGCTGCATCAGAAACTTCCAAAAATACATGCATGATACACGCATCTGATGTAGTAAGAAAATAAATACAACCAGAAAAAAAAGCATAAGGCAATGTAGGCACAGTCATGACCTCCAGAGATAACTTAATGGTAGCGAAGCTGGTGGCTTTCATTCTGAGCTCTAACTTCCTAGACAGTAAAAGCAAAATATAAAAATTTCCAAGCATACCTTTCAATATCTAAACCTAAGATTTAGTAAAGTAGAAAACTGGATTTTGCTTTAAGTAATACTTTCCTCTATTTAATTGTAAACATAAAGGCTTATGTATGAATTTATAATGTAATTAAGTGATTTTAAGAATTTTTTTCAGAGTACATTTTTGGTGTGTGTTACCCTACATTAAATTCTAATGAAATGTAAGAGTGATGGTGTGTGTGTGTGTGTGTCTGTGTAATCCTACATTAAATTCTAATGAAATATAAGAGTGATGAGGTATGGGTGTCCTGGGAAGTAGAAAGAAGAAAGGAAAGGACAGTAGATTTGTGAAGGCAAGTTTACATTATTAAGACCTCATGGTGTATTAAAGATGTATTAAGGAGACTGGCTGTAGTATGAGCTGCAGGCCTCTTCCTGCCATCCGGCTCCTGGCTGACAGCTAGCTTATGCCCCGAAATAACAACACACAAATTGTATTCATTTAAACACTGCCTGGCCCATTATATCTAGCCTCTTCTCCGCTAACTCTCGCACCTGGACTAGCCCATTTCTAATAATGTGTGTAGCACCCCAAGGTGCGCTTACCGGGAAGATGCTAGCCTACGTCCATCCTGGGTTGGAGCTTCATTGCGTCTGCCCGGGAGGGGGGAGCTATCGAGTCTGAGCTCACTTCCTCTTCCTCCCAGCATTCTGTTCTGTTTACTCCACCCACCTATGTTTTAACCTATGAGGCCAAGCAGTTTCTTTATTAATTAACCAATGACCTTCCTCCATCAACTGGTGACATACTTTTTCATTCACTCAACTAAAGTATCTGTTAAGAAACACATTGGGATTAATACCATGCCAGATACTGCCATAGACAATGGAATCAGCCACTACCTAAAATCTCATGGACTTCTACCCGGGGAGATAGATAATATAGAAATAGGTAAATGGTATCATTAACATGGTTCTTTGCAAGACTAATATGGTATGTGAAGAAAGTATTTTTACAACAGTACTTGATCTACTTTAAGGAATTAATAAGTTGTATAGAGGGATACATATCCTAACCTATACTGCTTGTGATAAATAGCTGCTTAAGCTGAAGGACATTGAATAATATGACATAATAATATAATAAAATGGTAGACCAAAATGTAAATCCACAGAAATTCCAAGGCTATTTCATTGTCTTTGTGTATTTGTTTTATAGTCTTAAGAATAATGTTTGTCTGTAAATATTTTAAAATTAATCTCCGGTTAAACCACTCCTAAGTAGCTGAAAGGAAACTGTAACATTTTCTTTAAAGATCTCTCAGAGTAAGATCTTCACTAATTATTATATGTAGTGTATCCTCATGTCTAGAACAACCTTTGGCAAGAATAAAACATTCAAGCAATACTTTGGGATTTATGGAACTAGCTAATCAATCACATGATTAAGATACTATGGAAAACACGCTATTGATGTTGTCACTTACCTATTAATTATTGTGTTCTTCAAAGCATATGACAAGAGATGCTTATTTATGTGCTTCAGCTTTTTGCTCCAATTATCTTCCAAAAACAAACTGTTTTAACTCCCCCACACAATGTGTGAGAGAGCGAAAGCAGGTGCTCACTGACAGTGTATTCTTCAGCTCCGCGATGATGTTTCCGTGCAAATCATGTAACTGATTAAGTAATTGCTAAAGTCTTCCTTTTCTCTGATTAATGTAGTGTCCTTTAAATAAACACTTGTGAGTGCACAGCAGATTAATTGGATATATACATATATATATACTTATATATATCTACTCTTTGATCTATTTTCAGGGCCCATCATTGAGTAGATAAAATATTCACTAGCAATTTTTTTAATGCATTAGATCCATGATACCTTGCTAGTAATTACAAATGCAAATCAGGACACCAAACACCATGGAAGGCGTATTTTTCATAAATGTATTTATGTAACATAAGTTCATCTCCTTTGAATACTTAAACATGAAACGTTCATATTATTTCTCTCCTTAAGACTTCTTTGAGAAGACATTTACTGATATTCTTCACTATGTAAAGAAGAAGCTAGTGAAGAATGTCTTTTGGACTGAATATGGTTCACGTGTATATGTGAATCCACGGGTCCGTGTGCTAGGGCACCTTTCTGGAGGCCAGTGGAGGGTATTGGGTGCCATCCTCTGTCATGCTTTGCCCAAATCCATTGAAACAGGGCTTCTCACTGAACCTGGAGCTCATTGTTTATTTTAGCTAGGTTGGCAGCCACAGCACGGCAGCAATCCACCTGTGTCTACACTCTTCCCCCAGCTGTGGGTTTGCAGGCGCACTCAGCCATGCCTGACTTTTTATGTGGGTGGAAGGAGACCCAAGTATTACATACTGTCCTCTGTCCTCCACACAGGCAGCATGGGATGTGCACAGAAGTATGCATTCATATACTCAATAAAGAAATAAATGAGTTTTTTTTAAGTCAACCCACAGATAACACTGAATTTTCAGCACTGGCAGGCTTACCACAGTAAAATCAGGTCTGCATGAGAAGTATACAACCTTGAGAGAGAGAGACAGAGAGAGCTTGGAAGATTAGCTCTTAAAATATGAGTCCCAGGTGCCTCGCTCACCTCTCCCTATACTTAGCCTTCCTTCTGTGATGGGGATAAGGCTGCCTATTTTTGATGCTTCTAGATATGCACATGATGAAGTTGGTTATACAAGAGTTGGGATAACTAATGCTGGATTCAATGTATTTACTCCTGCTGAAGTGCTAAATACTTGCTTGACTGATGTTCAAAAGCAAAGAGTGCAGGCTGGAAGTCCACTATAACAAAACAGAAAAACAGATCTTTTCTTCTCCCTCTAGGTCAGTGGTTCTCAGCCTTCCTAATGCTGAGAGCCTTTCATACAGTGCCTCATGTTGTGTTGACCCCAAACCCTAAAATTATTTCGTTGCAATTTGCTTCATAGCTGTAATTTGCTGCTATTATGAATTGTAATGCAACTATCCCATGTTTCCAGTGGTGAACCTCAGGAAAGGGTTGTTCGATTCCCAGGTTGAGAACTAGCTTTAGTGGTTCAGACTCTACTAAACCATATTGGTAGATTCTGAAATATTCACTAGTTAAGACAGAAATGAAGTTTTCAGAGTTAGACCATCTCTGGCCTCTACATAAGAATGTGTGATTTTGCACACACATGTGAATATGTGAGTATATACCATGCACACATGTGCACAGTGTGTACACAGACACTCAAAGAGAAAAAAAGAGAATTCAGATAGCCATAAAAACTAGAACAGGAAAAGGCGGTGCACACAAGGGCACAGAGCCCTTGTACCTAAGATCCACACATGATCTCATTCACGCAAGTATGGAACTCCAGATGCTCTTGGATTATCTTTACAGTGATTTCTTATCATTACTTGATTCCTAGATGAAGATAATGGGCAAGTTTAAACTAAAGTGAAATACCTGAGCTAAATGAGCTACATGTCATGAAGTCAATATGTTATTTTTGGATAAAAAGGAATAGGACTAAGGAATAGGTGAAAGATAGACAAACATATCCCAACTGACTCCTGTTATTACCTGATTATCCATAAGCAGTTTTTACCCCTCTCCCCGTATAATACACGCTTGCACACAAAATTCCTGTGGTCTGACTGTTTTCCAAATTTATTTGAAAAAGAAAGTCTTTTATGTTAAATGTATTGTTTTGGGTATAAATAATAGCTGAGCAAAGAAATATGAAGTTGAGACATCTGATTTCATTTCATACTCATAGTAAACTTCTTGCCCATTTTTATGTTATCTCGGTAACATTTCTTAACTCTTGTATGACTCAGTCCACTGTATTAATTTCCTCCATAAGAGAAAGCATATAAGGCATGCCCAGATATCTGAGAGTTTAAATACAGTCCTGTTTGATTCTAAGCTATGTGCTCTTGTGCTATTCCAGGGACTTTAAAAGTAAATTACAATGTGTTTGTTGTTGCTGTGCACAACTTCAAGAACCATCATGGTAATGACCAGTCCCCTGCGGTTGTGTCACACTGTGCCTGAAAAACTGCTGTGTATTTTTCATCCTCCCTTTGGACAAGGATGCCATGACCTCATTCTCCCTTCACCCTTTCCCATCACTGGCAGAATTGGTGTACAAGGGATATCTGTGGATAATTGTCATGATTTAGGAAAACAAGAAAAACTAGCCCTGGACAATAAGGACTTTTAAAGAAACTAAGACTTTAGAATATGCTAGAATTCTTGTTATGTTTAGGAAGCAGGTATGTTTTGATCTCACCCAGTGCTTCTCAAAAATATATTTATATGCAAATTATTTGATGATGTTATAAAAGGGCACATTATGATTTGGAAAGACTAGGGGCACTGACAGATTTTCTCTCTTACTTTTTGTTAGTTTTTTCTTTTATAGAAAACAGACTCTTTCCTCATATTATACACTATGATTAATGGTTTCCTCAATCTATACTCTTCCCAGTGTCTTTGCTCCTCCCTTCCCATCAGGACCCATTACCTTTCTGACTCTTATTACAAAAAAGGAGGTTTTTAAAGGCTAATAATGAAATAAAATATAATACAGTAAAACAAAAACTAACAACAGAATTAAAGCAAACAGAAGGGAAAGACCCAAGAGAAGGCACAAGAAACAGAGCCCTATTCATTCTCACACTCAGGACTCCTATGAAAAAACTGAACTAGACGCCAAAGAATGCACAAAGAACCTGTGGGGTAAAAGGAGAGGAGAAAAGAAATATAAAAACAGTAAAAATATTTTCTTTATTTTTTATTGAGAAAAAGAAAAAAAAATTTTTCCGCCTCCTCCCAGCCTCCCATTTCCCTCCCCCTCCTCCCACCTTCTCCCCCTCCCCCCTACTCCTCTCCCCCTCCCTCTCCAGCCCAAAGAGCAGTCAGGATTCCCTGCCCTAAAAACAGTAAAAATATTTTTTGAAAAGGAAAATTACTGACATAACATTATGAAGCAAGAAACCTCTGAAGATGCTGTTGAGTTCATTTTCTGTTGGTCATCTACTTCTGGGCATGCAGCCTACCCTTAGGAGTACTTTGTTTCCCTAGTGAATCTCTTTGCATCATCACTGAATTAGCTTATCTTGTCTGCAGGACACCATGGTGTCATATGATTTGGGGCTGTTTTGGTGTTTATATTTCTTCTGTGGAGCCATAGGTCAAAGCACCTTCTTTATTAACCAAAGGTAACAAAACATATTCACAGCATATAGAGGGGCATCCCACATAAGTCTCTCCCCATATTACCTCACTTATCCTCCATCTTTTTTCCCATCCTCACCTGATCCTCCTGTTCCAAGCATCCTCCTTCAGCCATATACCCATTATCATCTGTTCTATCTCCTTGTTCTACAATGGTCCATGTGTGTCCCTACCCCGAGTCTATTACTTTGGGCATAATCCTGAGTAGGCATAATAAATAATCCTGGGTGGATATTAAGATAGATTGATTCCCAACTTCCTAAAGAACCACCAAATTTATTTCCATTTTCACTCCCACCAGCAATGGAGGACTGTTTTTCCTTCTCCACATTCTCAGCAGTATGAACTTTCACTTGTTTTGTTGATTTTAGCCATTTTTGCCATCTGACAGGTGTAAAATGAAATCTCAAAGTAGTTTTGATTTGCATTTTTCTCATGACTAAACATGTTGAGTATTTCCTTAAGGGCTTTCTGGTCATTTGAGTTTTCTTTTTGAGAATTCTCAGTTTAGGTCTATATCTCATATTTTGGTTTGTTTTCCTGATATCTAGTATATTGAGTTCTTCATATATTTTTCATATAAGACTTCTCTATTGGATGTGTAACTGATAAAAATAATGTCTTATTCTGTTGGCTGTTGCTTTTTTCTAGTGGTGGTGTTATTTACAGTATAGAACCTTTTATGTTTCATGAGATGCATTTATTAGCTGTTGATCTTAATGCCTATGCTATTGCTGTTTTGTACAGAAAGTCTTTTTCAGAGTCAGTAAGCTCAAAGCTATCCCCACTTTGTCTTCTGTCAGGTTCAGTTTATCTGGTTTATGTTAAGATCTTTGATCCATTTGGAGTTTAGTTTTGTGCAGGGGGTTAGTATAGATCTATTTGTATTCAACATGGATTTGCCCATTTTGACCAGATTCATTTGTTGAAGATACTGTCTTTCCATAGTGTATTTCTGTCATTTATAAATGAAAAATTAGGTATCCATACATATATGGATTTGTTCAATTTGATACCATTGATCAACATGCTTTTTTTTTTAAAACCAATACCATGTAGTTTTTATTATTATAGCTCTGCAATACAAATTGAAATTGAGGACGGTGACATCTAATGCAGTTCTTTTATTGTTTACTATTCTTATAGCTGTGTTATGTTTTGTGTTTCTATATAAAGCTAAAGATTGTCCTTTTGTATTCTATGAGGAACTATGTTGGAATTTTAATTAGGACTGCATTAAATTTGTATATTGCTTTTGTTTGGATGCCCATTTTATTATCAGTAGTGAGCTGTTTAATTTCCATGAGTTCATAAGCTTTCTGATGTTCGTGATATCCAGCTTTAAACTTTAGTGATCAGATAGTGTATGGAGTATTGTTTCAGTTTTCTTGTATTTGTTGAGATTTGCTTTGTGTCTGAGTATGGTCAATTTGGACAAAGTTTTATGAGGTGCTTAGAAGAAGCTATACAAATAGATCCATATCTATTGCCATTCACAAAACTCAAGTGTGAGTATTGGGAGCTTACACATAGGAATCAAGATGGACTAGGATGGTGAGGATATAGCGGATCCACAGGAGGGAAGAAAGCAAGGTGTTCTTCCAGGATCTGTTTAGTTCCCTGAGAATGGTGGAAGAGAGGCCACAACAGGTAGTCTGCTGCAGAACTAGGGGTGATACATGCTGTTGGGAGGAGAGGAGGGAGAAGAAAGATCTGAAGGTTACTTACTTTCTCTGCTTAGCCTACTCACTTCTCTGTTAGGCTTGTATAGTGGGTTCTCAGAAAATGCCTGTTAGAGTTGGGGTCTGGGGTGAGGATGAGTGATGAGGAAGGTTGGAGAAGAGGATATGTATGAAGTATGAACATTGGAAGTGGGGACAGTAAGGAGCTGAAGGGCCCAGCAAATGGTCTGCTACAGATGTGGGGTGAGACAGAAGGATTAGATTTAGAAGAAAGGAGGGAGAGAGGTAAAGACCTGTAGGTAAGTTACCTGCTTCCATGGTAGGAGTGGCCCATGGATTTCCCAGGAATGCATGTTGGAGTTGGGAACTGAGACAATGGAATGAGTAGGAGGACAGAAGGTTGGAGGGAAAGATCTTTGTGATCCCCTGAAACTGGGGGGAGGGGGCAAGACCACAGCAGGTTTGCTATAAAGCCAGAATGAGTATGGGGGACTGGATTTGTAGAAAAGAAGGGAGACCCTCAGTTAGCCCATCTGCATCCCTGGCCAGAGTTGAGAGCCTTTATTCCTTACAAATTCTGAATTATGAGATGGTGCTTATGTGTGTACACGTTGAGCAGAAAAAGTCAAGAGAATACTGAAAATCTAGAGTTATATGTGTCATCCCATTTGGAGTTTAGAATGCTGGCAATACTTACTTGATGGGTAAAACTGATCTTTTTAAGTTGCCATGTCCTTTAACAAACAGGAAAGTTTTAGTTTCCTGAAGATGGTCCTAATGTTGTCAGATGGTCAAGTTTCATTATGCAGTTTCCATCACCAGATTATCACTGTGACATTGGTTTTATAATAATAGCAAATTCTTACAAAATATGTTTAACTATGGGAACAGGACTATTTGAAAAATCATAGTCTAGAGATGAGAGACGTAAACTCATTGGTAGAAGGATTGGAGAGCGAGCGAGCAAGTGAGTGAGTGAGAGATTAATTTTCTTACTCACATTTTGAACAAAAAAATCAATTCAATGATATTTGGTCACCTAATGTTTATGGGTAAGATAGTTCATACTGCATAGAGAAAATATATAGACATTAACGATCTTTTGAATTATTATAAAACAACCTTCATTTGCCAAGATAGATGCACTTCAAGCCATTATGGGTAAACACAAACAGATGTATATGGTAGAGAGTAACCCTGCACAGGAGTTGGAAAGATATCAGTAGCACTGGTACACAAGACACAGGAGGAGACTGGAGTAAGCAAGAGCCATTGAAAATAAATCTAGTGTATTGGATTATTAAGAAAATAAAACTAGTGTATTGGGTTGAACCAAGAAAGAACTTTTGAATAATGGGGAAGAAGAAACAGATGACAGTTTAGGAAATGAAGGAGAAGTCATAATGTATAGCAGAGTATTATGGGGCACTGAGTGACTTGATAGTCATGATATTATTCTTTAGACCTGGCCATGACTTATGGGTATACAATTAATGTGACAGCCTTCCCAGTATTACAGTACATTTTAAAAACTTGTGCTTGCCTTTCAAGTGTAGGCTATATTTTGTTCTGTGGCACAGAAACATATCTTCTTCCTGCCTTAAAGCAACACTGGCTGTACTAAGGGATACCAGTTGGGTCACAGTGACACAGGTCTGAGATACATGGAAGAAAACACTGGGTTTCAGGAGTCTGCTTAGGTCAGTGTGACCAATGTCCATCCAGTAGATATTTATTTAGGCTTTTATGTTTGTGTATTTTCTTTGTTTCCTGAATGTAATGGCTCTTAACCACTTAAGACCTTTCATGAGACCTGAGACCACATGCATTATGCTTTTCTTGTCCATCTAAATCTGGCCAATCATCTGTGACAATTACTGTTAAGGATGGTTTCTTTATGCTCAGTTCTCTAGGAAAACGGTCAATACTGAGTTACAGAAAAATGCCGTGTAAACTAGGCATTGCAGCGTCTTCCTTTGGACTATTTTATTAGTGTTGGATGATGGAATCCATTTGACAGAAACAGCTTTGACATCTGAAAGGTGCATCACTGCTCTATAATTTTTTATTTAATAAATGCTCAAGCTATTGAAAAAAATTATTTTGGCACCTTTTATAAGGGCACAGATTTAATGTATATAAAGTGAGAAAGTTGAGTATATTATGAAAAACTAGAAGGAAACAGCATTTACTTTGCTATTTGGAGACTAAACGTACAATCAAATCACACAGTTCAACAAAACTCACAATATTTTCATACATTCTTCAGTAAGGGAGGTTCCATAGTGTCCAAAGCAGATAAGACAGAGCTGATGACTTCATGACACACGCAGAAATCCCTCAGTGCTGGTATGGGATGGAATATCTTGTGAGTGTAAGCAGACACCAAATATAATCCAATAAGTGTCTCTGGGGGCATCCAGGGCAGATTGGCAAAAAGGGTCCTGCAGAATCATCAATTATTAGACCGCTATCTTATTTTGTGATTGCCTTTTTAAAATTTTCACCTTTTTTCCCCTATTTATTTGTGCGTGTGCTCTTGCCATACAACATGTATGGAGGTCAGAGGACAACTTGTGGGAGTCATTTCTCTTCTCTTACCACTAAGGTCCTGTCATCAAACTCAGGTTCTCAGGCTTGGTAGCAAATGTCTTTGCCTGAGGAACCATCTCTCTGACCCTTGCTATGTTTTAGAAGTCACACACCAATTAGTGACAAAAGAGGCCATAAATTTGAAAAGGCATCCATGAGAGGGTTTGCAGAGTGAAAAGGGAAGAAGGAAATGATATAACTACAATCTCAAAAGAAGATAACGAATTAAAATAGAAGAGGAGGGGAGAGGAGACAGGGAGGGTAGCAGAGAAAAATGTAGAGCTCAATAAAAATCAATAAAAAGAAAAAAAGAAAGTAAAAAAGGAAATTGTGCCTTACCTATCATTCATTTTCTTCTGCCATCACTTGGAAACATATTTTGAGTACCTTCTCATTGTTGGAACACAATCCAGAACTGGAGTCTTGGGAGGAGAATTCTGAGTGCTTGTGAGAGCACTCCAAGAAAATAACGTAAGAGTCTTTTGACCCCAGATTCGTCAAAACACAAAATTGCTCTTGGAATGTGTTTTCCACAGGTGTAGCAAGTAGGAATGCGTCTACTTCAGATTACTCATTATTGCTTGCTGAGGATTTTCAATTAAATGTTTAAATTATGCTTTATATACCTCTACGGTAAAACATGTTTTTGTCACATGTGGCTTGTCTTTGTGATTTTGCACGGCTTTGAACTCACGAGAATTTTACTCACGTGACTTTACTTAACCCCCAGAGTATAAATTTTCTGAGGCTCTGAATAAAATTGATGATCACAATGAGACGTTAGTCCCCCTCATTTATAGACTTTGTTCTCTCAGACCCCACCGCTTTGAGAGTGGCAGCAGTACAAAAATCTCCTCAGTTCCTCTTTGCCTCTGCTTTTCGTTCAGCTTGCACTTTTTAAATGAAATCTTCTGAGGGAGGACCCATTTTTTTTAAGGGCACCTGCCTTTTCCTCTGTCACAAAGCTAGCATCTCTCCTGTGTGCTGCTTCGTAGGTCCACTCTTCACAATTCAATAAAGATCAGGCCTCAGAAGAGGTCAGGCTGTCTTTGTTCACCACAGACATCCTGGAGGTTTTTTTTTTTTTTCCTAATCTCTGTTCTGGATACTGTTTATACCTGGTACAACTCTTTCTTAAAATATAAAGGATTTGGCTCTCTTAGCTCAAGGAGAATAGCTTTCTTTTAGTATTGTCATTCCTGGTCAGCATGCAGATCATTTTATTTACATTCTTTGGATGCAGATATATGACTCTTATCAGAAGTACTTGGCTCAGAACAATGAAAGAAGCATTCACTGATGCTTCCTAAAATCCCAATGCTGCTGAGAGACCTTTGTTTAGACTATGTGCTGTGCCACTTTATAAATGAGGAAATTTTGGTTGGGCCGTGATGGCGTACACCTTTAATGCCAGCATTCATGTTGGAGGAAAGTTGCTTGTTGGTTCTTGGCTGCTCAGCCCCAAAATAATCACACAGAAACTGTATTAATTAAATCGCTGCTTTGCCCATTAGCTCTAGCTTCTTATTAGCTAACTCTTATATCTTAATTTAACCAATCTCTGTTATTCTGTGCATCACCACGAGGTAGTGACCTACTAGCAAAGTTTTTAGCGTATCTGTCTTTGGTGGTGGCTCCATGGCTTCTCTCTGACTCTGTCTCCTTTTCTCTCAGCATTCAGTTTAGTTTTCATCACCTATCTCTATTCCCTGCGCAGGCCCAACACAGTTTCTTTATTAACCAATGGTATTCAAAGCATATGGAGGGGAATCCCACATCACACACGGGAGAGAGAGGCAGGCAGTCTCTGTGAGTTTGAGGACAGTCTAGCCTACAGAGTGAATTCCAGGACAAGTTCCAAAACTACACAGAGAAATCTTGTCTCCAAAAACCAACACCAAAACCAAAAAACAAACAAACAAATAAACAAACAGTAAAACAAAACTAAACAAACAAACTAAAAGAGAGTAAATTTTGGTAACATTTTAACAAGTTACTGGGGGTTGAAGAAAGTCATAAAAGGAACCCATTCCTTGTTAAAACAGGAGAAAATTTCAAAACACCAGCACTGCTCAGATTTCATATTCCAAATATTGCTCTTGTATGTCATAAATTTAAAGACCTAGTTTTTGTGGACCCATACTTACAATAATGCTGTTTCTCAGTCTAAAGAGTCTGAGCCTCTTCTCCTCAGGCTGTATATTCCTATAAAGACTGTGTTCCAAGCAAAGTTTTAAGTTTCATAAGCTCTAAAACTTGATTTGTCTTCTATTTGGCTTCTTACCTGATATTTAATAATATCTTTCTCTTTCATAGTCATGAGTTTCTTGGATTTCTCACTCCTGTGTTGCCCCTGCCAAAGTTTCTAGAATAACTAAGCTAATCTTCATGTAAATAGAAACATGCCCCACAGTGCTGTGCAGCTGCTCTCGGGATGAAAATGCCAATCTTTTCACCCCACTACACTTACACCCAGCCAGGCAACACCTGCAGCCTATCCTTCTGCTTCCAAACAAAGGATTTTAAGGATTGTCTAGCTTCGCTTTTCTGTGTGTCTTTCTTTAGTTATGTACACGATTAGAAGGACCAGTTATTATGATGTTATCTTGAACAGTCCTCAAAAAAAGCCTTAACATCTTCAGCAAACTTGCTGCTGTGATCTGAACTGGCCATACCAGTTGACTTTGGAAGCAAGGCATCAATGGACACAGTGCTAATCCAACTCCTGGAGGAAGCGTGGAGAGGTTATTTAGTCAGGATGATTTCATTGCTTTATCTTCCTGATGATTGCCATGGAAACCAAGATTTTTCTTACTTGAGAATTGCAAAGCTATTACAGCCATAAAAGGTACGAAATTCCAGTGCTACAAATACTTTCAGGGAGAGGACGTTATTAGAGCAGAGAACACAAATTAAAGTAAAATGCAGAGTAGCCTGTTATGTAAAGTTTTAAAGTCTAGAATATGTGTAAGATCGTCTGCAGATCTTTAAAAAAAATGTAAAACTACGATTTAACATGGAGTACCTGAATGTCAGTTCAAATAAATTACTTCACAGTTAAAAGATTAGTATAAAAATGCATATGACTCAGGGTTGAGAGTGGGAAGTGTGAGAGCAATAGTTTGAAGGCAAAAAGTGCATTTGCTGAAGTGTCTTATATAATGTTCTTAAGCAAAAGGCAGTGCGGGGTATTATCTTTATATCTATTGATGCTAATGTATATAAGAAACTTATATCATTTTAGAATTAACATTTGTACATGTTTCAAAAATACATGCCATGCAAGGATTCTGCACATTGATAGATGCACAGAAAAAAAAAGAGGCTTTTAAAAAGTCACTGATGTCTCTTTCCTTGGCAGAGTAGAATAGACTGATTCACAATAAAGAACGGCATGCAGCTCTTACACAGTTGGACCGTTGACTTAATCTTTAAAATTCAAATTATTTTATGTTGCTTGTTCATAGTCAAACCACAACAGGAAAATTAATGATGAATAATTAAAATGGCAACACAGCTCAGTCCTACATGTAGTAATGTTTGAAAATGTAGGCTCATAATTAAAAAAAACAAGCTCAAATAAACAAGCAAATAAAAAGAAGGTGACTTGTGTTAGAGAACTTGAAAAACAAGGCAGGGTGTTAAGTTTTATTTATTGTTAGTTTTTAAAATTTGGCATTGTTGTTGTGATAGGCGGGACTCTAAAATGACTCTCAAGACCCCCAAACCTCGTAGTTGGTCTCAAAGACTCAATGTGATGAGTTTTGCTCCTCTGATTGGGATATGTGCTGCGGCGCAGCTAGCCAGGATATCAAGGCTGTCTGACTATGCATGAGAGAGCCACACAAATCTTTCTCAACAGATTTATTTTCTCCTGCTCTCAGAAAGGGAATTCTAGAGCTATTCATGGCACATAGAGGACAGGTTATAATGGTGTTTTCTGTTGCCAACATAGAAAAGGTTATCTGGTCAAGACACTTCAGTCAGCTGAGACACAGTCTTTGCCCATACCTAGCACAAAGTAAGCACCTTAGTTTTATAACCACAGTGAAGAACTTCTGCCAGCTCACTATGTGGGCATGAGTTAATTCTTCCATTTCAGAGATGCACACAGCCTAGACTGACACTCTTCCTTCAGTTGAGAATTAAACCAACACACGCCTAAGCTCTTGACCTCCAAATTGTGAGAGGACAAGCAGATGATGTTTAAGGCTATCGTAATTTGAGAGGCAGCAACCAAAACATTTCCTACATGATTGCTTTTAGCCTAATTACAAAATAGTGTGGGGACATGTTTTATTTCATGTAGGTGGAAGTTTCTGTCCTGCAAGCCATTCCCAAGTAACCACATGGAGCCTTAATATTAGTTGTAAATGCTTGGTCAATAGTTCAGGCTTAATACTAGCTAAATCTTACATTTAATTAACCCATATTTATTATCTATGCTTTCCCATGTGGCTTGGTAGCTTATCTCAGTATGGCATGCCCGTCTTACTTCTCCCTGTGTTTGCTTGCAACTCCTTACTCTGCCCTTCTTCTTCCCAGAATTCTGTTTGGCTCTTCCACCTAACCTTATCCTCTCCAGCTATATTCACACAGTATAAAGGAATATTCTACAATTTCACACTTTTGAGAAGAAAATAAAATATGCATTGTTTCTGTAAAACATTTAATGCCACTGTTTTATTTAATAGACATTTCTTTAAAAATTATAATTTTGTAATTAGCATTTACATATGCTTGCTTCTATTTTTCATTCTCTATGAATTTATGAAGAAGAAATACGTTTTTAAAAAAGTGCCCCGAGGGTAGAAAGTAATAGGCTGAGCAGATGGGGAGAGAAGGACAGAATGGAGAACAAGGAAAGAAAGAAGCAGGAACATATTTCTGAGGTTTTAGTTGTGAGTCTATCCTTTAACAGCTAAACCACCTTTCCAGTCCTAGCTGCAAAATTTACTAGTGTAAAATTGGATTTTTCTGACACAGGCAGTGAAACGTAGCTCTGAACATATTCTCCAGCCTTTCCCATGATGGTTTTCTTTCCTTTTCAGTGGGTTTCAAAAAAACTTTTTGGCTTAAGCATATATTTTTTCAAGACATCATTGTGTTTAGAATCAGAGATTTACATTCTTAGGTAGGCTTCTTTCACTTATCATTATAATTCTAACGTTTTCCCATACATTATGGTCACACACTAGCTTATCCGTCCTTATTGTTGAATGACATTCTTTATTTTGGAAGTAACAATGCTTGTCTGTTTATTCATCCATTAAATCATAGTTTGGTAACTTTATAGTTGTGGTAAAAAATAAATAAAAGTTGATGTAAACATTTGTATGCAGTTTGGTGGCCATAATTTTTTAATTCACTTGAGTAAACAAAAATATCTACAATATGAATGAGAATTAAATTACCAGACCCACAAAAAAAATTCACGACAAAATATCTGATAAATGATTACTAAGCAATGCATAGAGAAACATACCCTGGGAAGGGTAAATAGACAAGATCTTCTGAGAAAATTGGGAACTTGGGGGTGGGGGAAGAAGGGAGGTTAGAAGAAGGGGAGGAAGAGGGGAGAAAGGACGGGAAGTAGAACTTGAGGATGGTTGAGAAGGGGAAGTACAGGGAAGGAGAGAAAGGAAAGAGATATTTTGATTTAGGGAGGCATTATGGGGCTAGCACGGAACCTGGCACTAGAGAAATTCTCAGGAATCCACAATGATGACCCCAGCTAATACCCTAAGCAATAATGGAGAGGGTGTCTAAACTGGTTTTGCCCTGTAGTCAGATTGATGACTATCTTAAATGTTACCATAGAACCATCATCCAGTAACTGATGGAAACAGAGGCAGAGAACCACAGAGTAGTACTGGACTGAACTCCCAAAGTCCAGCTGAACAGTGGGAGGAGTGAGAATATGAACAAAAAGGTCAAGACCATGATGGGGACACCCACTGAAACAGCTTACCTGAACCAATGGGAGTTCACCAACTCTGACTGGACAGTGAAGGAATCAGCATAGGACCAACCTAGACCCTCTGAATGTGGGTGACAGTTGTATGGCTGGGACAGGCTGTGTAGCCACTGGCAATTCTTGTTATGGCTTTTTGGAACCCATATTCTTTGGAGGGATATTTTACTCAGCCTAGATAGAGTGGGGAGGGCCTTGGTTCTGCCTCAAAGCAATGTGCTAGATGTTGTTTACGTCCCGTGGGAAGCCTTAGATTCCCTGAGGAGTGGATGTGGGGTGAAGTTGGGTTGGGGCAAGGTGGAGGAGCAGGAGGAGGGAAAGAAATGGGAACTGGGCTTGGCATGTAAAATGAGAAAAATGTAGTTTTTTTTTTAAAAAATTAATTAAAAAAGAAAAATGCTTGAATTCCTCAATAACAAACCAATTAAAATGAGCAATATTATGTAAACAGATACCTCACCAAAATGGTATACAAAGGGCAAAGTATGTGATATGCAATTAGGTAACTATGATTCCAAAAATGAGATACCACTAGACATTTAGGAAGATGACTAAAATTCCAAATATTGTCATAATCCAATGCAGAAACTCAGGCATGCTGATCAGAGTGCAAAATACCTTGAGAACACTTTGGGTTTTGGAAAGATGACTCAGAGGTTAAGAGCAAGTACTGTTCTTGCAGATGACCCAAGTTTTGTTTCAGGGCCCCCCATTTGTTACTGGATAACCAATACCTCTGCTATTCCATGGGGAAGATTATTTCCTCCTACCCATACCTTCAACATTCCTTAGCCCCTGTAGTTCTTTGTGTAGAGCCGAGACCTCACAGATTATTTAAGAGATTAGTTTAATTTTTGTTTGCATAGTATTGATTTCATTTATTTATTTATTTTAGGTATTAACTATCTACTTACAGAATGAGAATTCCCTAAGGATTCTTGTGAAAATCTTTACACTTGGGTACTCTCAGATTTGTGTTGGTACATATTACGGTTGCCTCTGCAGGTTAGAATTATTTTTATTTTTCTTAATACATGTGAAGGGACCTGCACCCTTTCTTTTGAGCAGGATCCATCATGTGTGTGGCAAGTTTTGACTGAGCTTCTATTCCTAGATCACAGACACGCCACAGATTAGAAGACCCTGTTGCTGAAGCGTCTTCAGCTTGAGTTTTTACCAGGCTCATTTAAACCCTGAATTCCCAACTCACAGGATCCTATTCCTCCTTCCAGTACTTTACTGAAGGGAGTCTAAAGGAGATAATGTGTGTGAACATTTAGGGAACCATGTAACCATGTGGACTTCCACTATGAGGCAGCTACAAATGTGATGCTGGGCATTTTATTACAATACACTGCCCAAGATGGTTTAATCTTTATTTTTGGTGTGATACAACTTTAAGTAGCTTTTCTAGCTTACATATCCATCCCATGTTCCTACTAAGTAGTTAGGAAAAATGCTATAGTATATTTAGCATTCATATTTAGTGGATGTTAATTACTGAAAAATACTGCAACTCAGCAAGCTTTGCTTTGGCTTCTACTGACCACCCATGGTTTCAATAGCTCAGATTTTTGTACCTGAGATTGATGCTTGAACATTTTTAGTTAATACTCTTAGGTTTCTCTCTGCTTATGCAGCCCCATAGTATATACCACACAATAGCTGTTTCTATACAGAACGAACTTCATCCTCTGGTGGTCCAGCAACATCTTTCTTTAGTGCCATGAACTCACATTTATTTCATTACATTTCTTTTATCATTTCTGTAGGCACTTAAGTGGCATTTTACGGCAATATTAATCAGGGTTAAATTAATCTTAAGTCAAAATTTCAGATGTAGAACAGATCTTTTGAGGTTCTCGGCGACCATCTTTAATTCTTTTTGCTGTTATTTTAAATGTGAATTTTTTGATGTGTACAATCTGCAGCCTCGTCTCATGTCTAAATATTTATTTAAAACAGCACACATTGTACATTTATAGTATTGACTACATTTCAAAATAATATTTTTGAGGCTCAAATAAACAGTTTTAAAGGTATTCTTTAAAGGTATTCCTCCCAGATACCTTATGTTTATTTGAAGGTGTGTGTGTGTGATCCAATAGTCAGTCACACAAATGGGATTGCTTCTTAAAGTCTGTTTGTGTTATTATTGGAAAATCAAGAGACAAGGAGAAACATAATGATATTCTAAGCTGTTAGATCCAGTGGATACTGACATAATTGGAGCATGCAGATACTCAGTCTTTGACAGGGCTTAATCAGTTAAATCCTCATCTTCTGCATTGCAGGGTGCTTCTCCATGGGTGGAATACAACCAACGAGCCACAGAAACAGAAGGAGAAAAGCTTGGCTTTGGGATACAGATGGAATGTCTATGATCTCATCACAGAATTCTGTTAATCTTAATTGTAGAGAATTAACATTTTAAATAGTTTAAAAATAGAGTGCTCTTTACACTTTGGACACTGTAATTATGATTCTACTTTTTGTGGATTATTTAAAAGCCAATGAACTCCTGTGATAGTTATTGGCTATTTTGATGTGTTTAATAGAAAATATAATTATTTTAAGATTATATTTTGATAATAAATTTCATCGATTACATAATTAAACAAATTTCCAGTCATTTTGGCTTTTAAAATAATTCGAGTATGATTTCATAACATCTGTGGAATCAAATATCATGTACACTATTATAGAAAAAAATGTAGTGTTAAGCATTTTAAAAATATATTTATTTATTTATATGTATGTGGGGGAGCATGTATTTACTACAATGGTATGTATTGGAGCCATAGGACCGTGCATTAGTTCATTCTGTCCTTCCAATAACATGACTCCAAGAGGTCAACTGAGGTTTTCAGACTTGGTGGTCCATGCTCTTCCATGCTGAGACATCTCACCAGCTCTATATTAATTTCCAGACTTGGAACTGTCATACCTTAGTGATTGAGTTGAAATAAAAAGTCAACTTGCATTTTTATGCCAAATTTGCTTCTTCATCTCCTGAACATGCTGCATGATCCGTAGAAAGGCAGTGGGCGACACTGTTGTAGATGAACTTAATAGACAGAAATATACGATCCCTGGAAGTGGTTAGAAGTCTGAGTTTGATTAATTCTAACAGATGTTCTATGTTGGGGGAGCAGGGAAGAGGACAAATGAGGTATTGAGAATGAACTGCAAGGTTCAAACTTTGTCAGTGTTTCTATGGTTATTTACAGGACTTTATGTTACTATCTCAACATTTGGGTGTCTGAGCAGCTGATTGCTATTGAGATACTTGGTCATCATAACATCTGGAACTGATCAGATACAGGTAGGATCATTTCTCATGGCCAGTATGGTAAGCTGGAATGTTCTGTGGGCAGTGGTCAAAGGTTTAAGTTAGAAGACATAAGGCCTTTCTTTCCTAATGTCTGTCTAATTCGGACAATTCTCTAAGTTAGTTTCCAACGTTTATAAAGAAACAGTCATATTCAAGAGCTATACTATCTATGATATCTAGTACATTCTGTAGGAGGATGTGCCTCTCCCAATCAATTCTACTAGAACTGCTCTCATTCAGAGGTGAACTGTTGAACTGATACTAGGTTCAAGTTGACAAACGAAATCAACCATCAGACTTGTTTATTTTATCCTTCAATTTTCCATGCATCATTGCCAACAACTTCCATGATCATGACATTATTTACATGATACTGAATTTCACCTTCCATTTTATCTGTTAACTCTCTTTTAAATTATCAGATTCCTTTATTTTTCATTTATTGCAAATTATCTCCACTTAAACTATATTAATTACACATACGTGTGTATCGTTGTGTCTGTCTGTCCCTCCATGTGTGTCTGTGTGGCTATGTGTCTGTCTGTCTGTAACCTTGCCTCCCCCTCAAGTGTGTCTGTGTGTCTCTGTGTGGGCATGTACATGTAAGCCCTGATACCTTTTGGGCCAGAGGCATTCAATCCCCTAAAGCTGATTGATAGGTGATTGTGTCCACCTTACTTGGGTCCTCAGATGCTCTTTAAGAACAGCATGTGCTCTTAAACACTGAATATCTGTTCAGTCTTTCTTTACCTTTAAACGTTAGTAGACTTTCATCTTAAACATTTTACTTTTAATTCAACCTATCATTTTATCCTAAAATTTTTATCATTTCCCTCCTAATATATATTCAACCTATTTTTTAACAGCATTTTATTATAAACTGATTGCTTTGTTTTTCTTAGTATTTACTTTAAAGAGTTAAGGAATGAACTTAGAAGCAGAATTCTAATTTCCATAGTTTATGCTATTTTTTTAAGGACTCGCTGCTTTCTCTAATAACTTGGTATGACCTCATTAGTTCTCATAGAGAAACCAAAGCATCATTTAGATATGTGCAGCTAATCTTGCAGCATCTGGCTGCTCAGGGAAAACAGGATTCTGCATAATCCAATCAGACCAAAGCTCATTTACAAGCTCATATCTGTGCTCTCACCTGAAATTC
>JABTXL010006268.1:27237620-27403944 GCA_025134845.1 Neodon shergylaensis | reverse complement strand
TTCCAAGAGAGAATGCTGATTGGCTCAGTCTTGTGGTGATATGCAGTAATCACAACTCCCATGAGTTTATGAGGGCAATAGATGACCCATGTCCAGAAGGAAGCATTTCCCATCACTTCCCCTCCTTCCTTTATCTCATATATTATTTCCACCACTTCTTTTGTGCTATTTTCTGAACCTTGGAGTGGCTGATATAGATGTTCCTTTTCTGTCTGGACACTCAGCAATTATTTATTTTCAGTTCCAGGACCATTTATGAGTCTCTGCAGTCATTACAAATCACCACAAAAAGAATCTTCTTCCATCAAAGTGTGCAACATCACTGGCCCAGGTACATAAACACAATCATTTCAAAAGCAAATTAGTGGAAATATCTAAATGGTCATTTGTCAAAAAACAGGATTATCATCGCCACCAGAATGTATGACATTCACAGCCTAAGATATATGACCAGGTTACATAACAGTCTGAAATGACCTCCTCTGGAGAAGACATCAAATCAGAAAGCAGATGATTACCCATATAGCAGTCTCGCTGCTTGCCACTATCACATAAGTGAGTTTATCTTGAGTGACTTCAGTAGTGTTGGATGCAGGGTCCACAGCCTCCTTAAGACTGTTGATGATATTTCTCTGCCTGAGTCTGGGTAGCAACTCCCATCACTATGAAAGCTAACCAGTAGGGAGGGAGCTTCCAGCCCAGATCCAGCTTGATCTTTCTATGCCTGGGACCAAGTCATGTAACATCCCTAGGAATAGAGTCTTATTACCAGCAGCAGTGGCAATAATCTGTACTGTTGTGGGGGGTATGGGCTACTGGAGCCTCTCTGATGATTAACTTATGGGTGGTAGCCCACCTGACACTACAATTTTCATTTAATAAAGTATTGCTTCTATGAGCCTACATAACCATTTTCCTAGTTATTTACCTGGGTAACAACAAGCAGCCATTCTTAATTTTTTCCTTTGCTTCAGGGTACCTTTAAACTCTACAAAACTATTTAAAGTCTCAAAGAGATTTGGTTTGTGTGAATTGTGTATCTTGGCACTCTTGTTATACAGAAACTAATTCTGGTGAATTTTGAGTTTACTATTTTAATTAAATAATGATTCATTAAATATTAAAATATCAAATTGCGTGAAAAATAACTATTTTCCTAGGAAAAACAGTAGTGATGACAATGGCATCATTTATATATCCTTTTGGGTTTCAACTTAAATAATCCTCTTGCTAAGTCGTGTTCCTCTGATAAATGTATCATTCTGGAGATTGAGCATTTCCTCTCACATACACAATTGAAGGATCTTGGGGCACCCAAAGGTTCTCTGATAAAATTTTGATAATGGTTGATGCAGAAGTATCTTCCAGATTTTCACAAAGGGTCATGATTGATGTACTTATTGGCTTAATTATATTAAGGAAACTCTAACACACCTGTGTGGTAAGTTGAATCAATTAGGTATAAATGTACCACCATAGTAAAAATTTTAATACAAAACATTTTAATATTTTTAGTGGGCAAGTCTGGTATTATACATTGCATATAAAATGAAATGACACAAAATGACTACATAAACATGAAACTTTAAGAACAAATGGAAAATGTATTCAGCTCGATGATGTAAGAGAATGAAATTGACATGTGGGGAGAAATCAGGAATCTCAAAAGCAGGAAAGAACAGATCTGAAAATAGAATTCAGTAAATGTTTTTTGGGAGGGATTCTACTTTGAAAAGTTCTCATTTAGAGCACCGAGTCAGCTGTGTGGCTGCCTCCACTTCTCCGTAGCTGCCAACCCAAGCCTCAGCGCATGCACTACAGTCTTTAATACAGAGAAGAGTATCAGAGCTGCCCTGCGTTCCACGTAATGATGGCCTGATAAACGGAAGAGAAAAGCATTTTTTCAGTCAATACAAAGTTTTTCCCAAAGACAAGCAGTGAATGATTCCTCTCACAAGTGGGAGTTTTTGATGAAATATGCTCCACAAATCCGTGCTAGGCCCTTCCTGAAAACAGGATGAAGTCAAGTAAGTACGAGTCAATTAAGAAGAAAATATACATCCAATTTACCAGTATCTAAACTAGACTTTCAGCTACCACTACGACTAGGCAAACAAGAACTAACTATGCAATTAGTAAACAAAACACAACAAAAGTGTAACCAAACAGCAGCAGGAACAACATACCCAAGACAAAGAACGAAAAAGTATCGCCATGGTCAGCAGTTCATATAGAAGAGTCATATGACTGATGTGGATTGCGATATTCAATAGGAACCATTTCAAAACTATTGAACAGCGCTTTAGAAACACATGATCATGGGAGTCAAATGAACCCCAGTGAATACGTTAATTAGGAGAAGTGACCTTGTTGAAGGCTATGCACGAGTGAAGCAGAAGATGAAGGACAAAGATGACAACTGGATGGTGTACAGAGAGTAGAGAATTTGGAGACCTTAGCTCTACTAAGTAGTACGTCTTTATCAGATTCGTCCACTCAAGGATTAGGTACCAGTTTAGCAGAGGAAGAAGACGGTAACTGCCAGAGGCAGTACATGACTTTTGGTTGGCCTGTTTTGATTTTTGTTTTATTTTTTATTTTCATTTTTGAGAAAGAAAGAACATGAAGTTATGTGGAAAGACTGGATAAATTATTGAAGGTAAAAGCACATAATCAAAATATATTGTACAGATACAACTTTTAAAAAATTAAAACCCCAAAGTGACAACATATAGAAACGTAGAGTTGTTAAATTTTTTAGAATAAAACAAACAAACCAGGTGGTGGTGGCGCACGCATTTAATCCCAGCACTCAGGAGGCAGAGGCAGGTGGATCTCTGTGAGTTCAAGGCCAGCCTGGTCTACAAGAGCTAGTTCCAGGACAGGAACCAAAAAGCTACGGAGAAACCCTGTCTCGAAAATAAAAATAAATAAATAAATAAAAAATAAATAAATAAAACAAGATTATTTTTGCAACTTTACAGGATATTATTTTACCAGATATATGATATCTCCTTGGAAGTCTATTCTACTCCCTGTCCAGATTTATCTAAGCTTTATTTTCTTGTTTTTAATTGATCACTGTAATATAGATATCCAGGTGAACTTACACACACACACACACACACACACCCTAACATTGTTTTCACTTAGTTCTTTCCAATAGTCACAGAGCCTTACAAATGAAGTGTACCTTGAATGAAATTGAAATGTACTTTTAAAATGTTTGTTGAGTAACGAAGACCATGAGTTTGAGAGAGAGAAAAGATGGGTCTATGGGAAAATTGGAAAGGAGGAAACGGAAAAGGGGAAATGATGTAAATATGCTGTAACTTGAAAAATGAAAGAAATTTAAAAAGAATGACATTAAGATCATTTTTTGTGTTTTTTTTCATTTTTTAAAGACAGTCTTCTTTGTAGCTTTGGAACCTGTCCTGGAACTAGATATTGTAGAACAGGCTGGCCACACACTCAAAGATCTGCTGGCCTTTGCCTCCCAAATGCTGGGATTAAAGGTGTGCACCACCACTGCCCTGTTGACATCAAGATCATTGTATCATTGTACACTGTCAACTTTAGTCTACTGAAATAGAAATGCAAGCTTATAAAATATAATATAATATAAAATGCATGCGGATATTGCATAGAATCTTTAAGACTCATTGGGTAATACCTAGTGTTCATTTGTAAGGATATAAGCAACTTATCCACTCTTTGAAGCACTAACATATCCCATTTGTAAAATACTCATTTGAGAAGGAGATTTTATGAGAAACAGAAGGCAAATGTTCTTAGTCAATCTTACATATGCAAAAATAGTTGCCTGAAAATGGTACACCCTCTGTAAAATGATATTGAGAATACAAAACATCATTGTTTTTAAAGGTCAAAATGTTATTTTTATCTGTTTCTAATTTTTTTGCATCATGTCAGTTGGGAATCTTTCTCTCATTTACTAAGTTTCTAACTTCCCAATGTGCATTCTTACTTCATCTTTGATTATGATTATTTTTAAGTTGATTCAATGAGAGGACAAATTATCTTTATTGTTTTTAAAAAGTGTATTAAGAATAAATCATGAATTGGCATCTGACAAATGAAATGATATGCAGAAAAAGGTAGATAATTTGGTTACAAAACATCATCTATTAATGTCTGTGAGTGTACTCATCAGTAAATCAGTAAATTTAAAATACATATTTTTTTCATAATCTCAGAAATGTCCTGATTTAACACAACTTGGCTCTTAATATCTAGAAAGGATCCAAGGAGTTGGATGCGTAGAAGATGAAGATGGATTATTAATGGTGGTATTGTAATACACAAAAAAACCATGATTGCAATACACTAAAAGAGCTCATTTTTCAATTAGTTCTCATATATCTTCTTTGAACATTTTGTGCTCCTACAAGAATACCTTCAGAATTTTCTGGTAGCAAATGAGCATAGAAAAAGACTGTGTTCTAGAGTTGTGCTATGTCAAATAATTTACACATGGCAGTGGGAACTTTAATGAAACCAATAAAGACAAAATTATGAGCTATTGGAAGGTTTAAATTTTATACTATAAGTGCCTACAACATAATCAATCCTATCCTGTGTGGCTAAACTACTTTATAAATTTAGGTAATCAAAGTCTTCGTTGTGACAAGAAACAGAACAGATTATGGTTCTTAAAGTCAAACACTTTTCATATAAATAGGTATTACTAATCACAAACTTTTGATGAGGTTAGAGTTGACTTTGCCTTTCCAGAGGATAAAACTTTATTAACAAATAAAATGGCTATTGAATAGGCTTTTTAAAAAATCATCACAGTTTATTTCAGCTTTCAATATATAATTTTTAACATTTTGAACATGTGAACCCAATAAGAATGTTTAATTTCAGAAATTCTTCGATGAGTTTTTTTTGTTTTTTTTTTTGTTTTTTGTCATTTCATGTCTGAGTTTTCTCAGGCCTGCGTTAAATTCATGAGAAAACACTTTACTTCTTACCAAATAATGGAGTTTTGCTGCCTCTTCATTAATCCTATGTGAACATTTATGTCTTTCTGGGAACAACACTAAAATGCCAGAAAATACAACTTCAGTCATTTATTTCTTTGATTCATCCTCATCTCAAATCCTAAAAATACCTTCTAGAACAAGTTTTTATTTTTGGTGGACATACAGCAAAAACATTAGAGAAATGCAACTGGTTTGAATAGGTAATGATCAAGTTAATCACTACTTCAGAATAGTAATTATGTTAAACATTGTAATTGGTACAAATATCTATTACCTTGCTTTGTTTAATTCTTTTTTACTAAGCAATCTCTCTCTTAAATTTTCTCAAACCAAACAATAACTCAAGTACTGATACTTATTTGGGGGCATTCACCATAGAGTCCCAAGTGACGTGAAATTAGGAAAAAGGGCCAAGCCAGTAAACAGTGCATCACCTGCTAAGCAATCACTTCCTGGTCGGATTCAATTCAATTGGAAACTTTCTGAAGACTTATCTGGAATTCATTTAAAAGTGGTTCCTTCATTGCCCACGTAAAGTAAAGCATTTACCTACCACCAGAGCCATTGTCCACTGCAGGATTTCTTTGCGATATATTTCACTACTTTACTGTTTTATTTTCCATGCAATAAATTAGCTCTTCAAAAGAGGTCTTCAGGAAGAAGCATAAAGACCATTGTCAAAAGCACAGGACCTACCTGTGTGCCTCACCACCATTAGCTAATGTCACCTTAATGGAAGGATTTCTGGTTTTTCTCATGTCACACCTATTAATATGCTTGCTATGGACATGAATTAATGCAGAGAAATGTGTATTCAGCAAGCTCTTAATGTCCTTAGGTTAGGCTTTCTTCTTTTTCTCTAGGATTCTCCATTTTTCTGACCATGTAACCCCATCCTGATGCCTGGGTCCAGTCTTCCTAGCCATTTACCAATGCATTTGTTGTATCTCTGGCTCACTCTCATATCCCTCTACTCTTCAATTCAGTTCAGTACCTTGCCTAATTTAGTTTGTTGCCAACTGAATTCTTACTAACTCATGTCAGTGTAAAAAACCATTCTCACCTCAAAAGGGATATGCGCTAGTTTGTTCTGGACTCAAATATGAATTACCATGACTTAGAGTACAGACCTAAGCTTCCCTACATTCCATGTTTCATGAACTTTGTATATTAACAGAACAAAGAAAGGAAGAAATTAAGAGACTTTTCAAATACCTTGGAAAGTACATTGAAGGCAACTTATAGGCAGGGAGAGTGCTATTCTGGGGTTAGATGCTATCTGAGAACATTTTCAGTCTTTTGATTGATGGACCTTGGGTTTCTTAATAGATTCCAAAAGGCTTTATCTGTTAGTCATAGGATGTTAGTTCTCACACATTGGCAGAAATGAACGCTTAGGGAGCTAAAGATAACCCCAAATAACCTGCAACCAGGCTCTAGATCTGCAGCATTCCAACGTCTCTGCATCACTGAAGTTCTTGCTAATCAAGATGTCTTTGCAGACATATTTTCTGCCCAGTAATTCTCATTAACACTTGTGTTCTCCATTTCATTCTTCACCTAGAGTAGATTAAGGTAATTCTGATTTCTCTTTGCATCTATAATACAGAAAAAAGTCCAATAAAAGACAAAATACTATTATACTTTTTATTTTGTGTGCATGTGTGTGTGCATATGGGTGCGTGTGTGTGTGTGTATGTGTGAACAGTGTGCATGAATATGTCAGAGAATAACTTTGTGGAGCTCCCGGGACACAACTCAGGTTCTCAAGCTTATGCAGCAAGGGCTTATACCCAATAAGTTATCTCAATAGCTCAGGAACACTTCTTTAAGTATAGTCTCATGCAGGTCTTGTGCAGATAATCAAAGCAGTGAGTGTATGTGAGCATTGGTGATGTTATGCTCCGAGGATATCATTTTAACTCCCCATTATTCAAGTCTTACTCTCTTTTTGCCCTCTTTCCCATGATGCTCCTTGAGCCTGGGAGGAGTGAGTGATGCATCTGACGGTTGAGAGCTGATAACTCCACTGTCAGTGGAAGGGAGAGTTATAAAGGAGAGCTCCATTAAAGAGCAAGGGTGTAAGGGAGGCATTTGAAAATGATTAAAATTTATTATATAAATATGATAATTCACTCGGCAATGGTGACACATGTGTTTAATCCCAGCACATGGAAGCTCTGTGAGCTTGAGGCCAGTCTGGTCTACAGAATGAATTCCAAGAGAGTCAGAGCTACACAGAGAAATTTTTTCTGAAACATCAAATGTATATATGAAACTCTCAAACACTAAAAAGAATACATATTCTCATTTCATCACAATAAAGAAATTATTGAGCATATATTCCTAAATCACTTTCTTCTAAATAGATAATCAGTACCTCAGCTGTCCTGGCTGCTATCTCAGAATGATTGCAAAGCAAGGAGATAAATGTCCCTCAATGCCAGGAAATATATTTGCATTAATATGCATTAAAATTGGACTCAGAATATTTATGAAAAATTCATGTATTTTCTCCATCTCTTGGATGGAGTTTTATTCTAATCATATAAAAATAAGATAGGAACATGATTGAGGTCGTGCTAAGATACAGTACCCTGAGTGGTTAACTACATTTCCTTAGCTCCTAAAGTAAATTACACTTGGATTGTACTTAGTGATTCGGTAAGTCTTTGGGGAGCAATTTCAAATGCCTTCATATCAAACACTTTCCATTTTCTTTGCACAAAAAATTCAAACTACATGTACGAGAGTACTGGGGAGTGGTGTTTTTAATTATACCCAAAATTTCTTTTCATTGGGATGATTAGGTTGTTGTAAAGTATGAGTCATTTCAAATGTGAGTCATTTCACATGTGAAAAGTACTTGATAAAATTGATTTTTATGATCCAGTGGTCCATGGGCTAGTGAAGTATATTTTTACATTATTGAGGGCAGTATTTCTTCCCGGAAAAGACCACTGGTCCTTTCAGCCTCAAAGTTCACAACAGCCAGTGACCAATGTTTTCAGCTACATATTTTTCCCAATAAAAAGCAAGCTAAACATGGAGCTTGTTTCTGAGCTATTGATTCCCAAATTGGAGATACTTGGGAGTCTTTGAAAGTACAAAAGCAAGAGTTGTCATGAAATCTTTATTAATTAATTCTTTTAAGCATGTCATCCTGAGGGTTGCGTTCACAACTCTGAGCATTTCCAAGGAGAAAAGGGAATGGAACAACTGGGTACCAAAGAATCTGGTTCCACGAGTATGCATGAGTCTGGTCTCATAACTTCATAGGAAGCTGAGGGAAGTTTGCATGCCTTGAGAAAACTGATTGTGATAACAGAAAATGGTTTAAAGTACATGTTAATATGGCTGGGACTTTCAGTGGAACATTCTGAGGAAACAATCATCTAATTATAAATTTCAATTCTCACTTGCTCTTGATGTCACTGACAGGAAATGCCCAAATTTGTTCATTATTTGTATTTATCTTTAACATCAAACACTGATAAAGATGATGTACAAATGAAGAACTCAGCACCGATATCATGGTACATATGGATGCAACATTTCCATGAAACATTACTAAGCAAAATCAAATAAAGAAAAAGAAAGAGTCTCAGGAGAGCACAGCAGCTAGGGAGGCGGACTTGACACACTGGTAGGGCTTGAGTCTGGAGATTCAAGCTTCAAGTTGTGTGGTCAGGAGAGTGCTCACTCCCAGCTCTTGTCATCAACAGAGAAAGAAAAGAATGATTTAGATTTCTTTACTCTGAGGACTGTTTTGAGAGCTCTGAGAATTTTGAAGTGGGCAATGTGGATAGGATGAGAGTCAGCTTCACCTCAGGGAGACAAGGTTAGTGGCTGCTGCTGCTGCTACTGAAGCTGAATGGAGCGGAGCAACCTGTCTTAGCACAGAACCTATTTAGTCTGCTCTTCTTGTTCATGGCTGAGGGGCTCCTGAGCTGCTGATGTGAAGTTCTTGCAGACCATTTCCTTGGGATTGTTCTAAGAGCCACTCCCTTCAGAATACCAGCCTTCAAGGAACCAGGCTTATTCCAGTTCATAGTGAGATCTGGAACCCAGTGGTGCACGCTGTAACTGTGCAAACAGTGCATATGTTCCAAAACTATGAGGATGGTATTCAACGATTAGATTTAACAAAATGGCCCACTTGCCACCCTAAGGTAAGCTGTGGTTTAGGGCAAGGCTGAAATAAAGTGAGTTGGTGGGACTAAGACATGGAGAAAACATTTTAGAATAAGTTTATTTTTAAAGTAAAAAGGAGAAACGAGGGAGAACACTGCGATGGCTAATTTTGTGTGTAATCTTGACTAGTCTAAGTGATGCCAAATGGCTGATACAGCAACATTTCCATATGTACCTGTGACATCATGAGATTGTGACTCGGAGTTGCTTGGCATTTAAATCAGAAGACTGAGTGGAGACTCTTTCTCTTGCTGATGTGTAAGAGCTATTTTGAGGGCTTCTGCTGAACAAAACAGCAGGGTGAATTTGCTTTCTATTTCTGAACTGGAGAACCAGGCTACTGCTTCCCTTGGACACGAGAGCTACCTGTTTCAGGCCTTTGGACACTAGAAATTTTTATAGTAAATGCACTTGACCTCCAGTCCTGGTCTTTTCCCTCTGAATGTCCCAGATCTTCAGTCTTAGACTGGGAATAGTATCTGCAGCATTTCAGAGTCTTGGACTTCGACTCCAAATTAGTTCCCCACCTATTAGTGGTTCTCAGTTCTTCGCCTGTTTGATGGTGTGAATCAATTGCTGTGTGTATTAGGGGGCTTTCTTTTGATTGTGCCCATCTTTAAAACAGGAGATATTTCATCACATTCATCCATGATGTGCAGGAGAAGCTGGGAATTGGTGATTCTACAGGGTCCGTGGATTATGAACTAAGCAATATCTAAGATGACACAAGATTGTAAAGTTTCTGCATGGACACACTTGGGTAAAGGCTAAGATGTACTCATAGATCGATAGTCTTATAGGTCTGGCTTCAACACTCTGTGGAAATTCTCTGTGGATTGCTTTTGTCTTCTCAGTTAGAGGAGAATTATTATTAGCTAAGAGTAAGCAGAAGGTGAGAAAATTTGAAACTGGAAACCGAGAAGCTGATAATCAAGAATAAATATTGAGTTGTAAAGAGACAACTTTAGTTTCTATTTAATTCTCATTTGGTGATCTTTTTAAGACTGTGTAAGTTTTGTTTTTCTGGTTTTTAAGGATTCCTCAATTTAAAAACTTGATCTCTGTTTAAGATTTACAAAAGGATATAGCTTATTACTTTGGATGAGTGGAGTGTGTTCTGACAGCTAAGAGCAGACCCTCTTGACTTAAATGCATCTGTCAAGTACTTCAGTTACTATGACCAAAGGCAAATAAAATAAGTGGCATAATTAGGACAACAGAAAAAAATGGGAGTTAAAGAAGAGAGAAAAATTCATCTAATTCAAGAGGAAATGGAAAGTGCTCCTAGAAGATATGACATGTCTAATTTGTTTCATGATTATGAATGACAAGACCAAAGACATCACCGCGAGAAACATACAGGGTCTGTTGAGGTCAAAACCTAAAGGGATGTTTACAGTTAGGATTAGACACTGAAAAGACAAAGAAAAAAGTATGCCTGAAAAGCGGAAAGACCCAATGTATAAGACAAGATATAAAGTGTGTGAGGTCACCTGTTGAAGCATGGCTGCAATGTCAACTACTTTGTTCCACACTGGAAACGGGAGAAAGCCACACATTTAAGGTGCTTAGAACTCACGATGGTTGAGTTTTCTCCCTTATGGGTGGAACATTTAAGTTAAAGGGGCCATGGGCATATTTTAAAAAGCTAGAATATGTAAAGAAAATGACACTTAAATGTGAGGTGTTTAATCCACACAGATATTTATCACACAGGGATAGATAACCCGGATATTCATTGAATTCTTTTCTTTAGATGCCTCTATGACATACATGCAGAAATGTCCTTTATCTGATTGCTTTGGATATCTTCCCAGGTTTTTGGCCTGTTGCATGTTCTCAAGACACAGTGGGTTTGCCAGGTTTGTTTCTGTGGAAAGCTACGTGCAGTTCAATTGGATTGGATGCATTAGCCTAAAGCAACCTTTGGAATTTTGCCATTGAGTGGAGCATGAGGCCCTTAATGGAATTCTCTTAAGGCAAGCTGGGAACTCCAGTAAATTGCACAGGTCAGGACTACCACGGAGCTTCATTTTCTTCTATAATAAACAGGTTTCTTTTAAACAAACTTATTGCCATTCTGCCTTTGTTTTGAAACCTGATTCCATAAAACAATGTCTCCATCCCATGAGTTAAATAATAAAAAAATCTAAAGTTATTATAAATCAAGTTTTCCTCCATGAACCATTGCAAGAGATTTCATCCTTGGAGCAGTCACTGGTTAGGTATAAAGGAAATTTAAACCTGTCATCAAACAATCACTACAGGTTTAATGAGAATGAATCTCCCATTCTATGCATATTTTGGTAACATTTTAAGCTTTACTAGTTTTGTTTGGCAGTCATTACAGAGGCCATGGTTGCATGCTGGCTGGAGCAGCTCTCATCTGTTCCTGGGTATTGATGGCATGACTGCGGGAACCTAAACTGTGCATGATGGGTATCGACTTATAAGTTAGACAACCCCAAATCTTCAGGATCCACATCCAAAATCTCACTGTGTCTTCTTGAGGATATTTTGCCCTCTTCAAGACTGTATCTCCATTGTCATTCTTGTAGAAAATCTGGTACTGTTCCAGTGGTGTAACTGAAACTTTGTGATTCATCAGTGAGAGCAGAATAAAGACATATTTGTATCATAAGTAAAATCATATTTATCCCCATAGATAAATCAACTCTGAACTCCCTAACCTATCTATCTCTTCTGAGATATTCCCTTCCTTTGTCAATACTGTCCTGTTGGCATCATGATGTAGTTACTAATCCAACTTCATCTTAGAATGAAGGAGACAGGAGACTTTCCTACTCAGGGGTTTCTGATATGATTTCCTGCATCTCTCCGATAATACAGGTATAGACTCAGGATTATAAACTCATTCATAAGAACAGCTCTTTCACTTATAGACACAGGCAGTATTGCCATAGTATCAGGTTGCTTGCAGCAGGAGAGACTTGTAGTGTATGCAAATCAGGCTTCTCTAGTAACAAACTGGTGTGTGCTGTTGTATCTGTGCTACTTTTCCAGAATACCCTCACTCTTGATAAACTTGTATTATATATTTTCTTCTGTCACTCTTGCCCTTGATCTTAAGTTTTGTTACTTTGATATGTCAAAAAAAGCAGCCTCTCTTCTACTAAGTGTCCAATAATTATTTCTTCATTTTATTCCTCCTAGGCTGCTTTTTTGCTTCCTACATAAAGGTTTTTGCCTATCAGTCATCTTTTTATTAGTCTCCCTTTTGTTAGAATACACATGTAACAAAGTTAAAAACAAAAAAAGCAAAAAGGAAAAAGGGAGATGATTGCCTCTGTATTCAAGTAGACATGCTGTGTCATGTAAATATAACATGAAGAGTTACAGATATTCCAGAAAGTCAGCGGGTACTTTTATCATCCCTTAACAGGCAAGTGAGTACTAAACACATCTGCCTGTAGAGCAATTGAACCACTGATGACGTATAATGACAGCAGGGTAATAATACATTTAAAAAGAGAACGAAAATATGAAATCTGTTATAATTCTCACAAATACCAAATCTACCACCGATGTTTTGTATTGGACTAGATGTAATAGGATGGATAGAGAAAAACTAGAACTTGAAAGTTATGTGTACATTGTTAATGTCATGTCACCTACCTGAACTATTGTAACAGGGCAGAAGATGCATCTAGCCTGACTTTGACACGTGTTAGTGTGAATGAGAAACCCTCTCTTCCATTGCAACATTTCGTTTCTCTTCTCACACCAAAACATCGACACATAGAAGAACATTAATTATGGACACACATTATGGAGGTGAAATTCCACCATTATTATTTACCTTTTATGAGACCTTGGGAAAAATGAAAACTCCGTCTACCAATTTCTGAAGTAGCAGCAATATATTTCCTTGTCTTGTGAAAGTTAAAAAAAAGTATTTCAGACAGAGTTTAACATAACAGCTCACACTGAGTAAACTCACAATCATATATCTAAACTTCTGTGACAGCGCAGCTAGAATAGGAAAAGAAGCCCTCCTGGGTAGCCTGGCTTCTGCCTTGAAGACTTTCTTTTCATCCTGTGCGTTTGACCAATTACAGAGCATGGAACTTACAAGTACTTTCAGAGTGATCTTCAGAATGACTTGTTAACAAAATTATTTGCCCCTCCCTGTATACGTTATCTGAACTCCAGGTGAATATCATTACATGAGAAGGGAAAGCATCACATTCAACATAGATTAAATACAAATTGTAAGTGGACACCTTGTTTAAAAGACAAAGACATGCTTGGCAATAAAGTTAGCAAGGTTTCCTCATCAACTTTGTAGGAAGGCATCAGATAATAAAAAATTACGGAATTAAACTCTTGGTCCTAACTAAAGTCGAAGAAACTGGCCAATTCATGTCTAAAACTTTCTCATCTGGATAAATGTGATAAATCAGATAAAATTCTCTCTCCTTCAGGGTAGTGTAATCTGAAAATTTATTTAATTATTTATGAATCATGGTTCATCTTAAAGCATAATATGACACTTGCCAGCATAATGACTTAATCAGTTTGTCACTGTTTGAAAAGTGTTTATCTTTTGAAACAAAGGCCAGAGTTCATCTTACAAAATATTGGGCAAATTTGATTAGGTAATAGGCTTAAGAGCAAATGAAGTCAACAGTTGGAACAGAACTGAAGATACTGATTCATGAGCCTTTTGTTCAATTATCAAATGAAAGTTTGCCATACATTTTTGAGTACACAGGGTTTTCTGGGGTCTTGTATTCTAGATCGGAGTGTTGCCTATGGTTTGATTAAATAGTTAATATATAAACTATAAAGATAATTGTATTAATTTGAAGAAAAGAAGTCACTTGAATTTTCTGATTTTACACACACACACATACAATCCAAAATCCACACTTGGAAGTAATAAGGTTTTTTTTATATCTAACAATATCATTATTATTAGTAATGAAAACAACATGTTTGTCCTTTACAGGCAGTTTTCTGGATACCATGCCGTAACTTGAGTAGGCTCCCCTGATATGATGGTTCTTGTAGCAGTGATGTAATAAAAGGGTTGACTGCACTAGTGGAATGGGATAAAGGGAAGGGAGATGAAGGCAAAGGCAGATGTGACTTAGACAAAGCTCTAGAAACTGCTGCCAGCTTTCTTTTGGATAGGAGAGTTGACATTAGTTGATCAAGGTTGAAGGTCATCCTTTGAGGAGAGTCCATGCCTTTTGCTTTGGTAGAGCATCTGCAGTAACCAAAGGGCTCATTTCCACTGTTGGGAAAGAGTTAAAAATCACCTTGAAATTGGGATCTACCTAATTAATTCCCTTGACCTCTGTCCATCCCCTGTCTCCTTTACTACATCTTTTATAGGAGATAAATATGTAGTTAAATAATTGAAGAAGTTTGACAAATTGTTGAAAAATTACACAAGCATAAAGATCAAAGAAATAATTCCTCGTAATGGCAGTATTATCCCTAGTGTACATTGAGTTGATGCAAGACACTCAAACCTTGTTTGCAAATTCCTAAAACTGTGGTTTAATAGCGGAGAAAATTATTATGTATAACTTAACACATTGAACTTCCCATTAAAGTATTTTAGAAATTAAATCTAGTCATTAAGTACTTACATAAAATAGCTACAGTAAATTGTATAGAAAATATGGTGATGATAATTTTTGAAAACATTTGATTGCAGGATATTTTTAGTTGAAAATAACATGTTGAAACAATGTAAAAATTTACTAAAATATACAAAACAACAGTTTCAGGATGCTCCAGCAGAGATTATCATTCTGAGGTCTGTTATTAGCCATCTCCATTTTAGAAGACATTTCAATGAGGAAAAACTAATTTATCACCATAGTCTCACGAGTTAGTCATTTTCACTATTCTCAATTTTTATGTGAAATATTTGCTGATAAGAATTCATGCTATTAAGATTTATGATATGAACCAAGCTATTTTTACTCAGTAGAATCTGTTGTGTTTGGAGCTACAAGGTATCTACCAAGTTCAGTGATTTTATAGGTATCTGTCTGTGTCTTTAATTAGCAATCAACAAGCCATTCACATTAAGATGTATATATGTGCAGGATATTAAAGACTTAGTCAAAACTCCAATGAAAGACAATAATTTATTTTCCTAGAAAACGTTCACCTATACCCACATTTCCTGACACTTAATTTGAAATGAGTTTTTCATCTTTCTGTTTGCAAGATTAATAACTTTCCCTTATGTTTCATCTTTCTGTTTGCAAGATTAATAACTTTCCCTTATGAAGCTCTTCAAATGGCCACATTAAGGTGGGAGGGAAATACAAGCACAGGCTTAATTATATGGTAGACTGCTGTGAGAAAGTTGGAGCCCAGGAATGAGAAGAGGTGTCCAGCATGGTAGGAGGGGAATAATGCTAGACATTCACAGTTGCCTTGTAGGCTGTCCTTTCTGTCTTGTCATTAAAATTTTGGGATGCATTTAATAATGTTCTATTATTTATAAAATTTTTGTATTCTTATTTTCCTATTATGGGCCCACATTTCCATACCTCTCTCAGTCCCTAGAAGGTGCAGTGTTCCAGAAGGAAACCAATGGAATGCTAAAATTAGGTTGACTTATGATGCACTGGAATGTACTGTGGAAATGAATGATTTACAACAGTGTAGGCAACCCCCATGAATAATTGTTCATGTGTGTCTGTGACTTTGTTCTAGGGGCGCTGCTGCACTAGAAAAAATTTTCAGCGTGAGATCTCGGGGACTTGTTACTGGGCCTTTTGCTCCTAGACCTTATTGCTTCCATTGTCTCACTATTGACTAATCAATCCATCCCAATATGGAGTTTCAAACAAAAATCCTTTATAGTAGTTTCTTCCTTGTTGTTTTCCAAAGGAGAAAGCAAGTTAAGCCTGGTTAAGGAGTGAGCGGAATGCACCCTACAGAGGAAACAAGAAAACACAGCTGCACAGACACACAGATAGACACACAATCACATCAGTCTTGACTCATTCAGTCCTGGGCATCATTTATTTCAGACAGAATGCTACCTGCTTCTTTTTTATGAAGACTTTTCCCATAAAGACTTTAGGGTCAGTGTCATTCACTCCTTTTGTCACTCCTTGTTTGAGCTGACCCTCTATCCTCACACTTGATTTGCTCTTCTACGTTAGGTAAAGATATTTATCTTCTTCTGTATCTTCTTTATAAATTGGAAAATGACTTAAATAGAGGGGCTCTGGTTTATGCAGTTTCTACTCTTTACAGGCACTTCAATAAATGTTCGAGTGACAGACATGGTGATCTAAGATTTAATTTCATTTATCTTAAAGTGAATTATAATTACCAGTAATTTTTTCTCTTCAAGTATGTATCTCCTTTGTCTTTTTTCTTTTCTCTTTCTTATTTTTTTTTGTTTAAGCACACTAGACTAAAAAATCACTTTCCCCGCGTTGCTTAGATACTAATGTTTTCTACGCTTCCCAAATTTTCTTACGCTTTTCAAGCAATTTTCTCAGCCTTTTAATTTTCTTTCGGGTGCCGAAGACAGCCAGATGCATTCTAATTTTGATTTACTTACTGTACTCAACCACGTTAGCTGATTTTCACTCATTTATTATATAATTTAGGGTGAAATATGTATTAATCTCTAGATAATTTTAAATAGAAGTCACAGTCCTAAGAGAAACTATAGAGAGCCCACTCACTGGCTAGGGTATGGGGAAGGCTTTCTGGGCAGTTGTCCTGAGGAGTTCGCCCACAAAGTTTCTTCAGCACAGCTGTGACTAGCTGGAACTGTATTTCTCCACCTTCCTAATGCTATGACCATTTAACACAGTACCTCATGTTGTGATGACCCCCAATCATAAAATTTTTGCGCTGCTACCTCACAAGTATAATTATGCTGTTGTTATGAATCATAATGTAAATATCTGCTGTGGAGGGTGTTTGGTATGAAACCCCTGTGAAAGGATTGTTTGATTCCCGGAGGATCCACAGGTTGAGAATTACCGAGCAAGAGGATCGGTAGGGACAAACAATGTGGCCTACCACTGCCCTTTGCTGATTACAACTCCTCTGTATGGTTCCCTACTATTATACTGCCGTGTATTTTCTGTGCTTCAGACCTTTGGATTGTCAGAAATAGAAATGACTTTGCTTAATTTATCAGCGATGAAAGTTCTACCTAGGGAACAATATTGACCCGAAGGCAAATAATTTAAGTATAGGTTATCTTTTAAAAACTGGGATTGATGTTATTTAGAAAACTCAAAGATAGCAGTGTAAAATATAAAAACGTATCATTCACTGCATCTCTGATAGTAAAAAGAATGCTCTTTTTTACTCTTATTTATTTATTGATTTTTCCTAGATCCTTGGACTAGCTTTTGTGAATACCTGAGGTGACATTTAACAGCAGTCTGGTGAACTATGATACATGTTTCTAAGGTAAAAGTAAGTCCATGTGTTCTGTATTAACATATACAGCCGAAACATTGCAGCCAGTCAGATTTCTCCAGTTTTTACCCAATGTCCCTTGCCTATTCCAGGATCTCATCCAGGGTGCCACGTTGTGCTTAGTCATTTTGTCTTCCCTTCTTGCCATCATGTTGCTTAACATAATTTTTTTTCCATTGCTTAAATTATTTTCAAATGTTCTTAACTGGAATAACAAGGATAAACATAGATTAAAAAGTGTGAAGATCAGGATGACAAGAACTAAATTTCATATATTTTATATTTGTGTTACATCTGCCTCACTAATTTGGAGTCTTGGCTTTTACTTCCTGGTATAATTAATGAAAAATAGGAGTTACAGATAGATTTCATTTTAGAGATGCTTTTCGGTTTCGAAACAAGAAATTATGTGTGAGGTAGTGGTTGGGTGTGCTGGGGAAATTCAAATGAGAGGTCCTCTGTGCCACTGAAATGCAACTTCACAAGGTTTGAGTCTTTTATTGAAACTGTTACATCTTGGCCTCTGGGCTCATTTAAAAACATCACAGGAACATCACAGATTCTTGTCAACAGAGCTAAGGAGGCAGAATTAATACAGGAAATACTAATGGCACTATAACGAACACCATCGTGAGATGATGTTCAAAATCAAAGACATATTAAGGAACTACCAAGTCAAGACAAGGAATTCTTTACAGATGTCATTTCCTTGGAAGAAACCAGGACAAAGCCAGATATATTTGGAGTAAATCTATTTAATATATTTCCTATATGAATGATTAGATATGCTCCATCTCTAAAGAAACCAGTGCTAGTGGGGCAGGGGGAATCATACACGTCTCAAACCACAGAAAGGTAGATTTAATGGCAGTGCTCAAAGTGATCACCTCCAGTGCTCATGACTGAATGTCAGTGTTGATGGTACATTTTCACACAGTCTTACATCCTCACTCACACCAGCATGGAAAACAGAAGAGCTAGGGTAGATGCAGCTACCTTAGGGTAGCTGCCAGAGTGAACATTCTGTAGCCACAGCACATTGCTTGGGAAGAAAGAACCTTGCTTTGTTCCTCAGATTTAGGCCCAAAAGGATCTATCTACTCTATGATTTTCTTTTTTGTTTATACTGACTGAATATTACCTGGAGTAATTAAAAACAAATTTGTTATCACTGGAAAGTAAAAGGGAAATGTTGCATGGTTAATGGAGTGGTGAGCAATAGAGAGACAAATGGACTGGGTACAAGTGATTTAAAGAGGAAATAAAAATTGGGGGGGCATAATTAGGAATAGATGAGGGAGATAAATATATAAAAATGGAGTAGGCTAAAAAGAATAAGGGTGTCTGAAAAAGTCATAAGGAATTATACAATTAGCTACCCACGTAAAAATACCTTAATGTAGTTTAAATGGAATGCTCCCATCTGGGTTGACAATGCTTGCCCCAACCAAGACCCATAGATCATTTAAAATAATACACCGGACATAAGTAACCCTCTTTTGAGTTGTTGGTGAGGATTGTCTGAATGACTCCCTAAACATTATAGGCTTTTGTTCTTGCCCTTAGTTGCTCCCCAGAAGTGAAAGTTAAATAGCTATTGTGGAAACCACCATACACCTCAGACACAGTGACCAGAGTCTCTGAGCTGAAATTGACTTGTCTTCCTCCTGAGGACTAGCTTTCATGATACCTAAGATTCAGGAATCATTGCAGAAGAGAAGGTGGAAGGATTGTAAGAGCTAGAAAAAGAGGGAGCTTCCTGTGAGACTGTGTTTCCTAGTAGTGTCATAAACTACACCCAGTAAGTCTCACTCCTATGACTGCTGAGACAGGAGCTGAGCAAGAATGACACCAATGGACATGCTAATATGGAAGGGGGAAAGACCATTGGGCCTCAACCCTACACAAAGAACTATAGGAAACTAAGGAATGCTGAGAGTTAGCGAAATAATCTCCAGGGAAGAGCGCACCATTTGAATTTCCAATACAAGTGGTCATCCCTGAACATATATACATACAGTAACATTACACAGACTGAGCAGGTTATATTTATATATTTAGGAACACACACTAACTCACATAACAAACAAAACAACAATTTATGAATAAAGAGGCCATGAATTTGAAAGAGGGAAAAGGGATATATATGTAAGAGGGTTTGGAGGGAAAAAAAGGGTAAGAAGGAGACAGTGTAATTATAATTTCAAAAAGTAATTAAAACATTATTTTCAAAAATTTATCTTATCATATTTTCTTCAAATCATATCATCTTCTTCCCCAAATGCATCCCAGATCTTCCTAACCACTCAGATTCATATTCTCTCTCTCTCTCTCTCTCTCTCTCTCTCTCTCTCTCAAAGCAATCATATAGCAAACCAAACAAAAAACCCAAAAAAGATAAAAATTACCAAACAAAACAGGAAAAATATGTACACAAGAAGCACAGAGTTCACTTTATTTCTGGCCAGTGACTCTGGAGCCTGGGCCCTGCCCTGGAGTGTGGCTGATCTATGCAGTGCAATGCCTGTCCTTTGGAGGAAACCGGTTTTCCTTCTCCCAGTGGGTATCAATTACAAAGAGCTTCTTGGTTAAAGTGGTACTTTGTGTCAGCTCTCCCTTCTCAGTTCTGCAATTTTGTCTGGCTTGAAGTTGTGATGATCTTGTGGATGCTGGCAGTCTCTCTGAGTTCATATGCGTACTAACCCTGTTCTGTCTGTTCTGAACTTGTTGACTTGGAGTCATTCACTGTCTCTGGCTGTCTCCTACTCCTCTATGTTCTTAAAGACTATAGTGCCTACAAGTTTTTTTTCCTTCTTTTTTTTTTTAAGAAACATGGTCCGGAAACTGTCCAGTCGATTGTGTAAGAGGACATCATTTTCAACTAGTAGGCTTTGTAATTGAACCAAATGGCTGGCAAGCAGAGCACTATGTAAGTTCTTTTCATGAGCTTCTGTATTTTCCACTGGAATTTTCCCTGCTGTTGGAACTGACAACGAAAATAAAGACTAAGAAGAGGAAGCTTTAGCAGCATCTCTCCTCAGAGTGAAATGGGATTTTAATGTGGGTGAATTCTGAGATAATGAAGCATGATGTGGAAGACACAAACAAATAAAAAGAAAGCTTAAAAAAAGGGGGAATAACCACTGGATGTGTGTCTTACCCATAATCTCTCACCTAAGTTCCACTGAATGAACATCATAATAGGTTAATAACAGGTATTTACAACTGTACACTCTGTTTTTGCTACAGTTCATTACAAAGTCCTAAAAAGGACCCTGAAACAGCTTTATAAAATATAACATTATGGCCTTGTAGTACACAGTGGTATGAACCATGATTATCAGTCATTGAAAAATGGCAGTGATGTCTCATGGCAGACACAGGGCAGGAAGAGAGAACCAAGGAAGATGGAAATGAGAAGAAGGAAGAAGGAAGACATGGAGATTGGGAGACAAATGATGATTACCGTCAACAGAGTTCACTCATTAAATACTGTGATCTGTTAAACTATCAAAGACATAATGAATAGGGAAAAGTTTACAGCACATCTTTCTGATTAACAGTAATAGTCCTAAATAAGTCTATATTGGACAAGAACACCAGTAACCTCAAAATACAGCGGGAAAATGGCAGGATGTAACACCAATAATGCCTTTTTCATTTATTTCTCATTCTATTGACAAACCTATAATTTAATAATCACAAATTTCCTTATGTGTTTCTAGGCATAATAAATATGTGAATGACTATGAAATATGTCTTACAAGAAATACCTTGTCACCTGATTAGACAGATATGGACACATAACTTAGTACGCATAGGCTAAATATATCACAGCAAAAAGGCAGAAAGAGACTCAAGAGTGCAATCCTAAAGATATTTGTCACATAATAAAGTAGGTAGTGAAGGGGACAAGATGATGAAGCTCACGTGTAAAGAATTTGGGAGTGCTCTAGCTTGAGCATGGTGGTAGGGGACAATGGCATCAGAATATTTACAGAAAAACACTGACCTTTATACACTGTATTTTCATTTATATTCTAAAAATCATAAGATATAAAATAATGAGAGTCAAATTTTAGGAAAGTTGTATTTGACATTCAGAAGATGTCTGAGCCACAATTGTGTTACTACATCAGATCAGTAATTACTCCAGACTGATGGTTGCATTATGAAATTGCAAATATTTAATGACATTTTTCCAAAATTAAATTTGTATCTTGGAGCTATTTCAAAAATCTGTTTTCCCATGATAGCATTAGGGATTTATTAAGTATAACATGTATTTAATTGTTTTACTACAAAGATACAAGGTGATGATTTCTGCGGGAATGGACTATATAAGTATACTCCTTCCTAAAAAGTAGCATTATTGTTACAAGGGCAAAAAGAGGGCATATAGCTATACTCACAGACAATAATGAGAAATGATAATAGATAGATGGATAGATAGATGATAGATAGATAGATAGATAGATAGATAGATAGATAGATAGATAGATAACTTTATAATAAAGACCATACATCTCTGGATTTTTTTGCTGGCTGATGTACTTTTATGCTACCTTAAAGCTGTGATTAATTATTTCTATCACCCCCTTTCGTTTCAAATATAATTATCTTAAATAGCACTTACTTCTGATTGCTGTATACTGTGTTGGAGGATAATGGAAATGAAAGTAGGTTGAAATTTCTGCCTGAGGTTCCATGAGACAAAGAAAAAATTTTAAAATATGATTTTTAATGTTCTTGAATTCTAAAGCTGCCATTTCTCCCACCCAGAGAAACACTGCCAGTTTTCATTTTACTTTCACTTCTCTCTACTTACTCAGCTGAAACAATAGATCTCTCCAACTATTTAGAATTCTATGCTGTGACTCTGGAGATCTGTATCCTTCCCAGATGGCAGGTGGCTCTCCACAATTGCCAAGTCTATATTAAACAGTGTCCAGTTTCCTCATGTCTTACCTAATTGTTCTTCACTTATCCAGAAAAAAAAACTTTCAAACTCTTAACATTCTCATGCTACAGGAAGTGAGCATTTAGGCCATGTATTCTGTTTTGGTATATTTTCCTGATACATGTAAGAGTTAAGTTCTCAGTTATTTAATAATCCTGATTTAAATCTGTTCTATAAAGATTGACACACTGTTAGGATATTGAACTTCAATGAAGTCAGCTCTGAAAACCCATTCTTGGTGAAAGATCACAGGTTCCTTACGCCATCCCTTCGGTTGTTCTGGAGCAGATTAGGACCGCAAACACAAGTCCCTGCTCTGTCTGGATTTTGCTCTTTATCGGGATTCACATTCTACCTGCTTAGTTGTTTCTTTGACTATATACTCAAATTTATAAGAGTCATACTAAAAATAATACTGTGATATTTTTTCAGTTTTAGGGAGGTACACACTGATTCTACAGTGAGGAAGATGTGGATATAGAGCTTTTACATCAATATCACAGATGAAGTTCTTTTACAAATTATTTTCCCTGTGATTTATGCAGCCTAACGATGGGTAGATCCCAAATCTAAGATTACCATACTATGATTATATAAATATTACTCACAATTAAACTAATGGTGTGTGATCATTCCCTCTGCCCATTTGGTATTCTAGGAGTTAATAATCACCTCCTTTTATTTGCTGTGTCAATTAGCCACCAAATTTATTGCAATAATGTGCATTGCTTCTTAATACATAATAGCAACCCGGAAGATAATAAAGCCCTTCTTTGTTCTTTCTCTCGAAAGCATTCCTCCTGAAGCTGCCTGTCCCCTTGATTTGCACTACTGTGTGTGATCTCTTGGACCTGCCGCACAAATGTCAGCCTGGAGTTGCCTTCCTCTCTCATGGGTCAGAGCCTTCGTATCCTGAAGCCTTTGCCTTTCACTTCAGTTTGTTTCTTCATTGTTCTGACAAAGTGATCATGACTCTTGACAAAGGATTCAGGGGAAAAACTATTTGATAAAACACATGTCTAATAAAATACTCTTTATCAGCTGACAGTGATGTTATTTATATAATTCTAGTTTATATACTTTTCCTTCAGAATTATGAAGGCATTTTTTTCATTGATTTCAAAGTTTCAATGTTGCACAGCAAAACACAATGTCATCCTGTTTCCTCATTATCTCTGTGGATGTTGACTTATTTTTATTCTGCATAGAAAAAAAGATAATTACTGTGTAATCTAATTCTTCCCAAAATTCTACAATGCCACTGCAATACAAATAATAATAGATTTCATTATGTTATATGAAAGCTCTTTTTTTAAAGTTTTTTTCTTTTTTTTTTTTTTACCTTCATAGAACATATTGTAGATGGTACAGAGACCTCTCCCACTTACAACCAATCTGTGAAATTAGCATTTTACACTGTAGCATGTACCACCACTACAGTAGTAAATCTTTCTGGGTATCATTTTAATGCACAGTGGCCATTGTTTCTTCTGATTTCTGTTACTTTACCTTTTCTGTTCTCGAATGCCTTCACTTTAGCAGGCATTCACGGTAGGTGTCTCCTCTCGGTTATAGCATCTCAAGCTTGCTTTGTTTTCCAAAGATCTGGAAAGTTTTGAGTTCTGTTGAGACATCTTGTGAAATTCTCCTCTGCTAGGATTTGTCTAATGTTCTTTTCACCTTGAGGAGGAAAATCATAGAAGTAAAACACCATCAAGACAAATCATGCTGAGTCTGGCATCCCTATTGATAGTCCTATAATACTGTTTTCCTGGATTCTCTGCTCTAGAGTTGACTTTGTTTTCCACGGATCCCACACTGCACCCTTGATAAATGTCTCTAAGCACTTAAGAAATAGAGAATTATGCTACCTCTATTATAGGTCTTTGACCTAACGTTATTTGTAATCCATCCACATAAATTTTTTTCCTTTTTTTTCTTTATTAATTCATTTAGGTCACTATGTATTAGTGGATACTTGTTTTAAACTTTGGTAATAATTCAGTACACAGTTTGATGATGGTCATGTATTTCTTGCTGACCACTGGAAGCTGTCACGAGGACTGCTTAGCTTTCATAAACCTCATTATTGTGGGTATTAAAAAAGTCACGTTCTTCTTTTCTAGTATCTAGCACATCTTGGATATTTTCTTCCTTCTTTCAGGAATTGCCTATATCTTCCAAGATTTCTGATTCCTTCTACTGATGATAGAAATAGAAATAGAGGGGAGGGGCAGAGGAGTGGGAGGAAGGGGAGGGAAATGGGAGGGGAGGGAAATGGGAGGCGGGGAGGAGGCAGAAATTTTTTCAACAAAAGAATAAATTAATTAATTAAAAAAATAGAAATAGATCTGGACAATAGGCAAACTCATTTCTGAGGGAACAGCCTTGTTTATAATGTATAGATAGATAAATAGATATATGATTCTCACACATACAGACATACCTATGAATATTCCCAAACTTCAATAGTTCCTGTGCTCAGAAATATACAAATATTCATCTCAAATTCTCCAAATCTAATCTATGGTGAAGCATATGGTTGATTCTACCTTCTTGTACTTACTTACCTGCAAAGCTCCTCCTTAGAACATGCTTTCTTTTGTCTGATGCACATTTATTTAACTGCTTAATTTCAGTAAATATATAGCAGTGTCAATAATGTTAGCCCATAGTTTTGCAAAACAAGTAAATCAATGAGAGCAAAAGACTTGAATACTTTCCCCATCTTCAAATAATTTTAAAGTCATCTAGATTAGAACCAGTCATGCTCTACCCTTCCAAATAAGATTGTCTCATAAACTCTAAGATCTTATAAAGTTTTATCCTTCATTTTGCATTTCCTCTTAGGAGGCTTCACTCTTCAGAATTATCTTTTACATTTGCATCTCATTTCTGCCCTAAACTTCCTAAGCAAAAATTCAGTTTCTATGATTATGCTATTATACAGAATAATTAAAGCATCTTAAATATCTTTGGTGTATTACTTCCTTACTACAAGCCCTTGCCAGCATGCTTTAAAAGAAACAGCTATACAGTTTGTTCATTTCACAGTATTAAATAATTGAAACCACTATGTCGTTTTCGGGCTGTTTTTTTTTTCACTCAGACAAACATATGCATGGACATTAAATCATGTATTTTTATGCCTCATTTATTTTTGCTGATGAATATAATTTGATGATATTGTTATACCGCATTTTATCAGTTACTTATTGAGGAATATCATGTGTGTGTGTGTGTGCTAATTTGTGTGTCTGTGTGTGCTTTGAGAGGGGACTGCATGCATATGTTGGTTGTTTAGGGTTGACTACTTGAGATTAGCTAACCCATCAGGAGGAGTGAGGAGGATGTCTCTCACTGTGTCAGCAGCCATTAATTACGTATGGAGCTTCACCTAGGGTAATGGTCTGTGAGCTTTCCCCTGTGCGCATTGGCAGGCCAAGGAGTGCTGTTGTGCAGATTATGTTTATGTTTATAGCTGGATCTTTCCTGTAATATGTCCAAGATGCTATCTCACTACAGATTTTCTGGTCCTTTGACTTTTACAGTCTTTCTGCTCTTCTGCGATGTTCCCTGAGCCTTAGATGTAAGTCTTGTGTTATAGATATTTTAATTAATGTGTTTTTATTTATTTATTTATTTATTTATTTATTTATTTATTTATTTATTCATTAAAGATTTCTGACTCTTCCCCGCCACCGCCTCCCATTTTCCTCCCCCTCCCCCAATCAAGTCCCCCTCCCTCGTTAGCCCAAAGAGCAATCAGGTTTCCCTGCCCTGTGGAAGTCCAAGGACCACCCACCTCCATCCAGGTCTAGTAAGGTGAGCATCCAAATTGCCTAGGCTCCCACAAAGCCAGTTCATGCAGTAGGATCAAGAACCCACTGCCATTGTTCTTGAGTTCTCGGTAGTCCTCATTGTCCACTATGTTCAGCGAGTCCGGTTTTATCCCAGGCTTTTTCAGATCCAGGCCAGCTGGCCTTGGTGAGTTCCCGATAGAACATCCCCATTGTCTCAGTGTGTGGGTGCACCCCTCTCAGTCCTGAGTTCCTTGCTCGTGCTCTCTCTCCTTCTGCTCCTGATTTGGACCTTGAGATTTCTGTCTGGTTCTCCAATGTGGGTCTCTGTCTCTGTCTCCTTTCATCGCCTGATGAAGGTTAATATTCAGGAGGATGCCTATATGTTTTTCTTTGGGTTCTCCTTATTTAGCTTCTCTAGGATTACTAAGTATAGGCTCAATGTCCTTTGTTTATGGCTAGAAACCAAATATGAGTGAGTACATCCCATGTTCCTCTTTTTGGGTCTGGCTTACCTCACTCAGGATAGTGTTTTCTATTTCCATCCATTTGTATGCAAAATTCAAGAAGTCCTTGTTTTTTACTGCTGAGTAGTACTCTAATATGTATATATTCCATACTTTCTTCACCCATTCTTCCATTGAAGGGCATCTAGATTGATTCCAGGTTCTGGCTATTACAAACAATGCTGCTATGAACATAGTAGAGCATATACTTTTGTTGTATGATAAGGCCTCTCTTGGGTATATTCCCAAGAGTGGTATTGCTGGGTCCAGGGGTAGGTTGATCCCGAATTTCCTGAGAAACCGCCACACTGCTTTCCAAAGTGGTTGTACAAGTTTGCATTCCCACCAGCAATGGATGAGTGTACCCCTTCCTCCACAACCTCTCCAGCAAAGGCTATCATTGGTGTTTTTGATTTTAGCCATTCTGACAGGTATAAGATGGTATCTTAAAGTTGTCTTGATTTGCATTTCCCTGATCGCTAAGGAAGTTGAGCATGTCCTTAAGTGTCTTTTGGCCATTTGAACTTCCTCTGTTGAGAATTCTCTGTTCAGCTCAGTGCCCCATTTTATAACTGGATGTCAACCTGTAGAAAAATGAAAATAGACCCATATCTATCACCATGCACAAAACTCAAGTCCAAATGGATTAAAGACCTCAATATCAGTCCGAACACAATGAACCTGATAGAAGAGAAAGTGGGAAGTACTCTACAACACATGGGCACAGGAGATCACTTCCTACGTATAACCCCAGCAGCACAAATATTAAGGGCCTCATTGAATAAATGGGACCTCCTGAGACTGAGAAGCCTCTGTAAAGCAAAGGACACTGTCACTAAGAGACAAAGGCAACCCACTGACTGGGAGAAGATCTTCACCAACCCTGCAACTGACAAAGGTCTGATCTCCAAAATATATAAAGAACTCAAGAAACTAGACCGTAAAAGGCTAATCAACCCAATTTAATTAATGTTTTGCACTCCATGGTCAGGGTTGAGGCCTGACATATTCTCTGTCCTAGTGGTCCACCTTAACCGGTTTTTCTCTGCCCAACTATTTCCAAAGTTGCTTATGAAATAACCACTCTGAGACTTAATATTAATTACATACTCTTTGGCTTATTAGCCCAGGCTTCTTATTACCTTACTGTTTATCCATTTCTACTACTTTATATTTTACCACGAGTCTCATGATTTGTTATCTCACATTGCTTCCTGGGTGGCTACATGGCGTCTCCTGACTCTGCCTTCTTTCCCCCTGCATACAGTGTAGTTTTCCTGCCTAGCGATATTCTGCCCTGCCATAGGCCAAAGTAGCTTCTTTATTAACCAATGGTAATAAAACATATTCACAGTATACATAGGAGAATCCCACATCGAGGTTTTCCATATATTTTAACCACTTATGACTTTCTGTTATGATCTCAGTGTACTGCAAATGAAGCTTCTTTGATGTGGGGGATGTTAGCTATACTTACTTGTGCACAGAAAGACACATATTTAGAGTTTAGATGGCTATATACTAGTTTAGATGAGTGGAGGTAGTAGGTTCTTCTCTAGGGGTCCTGATTTCACAGCTATGGGTAGTGGACTAGGTTTACCAGGCAGGAATTATAGAATAGACTTTTGATAATTGTTGGTTTCTCTCATGGAAAAAGTGCCATGATTGCACCCATGAGGATTTCTTCCTGTGCTGGTCATAGGCCACCACAGACTTTATAGTTGTGTTGAATTATTTATCACTTTCTTTTCTTGGTAGCCTTCATTGCAGCTTCAAACACTATAAGAATTAGTCCTCAGGGAAGAGCTTCCAGGTCAGTTTAACTTGATTCCTCCAAGTCCAGTTTCTGAAGTGTGTGGTATCTTCAGCAACAGGCTTTAGCCTTCACATTCTGGGAGACAATCGAGTGCAACAACAATCTTGGTAGCTTTTCCATTATTTGGCTATCATGATTAAGATTGTACAAATGTCTGTGCACAAGTTTTATCTGAATTTAAGTGTTGATGCAATAAATGTCATGTAGACCACACTAATGCAGTATCTACAACATAAAAACCTGAAAACATTGTTGTCCAAAGTTAGCACTGTCAGTTTAAGTCCTAATCATCCGAACACACAATTCAGTGATAAGCCATTGCTTTTACTCTTCAATTTATTAATGAGAACTGATGTTAAATACAATGCCAACACTCACTTGTAAATATGTATTCTTTGATGATGTATCTGCTTAGATACTTTTCAATTTTGTAAATGTATCAATTTCTGTTTAGTTTGGATATGTCTGTATAATCTTGACATAATTCAAAGTTTTAGATATATACTTTGGAATACTTTCTGATGTCCCTGCATTGCCCTATCCTTTACTTGTCATTTTTTCCTGGATAGTCTAAACATTTTGTCAACTTGTAGCTTTAAAACATATTTTTGCAGCATCTAATAAGGATATTTATTGGAATTATTTAGAAAATAAAGATTAAATTGGCCCAAAAAGCCATCATAACATAAAATGACCTTCCACTAAGTATCCCATGGCTTTATTTTTCAATGTTTCATATTTCTGCTTTTGGGTCTCTTTCTCTCTAACACATGTACACATACACATAGATAGCTAGATTAGTACTATTTCATTTTTAATGCCGATTTGATAGTTTTTCAAATTTCAATTGTTTGTTGATGACATATAAAACAGTTTTGTGTAGCAACTTATGATCAATTATTTTTAACTATTTTCCTGGATACTCCAAAGATCCCTCAATTTGTATAATAGTGTTCTTTGACTCTCAAAATATATTCTTTTCACCCATTTCTCTGTTCTTATCTTTCTTTGTTTTTTTCTGTGTAACTCCTTTTACTTAGTTATGAACTTGCTACCTTTCCCTCTCCTGGTTCTGGTTCATAATCCAGATTACAAATTACAGCTTTGATTCTTATGAATATTTAATTGAATTGTGTTATTTGCTCTTTAATGTTATTTTAAAAGAAACAAATATTTAAGGATAAAATATTTATAGATAGACTCTAAGAGGAGAAGTTTAAAAACCATAAATTGATGGTGCTGAAAAAATAAACATGTCTCACATAATCACTTCTATTATTTTTAATTTAGCCTTTAAGTGTCTAGTTCAAAATATATCCATTAAGTCCTTTCAAATCTTCCTAGTAGAACAACAATATTAATGTTCATGGAGGATATTAACATTTTCTGAGATAGCTTCCCTGAGCCAACAGTCCTAAGACATTAATTGTAATATGCAAGTAAAATAGAGCCAGACACAAAGAAATTAAACATGAATTAAGACACCTACATTATTACTCTTATTTTTCAAGATAAATTAGGGAAAACATTTTATTTCTTCAGAATTCCAATTTTCTTTCCTTGAAACAGGAAATCCATTAGTATTTTCTAGATGATGTTTTTCATAATTCAGGTTCATGTACAGAGAATGAAAAATATGCCATAAATTCAATGTACTTAGACAAACAGTCCCAATGCCAGCCTCAAATTGTATATCATTTTGAAAACAGATTTTAACTTTGCAGACTAATATGTTTTCCTTGGCAGGAAATCATGTAATTGAGCCATTTGTTGAACACTGTCAAACGAATTTTATCCTGTAATACAGAGTATAGCTATTCTTGTGGTATACATAAAAACTCTCAGACATGGAGTATCCAGAAGTACATGGAAACTCTTCTCAGACTCATCAAAACACACACACACACACACACACACACACACACACACACACAGCATCAACAGAGTAACAGGGACATGTTGTCCCAAGTATTAGGAAGAGAGTTGTGCAGATACAAAGAATTATAACTTGCCTAAGGTGAAATTCATGAACAAATGTAAAAGAGTTTTGAAGTACTGCTCATGACCCACTGCTGATAGGCCTGGGAGACTCAAACCTTCAGGGAACTGAGTTCTATGTTTTTCAGCTTGTTCGGATTTTGCTTGTTTTTAGGCTAAAGTGATAGCATTTAAGCTCCTTATTTGGCAGATCAAAACCAGAAACTCATACCCATATTATTCTTACTAAATACAATTTGAATAGTACAATGATCAGATATACTATAATTATTTTGTTAGATATTTACTTGAACCTTTTAATCTTGTAAAGTCATGAAATAAATGTTAAAATAATTACAAGGTATAATTGCTGGGGTTGGGGTAAGGGTGGGATGGAGGAGCAATAGAGAAAGGAATAGCAGGATAAAGTGATCTGATGGGGGAAATGGGAAAAAGAGAGGGCTCTAGTTAGAGAGGGTGAGGAGAAGATAATAAGGAGGGGGTGGGCAAAATAACAATAAGGATGTCTGAAAAAACATAAAAAATCACATTTTAAACTCTCTACTTAAAAAAACTATAATACAAGTAAGTCTGTATATAAATATACATACATGCCGGACGGTGGTGGTGCACACCTTTAATCCCAGCACTTGGGAGGCAGAGGCAGGCGGATCTCTGTGAGTTCGAGGCCAGCCTGGTCTACAAGAGCTAGTTCCAGGACAGGAACCAAAAGCTACGGAGAAACCCTGTCTCGAAAATCAAAATAAAATAAAATAAAATAAAATAAATATACATACATAATTTAAAAGAAATTTTCTTGTCTAGACTGATGTTCCTCTCAAAAGACATAAGTCATCTAAAAAAAAAATCCCAAGACCAGGCATGAGAAATCCCCTATTGAATCATTTGTCAAAGTTGTCCAAGAGACTCCTGAAACATTCCAGTGAATTGCTCTTACTCTTGGTAGCACTCGAGAAGTGGAAGGTAAGTTCTTACTGCTGAAGACACCATGCACTTCAGAAAGAGGACCCAAAAGCCCCTGAACTGAAACTGACCTGAAAGACATCCTTCTGAGGAGTAGATTCCAAAGGAATGAAGCTACCAATAGTCCTCCCCAGCTCTGATGCCTGTAAAACGAACTTCAACAACAGCCAGCATAGCATGGTAACACTAAGGATGGACTAGCAATGGACATATTATGGTGGTAACCAACAGCTCTCTAATTGGACTTAAAATCTTGACAAGAACGAGATTATGCCTGGTTGAAAATGAGGCCACCTACCAAGAGTTAGAGTAATTATGAATCTTGGAAAACCTTTTGTTGGTTGAATAGTAATACTACCCTCCCCATGGTCACATATTTAAACGTTTAGTCATTAGGGAGTGGTGTTACTTGAAAGGAATTAGAAGGTGTGGTCTTGTTGAAGAAGGTAAGGCCTTGTTGGAGGAAATGTCACTGGAGAATGAACTTTGAGGTGTTCAAAGATCTAAACCAGGCCCAGTGTCTCTTTCTGCTGTCTTCAGATACAGAACTCTTATCTACCATGCCTGTCTGCATACCACCATTTCCCTGCCATAGGACAATGGACTAAACCTCTGAAATTGTAAGTAAGCCTCAGTTAAAAACTTTCTTTTATAAGAGTTGCCATGGTTGTGGTGTCTCTTCGTAGCGGTAGACCTTGAATAAGACAAACCTACAACAAATACTTTATTAAACCAGCATAATCTCTAATCACATTCTAAACACCTGCCTTATACCCACAGATCAGTGTAGTATTCACCCCTCATCAAGGAAAATTCTTGCAATATGTGAAGGTGACTAGAAAAAGCTACAACCAATCAAAATCCAGAGTCATGGAGTGCAATTCCCACGGATGCGTACAATACAATTTCTGCACCTAAGACTCAGGGATTACTATGGAAGAGGAAACAGAAAGATTGTAAGAATCAGGAACAGGTAATTTTCTATGAGACTGTGTCTCTTAGGGATGTCAGAAGCTACATAAATAAAGTGTCATCAATGTGACTCCCTAAACATGCACTAAACAAAGACAACAATACATGTGCTAAAGTGGATAAAGTTCATGAGGCTCCAACCCCATGCAAAGAACTATAGGCCAGTAAGAAATGCTGAAAGGGGAAGAAATGTTCTTCACCAAGGAAGAACACACCAATAGCCTATTCAGTACCAAATGGTCAATCAAGCAAACATACATCCAATAGCATTATAGAAACTGAGAAATCTGTATTTATGTATTTAGGAATACATATGTATATTTGTATGCACATATGTGTATAACAACAATTACTGAACAAAGAGAACATAAATTTGAAAGACAGAAAGGAAGGGTATATGGGAATATTTGGAATAAAGACAGGGAAGAAAAAATTGATGTAATGATATCATCATCTCAAAATATGTAAGAAATAATTACAAGCAAAATAATAGTAGCATTAGTATACAAACATTTTCAAATTGTATTGTGTTGATGACATTGTTAGAAATCAATTATAATTAGAAATAAATATTTCTTTTTATTTGTTTAGAGTATTCTTTTCTTTGCAAGACTGAGTTCATTTCTTAAAAGGAAATTAAACAGTCCAGAAATTGTCATAGAATAATCAATCAGTATATTGGAAATTTTCCTCAAGTAAAACTCAAGATCCTTACTTTGCTTTTACCTCAGTTGTTAGTGTTTGTGTTTGGTTGAGAGGTTGGTATTTGAAGGGATTTTACCATGTGATTTGTTTGGAGCAAGAGATCAGGTATGAGGAACCGTGTTGCCGATATCTCGGTGGAGACCTCCAATTGCCGCGCACCGCGCCCCCGTGTCTGCACTCTGTGCGCTAGAACACAGTTCGAGCTTCGGGCAAGGGCCTGGAGGTTGAGAATACAGACAGATGCAGTGACAGACCGACTCACAGACCTTTTAACACTGATACCAAAAAGCCCCAAGAATGCCCCCTTTATTGTGTTCAGGGGCAGATTATATAGAGATAGCCACGCCCCAGCCAAACCCACCAGAAACCACTCTCCTGCCATCAGGAACTTCTGAAGGTCTCGTGCTCAGAGCAGCTGTAGGCACTCAGATCAGGGGAAAACAAGTTGTTTACAAGAAATTCAGGATCTGGGGTCTCACTGCTCCCAACACCGTATGCCAGTTTCACACTTAGGTTTTAAGACAGTGTTGTAGTTTGACTGTAACTGGCCTCCACAATCTGATAGGGAGTGGCACTGTTAGGAGGTGTGGACTTGTTGGAGGAAGTGTGTCACTGTGGGGCTCGGCTTTGAGGTTTCCTTTGTGCTCATGATACTGCCCAATGCCACAGACCACTTTTCCTGTTGCCTTCTAATCAAGATGTAGCCAACAACAGGTTTGCCTCCATGCAGCCATGCTCCCTGCCAGGATGATAATGAACTGAACCTCTGATATGTAAGCTGCCATCTCAATTAAATGTTTTTTTCTTTATAAGAGTTGCAATGGTCTTGGTGTTTCTATTGCTGAGTAAGACAGACAGTTACATTCTATTTCTGCTTGCTGATTTTGGTCTGAACGTTTTTGTGTATTGTCCCTCCCAAGTTTGTTGTTCAGTGTTTGTATAAAATCTACATTGGATGGAGGCCCACTGGATAAGTATTGACAACTGATAAGTTATAATCCAGTGGGGCAATTACAACACTCAGGGCCAACTGCAGTCGCTTGGGAAGTAAAAACCTACTGCTGCGTGCCACTGAGATTTTGCTTGGTTGTTTCATACCTCACTTAAGCAATAACTGACTGCTTTAGTATTAAAGAGAGCTTGTTTTTATCTAGCTTGCAGGGAAAAGATTCTATGTGTGTGGGTGTGTGCTTCTGTATGGATCTGAGGAAACAGTTGAGCTCTCAAAGCTCAAATCATTAAAGCTTTCATTGTTTTATAAATTGGCTCAAGTCTATTCTTGCAATATAAATCCATAAAATTGAGCATAGTACTATTTTTCATATAATAGTGTCTTCTAGAGATCAAAGAACCTGCTTGCTGTAGAGATTCCTACAGCCAGTAGTCTTTAAGTTACCTGCCCACTTGGGCGTGGCCTCTTATACTATGTATGCCAAAGGAAAGTGCACTTCTAGCCTCTTTCTTCCAGCTATGGGATTTGGTTGCTGTACCCTGTTAGAGCAAAGGACTGTAATCTGTGAGTCTACCCCTAAAAAAACAACCCTCTGTTATACTCAATTCTGAGCTAGTGAGGGATTTCTTTTAAAGTTCCGTCTTCACCTGCTTAGTTATTTTTGTCCTGTATTTATAAATATATAAAATGTGTATGTTATAGTTAATAAATAATGTGAAAATTAAAATATAGATTACATTTTACCCACTTTAAAAAAATTGTTTTCTATGATACACAGGCTTAGGATTTACAATCGCATGTTCTCTTGATAATTATTGATGAATAGAATTCACATTTCAGGAAAATTTTAGGCTTATATGACAATTAAGAGTGAACTAGAACTTTATGTTACTTTTCCCTTCTGCTTTCCTTAGCATATTCTGCATAGGTTTTGATTAAATGAATGTGGACTCACTATTATTGGATCAGATGGAACAGTCATTGCCGTAAGTTCCCAAGTCCTCTGTATATTGTCTTTTCTCTCCACTCAAAACCATGGCAACAACCAACCTTTTTGTTCCCTCTTAGTTTTGCCATTTTCTCGTGTAATAGAGAATGAACCTAGTTGGAATCATAAGATGCAGCCTTTTCAGACTGGTTATATAAATTATATCTTCAGTTCATTTTGATAAATACCCAGCTGTAGTTACTAGGTCATTTGATTGTTATGTGTGAAAAAATAAATGTAATTTTTCTATGTTAAAATGAAAGCCTTTCTTTTTTGTTTAAACAGAAAAAGGGGAAATGATGGAGGTGGGTCATTTGTCTATCTGTTGCTTTCATTGGTTAATTAATAAAAAAACTGCTTGGCTTTTAAAAAAAAGGAAAACAAAACAAAACAAAAAATAAAAAAACCCCAAAAACCAAAAACAAAACCAAACAAATTTATCTATACCATTTTGGATTACTTACAGAAATTAATGAGAGCCCTTGGTCCTTCAAATCCTTGCCCCAGTTCTGTGTTATTAGCAGCTATCAGCATAGGTTAAAGGGCTACTTTGTGTTTTGTTTTTCCTTTTCTGTTATAATGGCAAAAATTTCTGTCACACCTTTCTGATGAGAATAAGAAGAGAGTTCAAAATTAAGAACAAATAAACACAAAGATATGATTGAGCTCTTTGAAAATAATAAAATGTGGGAGAAAGTCTTAATAGAATGGAAATTTAATTTTAGTTGCCAACAAATATAAAATGGTGACCATGCAAGAGAAAACCCAAACAAACTATGGAGTCTCACCGCTGCATCCTTGCAGACCTCCAAACAATCTGTGAAAGACTATGGACATGAGGAAGTGTAGTCTAGGCCATCATGGTTTATGCAGTGAAACTCTGTCTCAAACAAGTCAGAAGATGAATGAAATCAAATATTATATGTCAGTAAGCACAACTGAACAAACCAGATGATATTGCAGGGTAAAATGTCTAGACTGGCACAGTATAAAAGAGATAGGGGGTTAGGAGGAAAAGATATACAGAACCTGATTTAAAAAAAAACTTGCTAAGTGTTTATTCGTGGTTTCTAATAATAGGGGAGTAGAGAGATGACCATTAGAAGAACCTAGAAGGAGGTGATGGGTAAAATTTCTTCCTTAAATGATGGGAGAATTTATGGCATGCAAAACACTACAAAGTCCCATTTGGGGTAAGAGGTCATGGGATACTTTTGCAGTCTGAATAATTTATGATAATTTCCATCAGTTACCACTAATGCTTTTTAGCAGAAAAGTGATGTAACCATACTAATTAAGACAGGGGAAAATCTGATAAAAGGAAAGATTAAATGAAAGGACTGGAGAAAAACCAAGGTAAATTGACAATTTAGAAAGTTATCATAGCAGAAAATAATGAGACTAGTCTGAGTGTAATGAATTTGATATGAAAGAGTAGAAGTTCTAGAGATGAAAAGAGAAAACAGGATTAGTCTCGGATGGCATAGGAAAAAGGAAATACTAAATATGACAGTGATTATGCATTGAGTGACAACTGCTGAATGCCTTTAACTGAACAATGGAGCATTAAATAAGAGATTTGCCAGAAAAAAAGTTTTATTAATGTACCTTATAATGATTGTTCTTAGCATGTATGTCATGATGTACTTGGCATGTGCTTCTTATTTCTTCTGTAACATACTGCCTAAACTTTGGTTTTACTGTTCTGGAAATCAGAGCACATGTACAAGTAGCTATTGGGGCTGATTCCATCTGGAATCTCTAGGGGAGAAATTTTACCCCTAATTCTAACCCTAATCCTGGAGACTCTATTTCTTAGTTGGGGCCCTTCCTTTGTCTACAAAGGATGGTAGGGAACGTTTTTGATTGTTTCTTTTTAAAGTGTCTGAGTCTCTTGCCTCCATGAATTACTGATTAAAAACCTTAGATTGCTTTGGGTCCAAATAAATAACTCAGGAGGATCTTCCATGTCGTGGTGCTTAGATAATGTAAAGTCCCTTTGATCATGTAATGCCATGGATGCATATGTGGACTAATATGTCATCATCATCTTCAGGGAATGAAGGATTTTTATCAACTAGAGCATGTAAGAAATGCTTTCAGAAAAATTTAGTGCATTATCCTGAGAGTTTGATATGTGTTTGGGAATGCTGTCTCTTCTTTCTTTGGGTTTAGAATAGTATCAAAATTAGATTAGCATGACAAAAAAATTCTGCTTAGAGATGGTACGTACATTCTCTTACTAAAATAATTACCTGCAACACTTGATATATACAATTACTTCTTTATTTTAGACAACGTATACAAGAAAAAGAGAGTATTGTTGTTATTTGAACATTTTCCCTGTTAAGGCATTGTAGCATATTTAAATTACTCATTTCTGTATTTAAACTTTCTGAGAGTTACTAATTCAAGCACACACATGCACACACACATATACTATTTAATTGACAAATTTAAAGATTAATTTTATTTTCCCTTATATTCAGTTAAAAAGAATAACAAATCTCCTAGCCTATCTGAAAAAAAGCAGACATTTCTTTTTTTTTCTTTTCTTTTTATTTTAATTAAAGATTTCTGTCTCTTCCCCACCTCCGCCTCCCCCCTCCCTCCCCCTCCCCCAATCAAGTCCCCCGTCCCTTGTAAGCCCAAAGAGCAGTCAGGGTTGCCTGCCCTGTGGTAAGTCCAAGGTCCACCCACCTCCATCCAGGTCTAGTAAGGTGATCATCCAAACTGCCTAGGCTCCCACAAAGCCAATAGGTGCAGTAGGAACAAAAACCCATTGCCATTGTTCTTGAGGTCTCAGTAGTCCTCCTTGTCCACTATGTTCAGCAAGACCGGTTTTATCCCAGGCTTTATCAGACCCAGGCCAGCTGGCCTTGGTGAGTTCCCAATAGAACATCCCCATTGTCTTATTGTGTGGGTGTACCTCTCGCGGTCCTTAGTTCCTTGCTCGTGCTCTCTCTCCTTCTGCTCCTGATTTGGACCTTGAGATTTCAGTCCGGTGCTCCAATGAGGGTCTCTGTCTCTGACTCTGTCTCCTTTCATCGCCTGATGAAGGTTAATATTCAGGAGGATGCCTATATGTTTTTCTTTGGGTTCTCCTTCTTATTTAGCTTCTCTTAGAACCTGAGTTATAGGCTCAATGTCTTTTATTTATGGCTAGAAACCAAATATGAGTGAGTACATCCCATGTTCCTCTTTTTGGGTCTGGCTTACCTCACTCAGGATAGTGTTTTCTATTTCCATCCATTTGCCTGCAAACTTCAAGAAGTCCTTGTTTTTTACTGCGGAGTAATACTCCAATATGTATATATTCCATACTTTCTTCATCCATTCTTCAATTGAAGGGCATCTAGGTTGTTTCCAGGTTCTGGCTATTACAAACAATGCTGCTATGAACATAGTAGAGCATATACTTTTGTTGTACGATAAGGCCTCTCTTGGGTATATTCCCAAGAGTGGTATTGCTGGGTCCAGGGGTAGGTTGATCCCGAATTTCCTGAGAAACCTCCACACTGCTTTCCAGAGTGGTTGCACAAGTTTGCATTCCCACCAGCAATGGATGAGTGTACCCCTTTCTCCACAACCTCTCCAGCAAAGGCTATCATTGACATTTCTTGAGAAATGACTTTGCCTGCTTCACAGTCCTCTACAATGGACAGCACATACTTCTCAGGTTTCTTACTAATAAAAAGATATCAAGTATGTGTAGCATGAATTCTAACTGGTTTTAATAATAAAAACATTGAGTCAGATATAGGGGTAAATGCTGAAAGATCAGAGAAGCAGAGTAGATAGCCACTAGCTCTTACCACTTCCATATCCTCAGATAGAATGGGAGATCCTGTCTCTAGGAATCCTCAGACTGAATGTCTTGAGTTCTTGTCTCCTCCTGCCTTATATTTCTGTCTAGCCATATTGTTTCCTGTTTCTGTTTCCCCTAGTGCTGAGATTAAAGGCATGTGACTCCCAAGTACAGGGATTAAAGGTTCAAGCCACCATCACCTGGCTCTGATTCTCTTATAGACTGGATTAATCTCATGTGGTCCAGCGTGGCCTTGAACTCCGAGAGACTCATCTGCCTGGGCTTCCCAAGTGCTGGGATTAAAGGAATATGCCACCACTATGACTAGTGGATAGCTCTGCGTTCTGATCATCAGGCAAGCTTTAGTTATTAAAGTACAAACAAATTTTCACAAGTAAGGGTTCTTAATTGATTCACAATTTATTGTATCCTTAAATACGTGTCTTATAATCATGTATAGAAATTAGTAGTTGCCAATTTTGTACTGTATCTTTCAAAATATTATATATTACACCAAATAAATATATCACTAATAGACTTTGAGAATTCACATTTTTAAGAAAAGTTTATTTTGGTTACAATGATATCATCTTTCCTACCAAATTAATTAATTGTAGTTAACCATGGTAATGATGTGGTTACAATCAATACGATTCATCACTTACAGGCCTCAGTACCTTTCCCCTACATGACTGATGAGTTTGAACTTTTAAAATGTCAAAGATTAGAATAAAATGCCGAACATTTTGCACTATTCTTAAAAGGATTTTCTTCTCACGTACTGTAGAAATAATGTTATTTAAACACAAATTTAATGCTATTAAAGTATTTCCATTGTATGATTAGGAATTCTTTTAAGAAAACAGGTAGTGACTGAGGATTTTGTTCTTCTCTTCCATTATGTCATCAACATGGATGCTGGTTCTTCGCTAACATACAAATCCTTGCTCTTTCCATGTCTGCTCACATGTGGTGGTATGAAGTTTCTCACTTTGAACATTACAGAAACAACCCAATCCTTTGCTCTATCTTTCCACAACATGTCTAGCAAGAACTATTTGAGGATCAGCCTCAATGCCCTCTCAGGCTTCAGATTAGAAGCTACAGGAAGTAAAAATGACTTTTTTCTCTGCCTATCTGGGGGCAAATGAACAAACTCTCTCATTCCGTACTTCTTCATGACAGTTTCTTTTTTATTCTGCTGTGTTGCAAAGTTTCCAGTTTATATACACACACAAACAAAGGCGGGTCTCTGATAATAGCAAAGTTACGGAGCTAGAATTTCTCAGGGTCATAAAGGATATAAGAGCTGTTCTGAGTGACACTGTTATATTTTTTACGGCCCCAGGGGGATATTGATAGAAAGAGGCTTGGGCAGCACTAAAAGAAAAAAGCTATTTAGGAGGCTTTAAATTGTAAGAAGTTAGAAGAGGAGTTTGTACATGATACTACATTTCTAGGTTAAAAGAGTATATTGATAAATCAAGATAAGAGTAAGTAGCTTTTCTATGGTTAGACCTGGGGGTCAACTGAAGTTAGCACTTTCCCAAGTAACCTGTGGGTGAATTTGGGACACCCAATCTCCTTATTAGGAAGGACTAAGAATCAAAGAAGCTTGGACATGCCGTAACCATATCTTTGAAGGCCCCAAATGTAATATATTTGAAAGATTCCTCTCCTGTCTTCAAAATAAAAAAATAATTGCAGGGAACTTACTTCTAAGTTTTATCTCAGGGAATGGAGTGGAGTAAATAGATCCAATTATGAAGCATGTATATATTCTAAATGTATATACCAGTATATATTCTATATATCAAGACTCTATAGCTAAATGAAAAGTCATCTTCCTGAGTACTCATAAGATTGATACACAATCACGAGATTACATATACATATCACATGAGATTACATACTACAATGCAGGTATTGGGGAGACGCCAAGCTGCTTTAACAGAAGTGAGCAACAGTTTGTCAGACCTTGTCTAGACAGGATTAGCCTCTTGTAGTATGATTGAGCATGTTTTGGATATATTTCCAAGAGTGGAATTGCTGGATCCTGAGGTAAGTTGATTCCCAGTTTTCTGAGAAACCATTACACTGATTTCCAAAGTGGTTGCACAAGTTCGCATTCCCACCAGCAATGGATGAGTGTTCCCCTTGCTCCACAACCTCTCCAGCATAAGCTATCATTAGTGTTTTTGATCTTAGCCATTCTGACAGGTGTAAAAGATAGTATCTCAAGGTTGTTTTGATTTGCATTTCCCTGATAGCTAAAGACGAAGAACACGTCCTTAAGTTTAAGATATTTTTGAAACCTTCTAATTTATACTTAATAAAATTCAAATCTGTCATTTAAACTCCCTTATACAAATATCATGAATATTCAGTGTTTTTACACTCTTCCTTTTGTCTGTAATATCATAAATGATTCTTTTCTAATAAAAATCTCAATCTAAAGTTTAATTCAAATCTATTTCCTCTGTACAGTCATTTCCAATCTCCTAAAGCATAAATCAAATCTCCCTCAGAATATTTTCTTTATGTACATAATATATATTTATATTTATATATATAGTTCTTAAAAATATTCAATAAGGATTTAATAAGTGGAAAAAAGTCACATAATCCACTCCTGTGGCTTTGACTTATGATGTGGGAGTCTCCTCTGCGTGCTGTGATTACCATTAATGAATAAAGAAACTACCTTGGCCCATTGGTAGGGAAGAACTTAGGTAGGTGGGGAGGACTGGACTGAATGCTGGGGAGGAAGGAGGGTGGAGCCAGGGGACACCATGGATCCACCACTGGAGATAGACGTGCTGGAACTTTGCTGGTAGGCCACAACCTTGTGGTGATGCACAGAATAATAGAAATGGGTTAAATTAAGATGTGAGGGTTAGCCAATAAGAAGCTAGAGCTAATGGGCTAAGGAGTGAGTTAGTTAATACAATTTCTGTGTGATTATTTCAGTTCTGGGCAGCTGGAATGAATAAGAAGTTCTGTCCTTGCACCCATGTGACCAACTAAATCCACATAAAACCTGAGAGGGCTTGAAAAGGAATTCTAGACAAAAAAAATACAGAGTTTAACACAGCTTGCTGTTTGCTGGTGGTTTGCTGCAGCTCCTTTAAGAGAGATTTTCCTGATTCAACTGTAGCAGGAAAAAAGCCACAACCATTTAAAAATGCCAGCTTTCTGGGCTATGTTGCCAGCACAACCTCTGGCTCTTTTTGGAGATGGAGTATTTGAGTGGCGTTTGTTCTATGAAGGAGTCTTCTAGACATTCTACAGGAAACAGAAGAAAGTATCAGAATTGTCTTTGAAATTTCATGCTTCATCAAGAAGTCTGCTGGATACTATGGGCCTATAGGCTGAAGATGAATGCCCCAATGGTACAGAAGAACTTTGGGTGATTGTTCAGGTAGCAATCACTGTCAATTCTAGAATTTTGGAAGTTGCTTGAAATGCACATCCAGTTTACTTAGGTAATATTATATCCTTCTGGAGTCTTTGATGGAGTCGAAGCATAGATAGGTAGCTATAGTTATTGTTTTCCTTAGTTATGATAAAAGATAAAGTAAATAGTAACTGTAATTCTTACAGATACCTGTTTTGTTATATGTAATTTTACTATGTTAAAGTTAAAACCTTCTTTTTTATCTAAAGAGAAAAGGGGGGTGATGTGGGAGTCCCCTCTGTGTGCCGTGATTACCATTAATGAATAAAGAAACTGCCTTAGTCTGTTGATAGGGCAGAAGTTAGGTAGGTGGGGAGGACTGGACTGAATGCTGGGAGAAAGGAGGGCAGAGTCAGGGAACACCATGCATTCACCACTGCGGATAAACATATTGAAACTTTGCTGGTAGACCACGACCTTGTGGTGATATACAGATTAATAGAAATGGGTTAAATTAAGATGTAAGAGTTAGCCAACAAGAAGCTAGAGATAATGGGCCAAACAATGATTTAATTAATACAGTTTCTGTGTCATTATTTCGGTTCTGGGTGGCTGACATCTACTCTTCCTGGGTGAGTTTGTTTGTTTGTTTTTTTCTTGTTCTAGAGCTTTCAGGTGTGCTGTTAGGTTGCTAGTGTGATATTTCTCTGAAATCTTTATGTAGGCACTTAGTGCTGTGAACTTTTCTCTTAGCACTGCTTTCAAAGTGTTCCATAGGTTTGGGTATGTTGTGCATTCATTTTCATTGAATTCTAAGAAGGCTTTAATTTCTTTCTTTTTTTTTCTTCCTTGACCCGTGGGTGATTCAGTTGAGTGTTGTTCAATTTCTAAGAGTTTGTGTGCTTTCTTTAATCAATGTTGTTATTCAAGTCTACCTTTAAGCCATGGTGAGCTGGTAAGATACAGGGGGTTATTACAATTTTTTTAATGTATTTGTTGAGGTTTGTTTTGTTACCAAGTACACAGTCAATTTTTGAGAAACTTGCATGAGGTGCTGAGAAGGTATATTCTTTTGTGTTTGGGTGGAATGTTCTACTGATGTCTGTTACACCCATTTGAGTCATAACTTCTGTTTGTTCCTTTATTTCTCTGTTAAGTTTCTGTCTAGCAGTTTTGTGAAGTGGTGAGAGTGGGGTGTTGAAATCTCCCACTATTAGTGTGTGGGTTTTGATGTAGGATTTAAGCTTTAGTAATATTTCTCTTACAAATGCGGGTGCCCTTGGATTTGAGGCATAGATGTTCAGAATTGAGACTTCATCTTAATGGACTTTTCCTGTGACACATATGAAATATCGTTCATTTATTTTTTATTAATTTTAGTTTGAAGTCTGCTGTGAGACAATGGCTTTGTACCCTGTAAAGATTTGTTACTTGCATTGGTTTAATAAAATGCTGATTGACCAGTAGCCAGGCAGGAAGTATAGGTGGGGCAAGCAGAATAGGAGAATTCTGGGAAGAGGAAAGGCTCAGTCTGCAGTTGTCAAGATGAGAATCCCTCACTGATAAAAAGTACCAAGCTACGTGGCTAACACAGATGAGAATTATGAGCTAATTTAAGGTGTAAGAATTAGTTAATAAGAAGCCTGAGCTCATAGGCCAACAAGTTAATGGTTAATGTAGACCTCTGTGTGTTTCTTTGGGACAGAACAGCTGTGGGACCAGGCAGGACAGAAATCTCTGCCCACTGAAGTCTATTTTGTTAGATATTAGAATAACTACACTAGCTTGTTTCTTAGGTCCATTTGATTGGGAAATCTTATTTCAACCCTTTACTCCAACAAAATATCTGTCTTTGAAGTTGAGGTATGTTTTTGTGTACAGCAGAAGAATGGGTCATGTTTTTGTATTCATTCTGTTAGCCTGTATCTTTTATAACATTCAAGGCCAAGGCTCTAATGGTCATACATTCCATGGGGGATGGTTAGGTTTGTGGATGCTGCTCCAAGGTCTCTGGTGGCTTCCCTGTGTGGGTGGGTGGGTGCAGTAAGTGATGTGCCTTCTGGATCAATCGACTAGGGGGTAATGCCCTTCAGCAGGGAACCCAGACATTCACTTCTCCAGGTGCATTGAGGGACAAGGCTCTGGTGGTGGCAGATGCTTTGGAGGGTGGTTGTGGGTTTAGAGAGGCTTCTCCCAGGTCTCCACAAATCTGGTGTGTGGGGGCAGGGCATGAAATGTTCCTCCAAGGGCTAGGACTTTGAGAGTAGGGCCCTTCAGCAGTGGACTCAGACATTTACCCCTGGGAGCAGAGCCAAGGCCTTATTTAATTTCTTGATTGAAAATTTTTTATTGCCTCTAGTCTGATATGTCTGATCATCCAAGGCATTAACTTGAACTACATATATTTTCTCTTTGTTCATTTTAGGGAAACTCTTGGTTGGAGGTGTTTCTCTATGAATTCTGGACCAACAAAGCATTGGGTCATACTTGGCTCATATAATATGATATTAAAATTATTTAGATTAGTTAAGAAATTCTGATGTGGATCTGAGTATTTCTGTGAATTACAGAATGTTCAGAATATTGCACTTGTGTTTCTCATTTACTAATGGAACTATATTGATCTAGTGATTTCCTCAGGTGGTATTGAATGGCCCAGGTTGAATAATTTTATAAATTTTATAAATTAAAATCCTTGCCAAGTAATCCTGCCTTCTCTCAATTATGTTTGAGGAATTTATGAAGTAGCAGCAAACTTTGTCTTGAATGGCCAAAATTTCTTCTCTGCTTGACTTTTTTTTTTAAATAAGCAATAGAGACTGAAAAGCAAAATTCATGATTATTAGTGACTAAAATACTGCTTGATAAAAAAATCCAGGACTTTGGTAGCAATTTCACTGGAATAATGGATGATTCCTAAGTCAGAATTCATGCATTTGTAGAGGAAATAAAGCATGTGGTAAAGCAAGTGGCTACTGCAGTAAGGTCTGCTGAAGAAAACAGTGCCCAGCATTGCCTGGAAATCACTCAGACTTAGTGCACTGGGAAACAGGAGAAACATTCAGATGGCAATAACAGAACAGAGAGACATGGATTCACAATAAAAACTTAGACAATAGGAAGCCAGACTGTGATTACGTTCAATAAATAAATAGGCTTTCCTACAGAAAGATATTTGAACAAGAATATTGTTACGGTATTCTCGTACACGAAGGCTTAGCCAGTTACAAACATGAAAGGTGCCCATATTCATACTGGATAAAGATAAAATGCTAACTTCTATGCTATGTGTAAAGGATTAGGATCCCTCATTTCTCCCTCTTGTCTTATTTTTTACTATTTTATGCCGCCATTTTCTTTGTAATACTCTACATTATAAAAACATTTGTTCAGTAATGTATTGAAGACATAGATGCAATTGACTAATGACTGCTTGAGCCTTAATGCTACAGTAAATAGATAGAACATTAGTTACAATAAATTGAGAAAATTGCTGTTTTAAGTGTTAACATCAGTTTCATCAGTAATGATTCCTGGTCACATATCTGAAGCCATTCTGCCTTTCAGCGTGTGTTACATCACTTGCCATTTGCCATAAACGTTTCACAATGTTAATGTTGAATAGCTTCCTTCACAGCAGGCTATAAAAGTCACCATGCCCCACATGTGTTCTGATCCTGATGGAGCAGTTCCTGCCAACTGCCACTGGGAGGTAGCACATGTATTCTGTTTCTGTCACTTTAAGTATAAAGTTACAGGTAAGGAAGTATTGTGTGGTCTGTGATTTCTGAAAGAGCTAAACAACAGGAAATCTTACATTTGAGCTAAGGTATGATTATGTGCCTGTGTGAGAAAATAGCATCCAATATGGGAGCCACTTTAGAGCCTGAAGCTGTACCCTGGGAAACAGGTATCAGCTCTGGATAGATGCTGTTTTTACAGTCATTAAGATGCTATTAAAGACTGCACATTTAATGAGACTTCATCATACTAAGTGAATATCCTGTCCACTGCTCACTATTTTCAGGTTTCTTAATGTAGAAATTAAATTCAAAGTATTGTTTAACCATAAAGTCTAGTCCCATTAAAATTGCCCAATATTTTGAATTATTAATATTAAATTTGTCAGACAAAACTCTGTTTCTTAAAGGAATTTAGGTTAGTTTTGGTCAATGATGAATTCTCTGTGTGTGTTTGTGCACGCACGAGTGCTGTATGCTTGTGCTGTGTGTAGTATAAATGTATGTGTATTGTTGCCACGCACCACGCCCCCGTGTCTGCACTCTGTGTGCTGACACCCAGTTTATGAGCTTCGGGCAAGGAGGCTGGAGGTTAAAATACACAGACACACACAGACAGAGAGACAGTGACATGGGTCATCCTTGAATTCCCCAAGAATTCCCTCTTTTTTGTGTGTTCAGGGGCAGATTATATAGAGATAGCCACACCCCAGGCAAACCCACCAGAAACCATTCTCCTGCCATCAGGAACTCCTGAAGGTCTCATGCTCAGAGCAGCTGTAGACACTCAGATCAGGGGATTACAAGAAATTCAGGATCTGGGGTCTCACTGCTCCTAACATGTTGTCTACTTATGTTGTATGTATTTGAGTAGGTGTGTGTGCTGAACACCTGTGCTGTGTGTGTTGTATACATGTATGTGTGTTATATGTTTATGTTGTATGTGTTTTATACATGAATGTGTGTGTATGTGTCTGTGCATGTTTCTAGATCAGAAGAATACAATGAATGTCTTCCCCTATCATTCTCCTTCCTTCCTTCAGTCAGCATCTTCAGCTGAATCTCTAGATGACTGGTTTTCAGATAGACTGTCTGTCTGTCTAGCATATCACAGAGTCTTCCTCTCTCTCTGTGTTTCACACACCCTGGTCACCTCTACTCTCCCTCCTTTCCTTTTTCCACTCTATTTCTACCCGTATCCTATCTCAGGGCTGGTGTTACACGCATTCCTAGCTATGACAATATTTTTTATGGGTTCCAGGATCTAAACTCAGATTCTGACACTTGTACATCAAACACTCTTACTAAGTCCTTTCACAGGTTCCTAATGTTGAATTCGGAGTGATAAAGAACATTAAGATTGTACACCCCCCATGGTTTGTTGCCTCATTTGACAAACCTGACTGTTAGGTTACAAGAGAATCTCGAGGTAGCTCTTATGTACACTCATATTACCCCAAGTGACTAACATCCAATAGATTATCACCAGAAACAGAATAGCAACTCTCTTAAGTAACCAGGATATAAATTGCTCACTGATTGATATAGACTCTCAATTATTGGAGACACGCTGACATTTATGGCACTTTGAACATTGATAAGAGGGAGTTCTTCCTACAATAATCTATAGGCATCTACTGTTATAAATTGCTCAACAGCTTATCCAGAGCACTGTAGGCAGAGACTGCTCATTCATTTACCGGCTTCCCAGATCCAAATAATAACATAGAAACTATATTAATTACAGCACTGTTTAGTCAATAAATTAGGCATATTTCTAGTTAACTCTTACATCTTAAATTAATCCATTTCTATTAATCTGTGTATCGTCATGAGGCTGTGGCCTATTGGTAAGGTTCGTGCTGGCAACTGGCATCTTTCTCCTTTGGTAGAGACTTGGCATTTCCCTGACTCCACCTACTTTCTTTCCATATCTCTCACAAGTTCCTACCAGGCTTTACTCTACTAAGCCAATGGTCAAAATAACTTTTTTAATAACCAATGATAATAAACACACACACACATATTATATATATAATACAGAGAAGAATCCCACATCACCTCCCCTTTTCTGTCTAAATAAATAGGAAGATTTTAACTTTAACAGTAAAATTGCATATAACAAAACACCTATCAAGCAAGAATTACAGTTACAATATTTATATATACTTTATCTTCTATCATAACTAAGGAAAACTATAATTATAAGTATCTATTCTTTAACTCTATCAAAAATCCAAGAAGGTTATAATATTACCTAAGTTAAAAGGTAGTGCATTGTAAGCAATTTTCAAAACTCAAGAATTGACAGAGACATTTTGCTGCCTGGACAGTTACCCAAAGTTCTTCTGTAACTTTGGGGCATCCATCTTCAGCCTACAAGTCCATAGTATCTGGCAGACTTTTCCATGAAGCAGAAAATTTCAAAGACTGTTTCTCCTCTATTGGCAGTTTGTCAGTCACTTTCTTCTATGTCCTGCAGAATGTCTGACATTCTTTCATGAAGCAGGAGCCCTGAAGGATCGTCTCACCTTTAGACAAGTTTAGTGGTCATTTTTCTGTGGGTCCTGCATGTCCATTTTATACAGCTTATCATCAAGCAATTCAGTCAAGAGCAGTTTCTTGCCCAAATGGGTAGGTAGCCTTGTCATATTGAAGGCAAATTTCTTAACGAGTTTCTTCAATACCAAGCAACCTCTCTGAAGAAATTGGTGCTGCTGGAAGCAGACATAGCTCACTGTTGAGAAAAGTCTAATTTCTTAAAGCATTTTAAATGCCATATTCTGTTGGTCTTTAAAAGGGTTGAAAAATACCTATCCATCTGAAATATATCTTTGTATACTTAGAAAACCTAATTAAAATGATTACAAGTTTAACTGTTATAGATTACTATCAATTAATCTGTATTTCTTAACAATCATTGTATTTTTAAATGAGCTATACAAACACAATAACTTAATCAAGAGCAGAAATATACATATAAAATTGACCTTAAATTTGTATCAATAGACCAAATCCATACCAATGCAAGTATTCATCTGTATAGCATATCCCCCTTTAAATGTAAGCAAACATTTATAAATAATCATTTGTGAATTTGGGCTTTGTTTTCCCAACTGCTTCCTGCTGATTGAGAGCACTGTTAATCAGGTCTTTCTTGTGGTATTCTGTATAGTAGGTCCATCTCAGCTAGCAGTCCTGAAGCTGTCATGGATATTGTACCATCTGGGCCATTACTTCAGGGGGTCTTGTTTTGACAAATCATATTAGCCAGTAAGGAATCCACAACTTCTATCTGCTTCTATCTGCTTTTGTGGAAACAAAAGCAAAACCCCCTTTCCAAAGCAACATATCCTTATACCCAAATTTTGTAGTCAAGGTACCTTTAAAATGTATATGTTGGTTTTGCAGCCTATAGAATGTCTCTCTGTACTTAGTTCATTCACAGTCAAAACATTCAAAGAAAACACAATAATACACATAATCCAGACTCTCTGTATATTTTTATTTTTACGTGGCTTATTTTTCTTTACTCCTTTAATCTATGACTGTCTGTACTCTGACTCTTTAAAGACTTTGTCTTATTTTTTAAAACTACTTTTTTCTGTCTATACTCTTTTTCTTTTCTCTCTCAAGCTTACATACATTTTTAAAAACACATTGTGACCCATTCAGAGGTTTATTTTTGTCTGAATTTATCTTTATTGCATATCTGTAATCATCAGGAGTGCTTTTAAAATGGTTAGTAGCTTGGTCACAGCAGCCTTGGGTGCTGACTCCACCTCTCTTGGCCTTTCAATATGGCAGAGGTACATTTACTGTCAGTTCTGGGATTCCTGGGGGCTGTGCTCACCACCTCAACTCTGAGTAGGACCATGCAGCACATAAGCCCTTTTTATCTGAGAAAAAAGATAAATGTAGCACATTGTGCAGTCTGGAAATGTCTCTGTGTATGGCAGCAGGAATCTACTATGCTCTCCTGCCTGTGCACTACTAGCAGACACAGTCCTGCTGCCTGTCCAGGTGGGGAGCACTGAGCCATGGGCATAGTCTCAGCTACTTTATTCTGACCCTGAGTGGGAACTCAAGCACTAGAGGAGCCAAAGTGGGTGGTGGGCATCAGCCCCAAATGTTCGGGTGCCATTTCATAAGTGGAGACTGCTCGTTCTTTTTGTGGCTGACCAGAGCTGAATAATAACACAGAAACTTTATTAATTCTAATACCGTTTGGTCTATAGCATAAGTATATATTTAGCTAACTGTTACATCTTAAATTAACCCATTTCTGTTAATTAGCATATTATCAGGAGGCTGTTTCCGACTGGTAAGTTTCTGGCTAGTGGTTCGCATCTTTCTCCTTCAGCAGTACATGGCATCTCCTGGACTCTGCCTACTTTCTTTCTATATCTCTGTTCAGATTTCCTCCTGACTTTCCTCTACTAAGTCATTGGCAGAAACAGCTTCTTTAATAACCAATGGTATTAAAACATATTTAAAGTATACAGAGGGAAATCCCACATCAGAGCGTAGCTCAAGATTGTAAAACTTCTATTAACAGATCATCATCTAGCTACTTTAAACAGGGAGATTGTTTCTCAGGACCTCCAGGAAAGCCAAACAAGCTTGGAGGGTAAAGTAACAAAACAGAAGCAGGCTTCTGACATGATCTTTATTTTTCTTTTTACTCCTGATTCCACTGTACACAAATGGGTTTTAGTGGACATTGTGTGTAGACTCAGTTCTCATCTTGAGATCTCCAAGCCTAGGGAGATCAGTAACAGTGATGCATTACAGTTGTTGACAAAACAAGCATGTAAAATGGCTACAGAAAAAAACAAAAAGTAAAGCACACACAAAAACCCCAGGTAGCCAAGGAAATGTTGGTGCCATGAGCTGCTAAAATATACTCTAGAAGTCCAAGTTTCTGGTGGTAACTTCCCTTTAGTACCATAGATCCTTATTTCATGAAAAGAAACCTGTCAAGACATCAAACCAGTGATGATGAGTAAAGAGAAGAATTATTTTGCCACTGCACAGTCAGGAATCTGGAGCTATTGACAATCAATGTTAATGACTGGCAACCCAATAACAGAATTGTTATCACTGCAGCTTCAGTGTGGGAAAACTTCCCCATCATTCCCATTATAAAATCAATTTCTGTGTAGTGACAGATGGTATCTAGTCCATTTAGGATATTCTTTTTTTTTTTTTTTTATTTTTTATTTTTATTAAAGATTTCTGTCTCTTCCCCACCTCCGCCTCCCCTTTCCCTCCCCCTCCCCCAATCAAGTCCCCCGTCCCTCGTATGCCCAAAGAGCAGTCAGGGTTGCCTGCCCTGTGGTAAGTCCAAGGTCCACCCACCTCCATCCAGGTCTAGTAAGGTGATCATCCAAACTGCCTAGGCTCCCACAAAGCCAATAGGTGCAGTAGGAACAAAAACCCATTGCCATTGTTCTTGAGGTCTCAGTAGTCCTCCTTGTCCACTATGTTCAGCAAGACCGGTTTTATCCCAGGCTTTTTCAGACCCAGGCCAGCTGGCCTTGGTGAGTTCCCAATAGAACATCCCCATTGTCTTATTGTGTGGGTGTACCTCTCGCGGTCCTGAGTTCCTTGCTCGTGCTCTCTCTCCTTCTGTTCCTGATTTGGACCTTGAGATTTCAGTCCGGTGCTCCAATGAGGGTCTCTGTCTCTGACTCTGTCTCCTTTCATCGCCTGATGAAGGTTAATATTCAGGAGGATGCCTACATGTTTTTCTTTGGGTTCTCCTTCTTATTTAGCTTCTCTTAGAACCTGAGTTATAGGCTCAATGTCCTTTATTTATGGCTAGAAACCAAATATGAGTGAGTACATCCCATGTTCCTCTTTTTGGGTCTGGCTTACCTCACTCAGGATAGTGTTTTCTATTTCCATCCATTTGCCTGCAAACTTCAAGAAGTCCTTGTTTTTTACTGCGGAGTAATACTCCAATATGTATATATTCCATACTTTCTTCATCCATTCTTCAATTGAAGGGCATCTAGGTTGTTTCCAGGTTCTGGCTATTACAAACAATGCTGCTATGAACATAGTAGAGCATATACTTTTGTTGTACGATAAGGCCTCTCTTGGGTATATTCCCAAGAGTGGTATTGCTGGGTCCAGGGGTAGGTTGATCCCGAATTAATTTAGGATATTCTTAATGTGCCCTTGATAAGCTGTTTCTTAAATGCAAAGGGGACTGATCAACAAAATGTCTAGCTTCTACTTCACGGAAGCCTAACTCTTAATGTGGTAATTTCCCAAACCCAAGAAGAGAGTTCAGGATATCCCCAAAATATTCTGTGTGGTCACTAGCCTTTGGGTGAATGTGTATGTATGCATGTGTGTTAGTGCATGTGTGTTTTGTGCATATGTGTTGGGTTGTGCATGTGTGTTGTATGTGTGAGGGTGTGAATAATTCCCCAACGTCTCTATTGGTGGTTCTTCTTATGCAATTGAATAAGTTAAGCAATTATATAAAACCATGAATGATAAATAAATAACATTCTTAAAGATGAGACCACTTTGTGGAAACGAGGAAAGTGAGTTGCTTTTAAAATGTTGTTCAGTTTTATTTGAAAAATCATTAAAGTCTGAGAGGACTGTAGTCAGATTTCTTCTCAAGTGCTTACTTTAGAATTTGACTCCCTTTTAAAGAAAACAAAATTTAAAATCAATTGTAGATAGCTCATTATGGGTATGGACAAGGAAGGAAAGACTAAATTACCTTGGTCAGCACATACATGTTTAAAGCAAACATGCTAGTCTCTGTATTAACAAGCACAACTTATATGAGGTAGTTTGGAATTTAGGAGAAAGCAGTCATTATATTGAATTCTAGAAAAATTAGATTATTTCATTAAAATGGAATAAAATAAAAATTATTGCAGAGATGTTGCCGTAATTAATTCATTGAAAAGGTCACAATGCAACATACTTTATTTTTTGTAATTCTTTCTTTGAACTTTTCTATAAAACCCCAAATTAATCTTGATTCCCCAAAAGAATAAGATGGCACCTTCAGTTCTGACAATAACATTGCAGATCTGCATCGACTACTTGTATTTGGTTACTTTGTTTTTGATCCAGGGAGTTAGCCATACTAAATTTAAGAAAATGAACGAAACAGCATCCTCTATTAATATAATTTTGTCAATTTTTTAAGCACAGTGAACTAAAAAATATTACTACAGATTAATGTTTAATTTTGCTTGTAAGAAAGATTAGCAACTTTTAGAAAATGTCAACTATACTTAGTCTGCATTTGTTTAGTTTATATTTGTATGAAACTACAATGTAGCTAATCATATTTTTGTTATATTTTACACTAGCAAGATTTATGCTGTAAAATCTATTTGCATTCATTTTTAATATATCATTAGGCTAGGGTACTCTCCCCAAAAATGTAAATATTAGATACTTACTGCTGTAAATAGCCTATGCTTTTCTGACACATGTCTCATGTTGGTCCCTTTGTTCTGATCTTGTCACTTTGGGATGCTAATATTACCTTGAACACACAGCACAATTTTCTCTTAGTGTTTCTTCTTAGATTCATCCATTTTCTCACATTCTATCACATCCTCATTCTGAAATATTCAACTTTGGGAAGAATTGGTGATGCCTTTAAGGTCAATGTTAATTCTACCTAACCAAGATCATAGGAGATCTTTCCACTTTCTGGTGTCTTCTTCAATTTCTTTTTTCAAAGATTTAAAGTTCTTGTCATACATGTCTTCCACTTGTTTGGTTAGAGTTACTCCGAGGTATTTTATGCTATTTGTGGCTATTGTAAAGGGTGTTGATTCTCTGATTTCTTCTCAAGCCCTTTAATCATCTGTGTACAAGAGGGCTACTGATTTTTTTTGAGTTAATCTTGTATCCTGATACATTACTGAAAGTGTTTATGAGTTGTAGAAGTTCCTTGTTATTATTTTTGGGATTGCTTATGTAAACTAGAATGACTGGCACTTTTATTTGTTTAGCATTTTTTACTTCTTATTGCTTTTTAAAACCTATATTTTATGTCTTCTAAAATGTCTACCTTTACAGTTTTGTTGATATATAATCCATACACAATAAAGTATACACATGTAAGTAAAAAAAGAGACATTCATGTATATACATCAGTGTATAATTTTCGCTATATTAAAAATATTTAGCACAACTGTTATTCTTAAAAGTTTCATTATGGCTCTTTATTTTACTCCAGTCTTGACCCCTAAGGAATGTTTGATGTGGTAAAATTATTGTTCATTTTTTAAAACTTTGTGGAGAAATCTGTTGTCTATGCTTTTAGTATATTTCTTTCTCATCATAATCATCTTGAGATTATCTTAAGCAAGGCTTGTAAAATAGTAAATTCCTTTGTGCTCCTGAGTAATACCTCAATATATAGCTGTATCTCCATTTATTATGCACTCATCTGTTGTTCAATATTTGGATTGTTCTTGGTTTGGGGTTATTATAAATAAGGTTCATATCAATGTTTATACAAATAGCTTTGCATGAACATATACTTTCCTGTCTCTTGAGATAACTTTCATATGATAAATACTTGATTTTTGATACTATTATTTAACATGTTTGTTAAAATGTATTTTGAGCTATAATATGCAACAAACTATATCAAAATATGTGTATAAATATCAATGTCTTATATTTGGCTTTCCAAAATAATCACACCATATTATATTTCCACTGACATGAAATGAGAGTTCTTGTGCATGTGCATGTGGGGCACTCAAGGTTATGCAAATTTTATCCTGTATTTTCTTTTAGACAGTTTTTACTTTAATTTTTATTTATGTATTCACTTTTATTAGAGCAGTAAGGTTTTGTTTGTAATATTACAGAAAGGCTTTGATTTACATTGTGATGACTATTTTAGGTTTTTAATTAAAAAATCTTGCATTTGCAATTGTAGCTTCTCTGGGATTTGATAATGCTCTGGGCACTAGCTGGATTTTGCTTCCCCTGCTGTTGGGAAATTGGCATTTGTGTATTATATCTTAGCACATCATTTGGATCAAATGTAAATTTGATCTCAGACCATTAAGTATCAGTCACAAGTGGCTAGCTAATAAATTCAAATGTCACTCATTTATAGCAATAGAATATAAATGCAAAGTGCCTCTAGTCTTGGGACCATACTTCTTTTCATAACTTATTGTAGTGAGCACAGATAATTTAGACCTATATTTATTCTTTTTATTTTACATATAACCTGTCATTTTACTGGATTTTATATCTTAGTTCATAAAAGTTACTATTGCATCACAGACTATTGTCATTACTTTAATAAATGTGCATATTTAGTTGAAATCTTGTGAATGATTAATCAGAATAGAGCTTATTTATGCGATGATGGGAAATAAAAGAGTTCTAGGATGAAACGGTATGAAATTAAGATCTCAGCTCCACGATGGGCAGCCTTACCCTGACATGAAGGTTAGTTTCACTGAGTGTTGGAATTAAGTCAGTGACCACCATGGTTTCAGCTTATGTGTGTAATGTGAGTTAAAGCACGTGTCTATTGAGCAATGAGTAAATAACAATGTAGTGCCTGGTATTGCGTATTCTCAACAAAATGACACTATTAAAATGGTATTATTTTGTATTTTTATATGTTATCATTTAATAAGTGTAGGAATGGATAATGAAAAATGACAGTTTTTCTTCCATCTTATAAATCTGGCTATAAAACTATGCATGCTGCAATGATCCCTTCTCTCACGCTTCAGAGAGGTATCTATTTTTTTTTTTATTGAGAAAAAGAAAAAAAATTTTCCGCCTCCTCCCAGCCTCCCATTTCCCTCCCCCTCCTCCCACCCTTCTCCCCCTCCCCCCACTCCTCTCCCCCTCCCTCTCCAGCCCAAAGAGCAGTCAGGGTTCCCTGCCCTGTGGAAAGTCCAAGGTCCTCCCCGCTCCGTCCATGTCTAGGAAGATGAACATCCAAGCTGGCTAGGCTCCCACAAAGCCAGAACTTGAAGTAGGATCAAAACCCAGGGCCATTGTCCTTGGCTTCTCATCAGCCCCCATTGTTCGCCATGTTCAGAGAGTCCTGTTTTATCCCATGCTTCTTCCGTCACAGTCCAGCTGGCCTTGGTGAGCTCCCAATAGATCAGCCACACTGTCTCAGTGGTTGGGTGCATTCCTCGTGGTCCTGACTTAGTTAAGGGAGTCACCTTAGGGTTGGCAAGAGACTTGAACCTAGAGTGGCTCCCAGGAGCCCAAGGCGAGGTCCCCAGTTAGTTCCTTGGGCAGCTGAGGATAGGGAACCTGAAATGACTCTATCCTATAGCAATGCTGACGAATATCTTGCATATCACCATAGAACCTTCATCTGGTGATGGATGGAGATAGTCACAGAGTCCCACACTGGAGCACCGGACTGAGCTCCCAAGTTCCCAATGAGGAGCGGAAGGAGGGAGAACATGAGCAAGAGAGGTATCTATTGTGGGAACAAATCGGTTAGGGTATAGAAAGCGTGTCAAAGAAATTCAGGTTGTACAGGAATTTCTCCTCTTAAACTGAGAGGTTTGCATAATGGAGTGGGAAAACGTGAGTTGCTTAGGAAGCATAAGCAAGAAGAAATGAATTCTAAAGTAAACAGGAGCTTTTCTCTAGATCACCTTTTTTTTTTTTGGTCAGGCTTCAGATATCATAACATCTTAACAATTTAATTCATGCAGCTGATATTATGTATTTTACATATACATAAATTTATGGGGGTATATTTGTGTGTGTGTATTCAACTGTTCTTTCCAGTTCCATATTTCACATGTTATGTACACGTGGGATGAATGCATGTGTGTATTTTTGCATGAGTGTGGGTTCAAGTGTGAGCACAGGCACATGTGGAGGACTGAGGTTAATGCCGAGAATCATTCTCTATTGCTCTTCCACCTTATTTATTGAGACAATCTCTCTCATCAGTCCCAGAGCTAGCCAACTTGTTCTGCTGGGTCCTTCTTTTCTTACAAGGTTGTAAGAACACTGCAATGGTCCTCCACACCCATCCTGCATTTTTATGGGTTTCTGGTCATCTGAATTCAGGTTCTCATGCTTGTATTATAAGTGATTTAACTGCTGAGGCATTTCTTTGCCTCCATTTTTTTTGAACATCTTGAAAAGGAAGTAAGGTATCTCATATGTGTCTTTATTCCTTATTTGTTGCTCACTTTAAAATCCAGTTTTTCTCTCACCTGTTAAAATCCTGGTCCATAATAAGCACACACATTTACATACGGATAAGCATAAAGAACCAGACTGAGTTTAAAATAACAACTTTAACAGCACTTTGGGAGCACTTAAAACTCTAGAGGGCTGTTAGCTCTGATTGGAACTGTTATGACCATTTGCTCCCAAGATAAAACTCTACAGTGCTACCCTTGGCTTAAACTCCGTGTGATTGTACAGAATACTGCTTGGAAACACCATAAGGAAACTGCCCTGGGCATAATAACTATATATACTTTAAGTCAGCAAATTGCCAATTCAAGCAGAAAAAAAAGTTTTGCTTGAATAAGATGCAGCTCTAGAGCTTGCTCATTGTTTCTAAGGAGAGTGTGTGGATGTACACATTGGAGAGTCATAAACCATCTCTAAAGCACAGAATGGCTCTATTAGTCATTACCATTCTCAAAGGATTTTAGGCTGTAAGGAATTTAAGCATTGGTGCACGAAATTTAGAGACAGTCCATTGACTTCATGTGTCTAACTCCTATTCTGGCTTCAGAATCATTCAAAGCAGATGAACTGCAGGCTGTAAGGTTCATAATCATATTTTGATAGCTATTATACCATGAACGAATTTAAGAACTCTTTTCTCCCTTTGAATCAAGGCAATTCAGATGCTATATTTGCCAGCAAACATAATTTTAGAAATCATTAAAATTAATGAAGTCATATTTTCAAACAATAGAAAAATTCACTGCAATTCATTTATTTTTAGATCTATAGAAATAGATTTTATGTTCTAGTGTGCTCTGATATTCTCATTCCCTTAATCGTAGGCCATGATAGTGAGAAGTATTACCATGTGCCTAGTACTCACAGTTTCCTTGTTTATCCTAACCTCCTCACTCATTTGATATAAGTGAACAATCAGTTAAAATTCTGGTGTTTTTCTCTCACTGATATGAGGGTATTGGGTTTGTCTAATGTTCTTGACTGAAATAATTGGACAGGAAAACTGGATTGTATAGGATATAAGGTCATACATTTATTTAAAGTGATATCTGCATAGGTTTTCTTTGCTTTTTAAATTTTTTTTTGCTTTCAATGATTAAAACTCAAATGACTAATCAATAAAATAAATACTACTTTGTTTCCTCCCACCCCCTGGCTAACTTATAGCAGATTTGTAACACTAAACTTGACAGAAGTAGTTGGATTCAGAATGTTCCATTGTTAATTTTCCTTTCCTGTAAAGGCAGACCTTTCTCCATTAGTGATGGGCAGTGTTTAGTAATTCATGCTGTCTCTATGTGGCATTAATCATACTTTTCATGACTTTCCTAAGGGTTCATTAGAAGTTCCAATAGCAAAGGTAAAGTTGCTAAGAAATAAAATATCATGGCTAACCCACCAGTTTCCAAGGCAGGGAACACAGGAACCAGCAACTTGCTTACCCCACTACCAGAGCAGAAAGAATGAACAGACAGAGGATATTCTATAGGCCAATGGTGCCTTGAGAGAGATGCTTTCTTGGAGTTAATCATTTAAATATTTTATTCAAAGTCTCACCTTATTGACAAATGTATGCAGTTGCTGCTTCTAACCCATGCTGTGCAGAGTAGCCCATTTAAAATGTCATGATTGGTAGTATTCCTCACCAGTGGACAGCAGAAGTTTGATGAGGTTGTCCAGAAGGATAGGGATTTTAAGCAAATAGAGATAATTTTTTTGTTCAGTCTTTTATTTGGAGTATATTTGTCTCACCACCATTATTTCATTTTTAAAGGCAAACAAATTTCACATATTTAAAAGCCAGAGCTTCCTTATTACGTAAACATCAACAGCAATCAGAGATAATGAGGCAATCAGCTGGAAGCAGGGTGTGGGGAGATTGGTAACAGGGTAGCTGGGAAGGGCTGGAGGAAGAAAACAGAGGAGGAAACATTATGCAGTTTTATTTTAATTAAAGTTAGAGTTAAAAATTTCCGAAGCAATTATCAGAAAAAATCAACTACATGGAGATACATGCTGGGATGGCTATGTATTGTGAAGTTTCCAATTAAAATTGTCATCAATGCTCTATTTTCTGTATTTCCTAAGACTTGTCACCTGATGCAGAGTAAATAAAATGCTTGTCTTTGAATTAATATCTTACTCATAATCTCTCTCAAAGCAGTTTATACCCAAGACATTTTCAATGTAACGAGTCCTGAAAGTTCCGGAATCAAATATTACTTTGATTTATTAGAATAAGAGCTAAAAGGGACAATACAGTATTAGCTGGCATAAAAAGTGGTGATTTTGCATGTCCACAAGTAACTTTTAGCCAACAAATCTTACAATTTTGACATATTGAAATATTCATATGAATCAAAAATTTTCAAACATAGAATAAAATACTATCAAAATAATTCATTTTAATTGTCTTTTGAAAGCTGTATACATTAAAAAACAAGTCATGATCATATCTAGTTCACACTCCTTCCCTCCAAATCTTCACAGGTTTCTTCAACACATCTCCTCCCTGACTCAATTTCCTCATTAAAAAAATGCACAGAGTTCTGTTAGTGCTGCATATACACACATAAGTGAGGGGCTACCCACTGGGACAGGGGCAGTCTACCAGTGTCCACTCCTCCAAAAGGAATGACTGTCACTCTTCCAACAGCTATCAACTGCTGTCACACGTGTCATTTCCGGCACGCGTGCGTGCCCGCCACGCGTGTCGTTTTGTCACGCGTGTCATGTCTGGCACGCGTGTTGTTTTCTTCATGCGTGGCGGTTCAGGCCGGTTCAAGCAGGTTCAGGCTGGTTCAAACCGGTTCAGGCTGCTTCAGAACAGTTCAGACTTTTTCAAACTGGTTCAGACCAGTTCAAACCGGTTCCGACCATATACAGTGTCTCTTCCTGAGACCCACGCAGCTAGGGCAGAATTCATACAACTGGTTGGGAGCAATGGCTGGATACTCAGGGAAGGATCCAGTGACCCTCCCTGCCCCTCCTTGTAGGAGGGGATGCCAACAGTCAACAGCCCTATGTGATGCTCTTTGGCAAGCAGCCCCAGTTGCTCTTGTGATGACCGTGGACGCTGTGCTTGAAGGATAGTGCTAATCCTCCCCATCCCACATCCCCAGGACCCATGAGTCTTCAGAGCAAGCGAGGTGAAGGACGGAAAATTGTGAGCCCAAGGATGGGTTTAGCGGCTAAGCGTTGCTGTGGTCCACGTCTCGAGAGTCCAGGGCAAGTGACTGGGAACCTCTTCTGTCTTATTGCATGGCATTCTCCCGTCTTATCACCAAGCCAAGAAATCAAACCCCACAGTTATGGACTTGAAATCAATGAGCTTTTCTGAGATGCAGTGATAATGAAAGAAGAATAGACCGGCTGGTTCTAGATAACATCCTGACACGAAGCCACAAGTCGCCACACAGGTGATCTATCAGTCACATTGCTGGCCTCATTCAGAAGCCCCTGCACTAACCACATCTCCCTTGTCACTCAATACAGCACTCTTCTGATTTTTGTCAAGATTACAGTGCTTCTGTGTCACCCTGCATGGGGAGATGCGTCCCATCCCATGTAGTCATTGAATAGTGATGTGTGTTGACTAGAAGAAAAATTCATGATGAATAAATTCTGACCTGAAGTTTGTCCAAAGACTCTAGAGGTTCTCACTCTGCCATACGCTGTGTGGCCTCAGACATTCTTTTACACACACTTGGTGTAAGTCTCCATTGTTGTATAACTACGGCATTCTGCACGACCTTAAAAACAGCACCATGTAGATGATTCTGTGTCCCCTCAATCTGGGGGTGAGAGCATGGTAGAAAGGAGGAGATAGGAGTGAGAACATGGAGAAATGGGATGGTTAAAGGAGGAGAGCAATGAAGTGGGAGAGCAACGAAAGAGAGATCTTGATAGAGCCACTATGGGGTTAGAAAGAAACCTGGTGCTAGGGAAATTCCCCCAAATCCACAACAATGACCCCAAATAAGAGTCCTATCAATAGTGGGGTGGGTGCCTGAACTGAACTTTCCCTCTAATCAGATTGGTGAATACCACAACTAACATCATAGAGCCTTCATCCAGCAACTAACAGAACGAGATGCCCAACCAACCACCATGCCAAGCTCCAGAAATCCAATTGAAGAGAGGGAGGAGGTAATACATGAGCAAGGGAGGTAAAGATCATGAGGGAGTGTTGGGAGCTGTGAACCCCCAGATCCTGAAACAACTTGTTCACCACCCCCCATCTGAGTGCCTACAGCTTCTCTCAGCAGGAGACTTCAGGAGTTCCTGATGGCAGGAGAGTGGTTCCTGGTGGGTTTGGCTGGGGCATGGCTATCCCTATATAAGCTGCCCCTGAACACAATAAAGGGGGCATTCTTGGGGCTTTCTGGCATCAAGGATGACCGGTCTCTCTCTGTCTGTGTGTCTTTGTGTGTTTCGATCTCCAGCCCCTTGCCCGGTTCACGAACTGTACGGTGGTGCCTAGAGTACAGACAGGTGTGGTACGCTGCAAGGGAGAAATCTACAGAGACAGCTGAACCAAGCTCACAGGAACTCACGGACCCTAGACTGACAGCTGTGCAAACTGCATGGGATCGGACTAGGTCCTCAATATGTGGGAGACAGTGGTGAAACTTGCACTATCTGCTTATTGGAGCCCTTCATGCCTGGGCATTCATTCCACCACAAAGCAGGAGATGGACCTACTGTGGGGGGCTTTGTGAAAACAAATGTCCCCTGAGCCCCTTTCATCTTGCCAATGAAAGTTTCAGAGATGCCATGAAGTAGAAAACAGTGTTTTCCCAGTCTTAGGATGTTAGAGCTGAGAGTAGACTCAGATGTCAACCAGTTAGTGTTTTCAATCTTTTAACTCATGGGAATCTTTGGGTCCAGCACAGTGAGGTCTCAACTCAGGTGATGGACAGCTCCTTGGTCAGTAATTATGTATATCACCCTCCCATTAGATCCAGCACTCAGAGGTTGACATATTTCATTTCTAAAGTCTCATCTAAGATTGTTTTACGATAAAAGCTTTACCATTTAAGGGCTCAGACCGGCTCAAACTGGTTCCGACCGGATTAGACTATAACTTTTGGCCTATTTAATAATGTTATATTGTAGAATAACTACTCTAAACAACTTTTACAGAATCTAGTGATAAAGGATGTATAAACATATATACAAACTACAGTTTGAAATAAATTTTATATATCAGTCTAACAACATTTTTCTGTCCAACTTCTTGTGAATGATGCTATCAATTTTATATTGACGAATGAAGTGATATTTTTTAAATGTTTGCTTATAAAACAATTTTTCTTAGTGTACCTGGGGAGGAATTTCATAACAATATAAAATAATTTTGCTTTGAAGAAAACTTTGTATTTCTGGATTCTGGGATGAGAATCGTAAATGAGACACAGGCCTGTCTTTTAGCAGAAGATGAGCCAATGCATCACAAGGAGACATCACAATTATATAGAGTTGTGTTCTTTCGTAATCAAGACAGCAGCAGACTTCCTTGTTTCCAAAGTAATCTAGTGTTGGCACTGATTGACTTTGTAGAGACTCACTGTTTCATGGAGGCAGAAAAACTAAAGACTAAAAAGAAATAAAACTGAAAAGTTTGGGAATAGCATTTGTGTTCAAGATAAGTACAACTCTGAAATAAGTTTAGACAAGGAAGACACAAATCAAAATAACTTGTTTGCATCAGTGAACTCAACTGCAATAGTGGGTTTGGCTGTGGGAGGGAATGACGAGGTGGATATGACAGAAGAAAGGGGCAGAGAAATATCTAGAACCTTTCCTTACCACTTTGCGGCTGTATTCTTTCACTGTTGGTGAAGGAATGACTATGATCTCAAAATTAAAAAAAAAACAATCCCATATCTAGAAGTAGGGATAGGATTTTTTACATTAATTCATATACATCTTTCATAGTTTGAGCTTTTATGGTTTGTTCTAGAAAATTGGCAGCAGCTGTGTAAGGTTAAACAAATTGATTAAAATTAACAATAGTTTTCTAAGTCCAGGGCACCTGCATAAGCATAAGCTTACTCCCAGATACTGGCCTGTTTTTCTTTTTCCAGGAAGCAGGATGTGTGATAACTGCTTGTGGGTGAACCGAATACTTAATCAAGAGTCCCTCATGCTCTCTGATAAAAGCTGGACAGAGAGAGAGAGACAGAGAGAGAGAGACAGAGAGAGTCAGAGAGAGACAGAGAAAGAGAGAGAGCAAAAGAAAGAGGGAGAGGTAAAGAGAGGGAGGGGGAGAGGGAGAAAGATGGGAGGGGGAGAGAGAGAGAGAGAGAGAGAGAGAGAGAGAGAGAACCTTAACATCATGCTTCTCTCCATTCTCTCCAAATTTAGGGGCAGGTTAGACCCTCCAAAATCCAACCTTCTGCTTAGTGGTGAAGCGTGGCTTTTCCACCCACATCACAGCTGGCTTCTGAGCTGTCTCATCAGTGTCACCTACAGAGCATTCTTTGCTTGAGATAATTTGGCAGCCTTTCGCATCCTGGGACATTGGAGTGCAGCCAATCTCTCAGTATGGATGCTAGCTTGAAGGAAGCTCCATGGCTGTATGGCGTAAGGCTGACTGAAGGAGGATGATTGTGAGCAGTTTGGATGGCAAATATACTCATGGGCTTAATAATTTATCACTCAAAATGTTAGAAACATCGTACTCAAATTTCTAGTTAGTAAAAATTTCACAAATAGACTGATTTTGTTTGCTTATTTTATTTTACTTGTCAGTTCATTGAAACAGCATTTGAGATAAAGGAACATCTCACTAGAAGCAACTGTTAAACCTTAAGCCGAGTTTCTCCAATGACTGACTTTGAAAATGGGAGTAATCCATTCAGATATGAGAACATTTTGCCATATTGACCTAATAGTAGGCAGGTTTGGAAGTATTCATGATACTGAATTGGGGATAACTGGTGGAAACAGCAAGTCAACACACTGGTTTATTCTGTATTTTTACCTCTAAAGTTGTTACTAGAAATAACTTCTGTTCAAACAGGTTAAAGATTATAAGCTAGTTCTGAAAAGTATAGCAATGCATCAAGAAAATCTGATAGTCCTGTTGGGAGCATTGGTAACTTACAGGACCATTCCCAGTCAGTCGGAGAAGTGCTGATGATCTTGTGTTTATCCATGTTTCTGTATATTCATAAGGAATAGTCAAAACTACTTTAAAAGATATATATATATATATATATATATATATATATATGAAGTAAAACTCTATCGATATTGCCTGAATCCCACACTATCTAACCTTAATAATTAACCTGTGTTATTGGATTCAAGAATATTTATTGTATTTTTTCTATATTTTAATGAATTGTGACAGAGTTGGTAATTGTCCCAACAAAAACCTAAACAGCTAATGAGTTCCTCATACAAGACTTATGTTTATCTTTCTCTTTATAGTTCTTGGTATGATAAATCAGGGCACAGAGAGAGCACATTGAGGATAAAGTCAAGTAGAGAATGGAAGAGTAGGATATAAGTGCATTGCTACCTCTGAAAAATAACTGAGCAGTTTAGCTTTTCTGGACTCAACCTAAGACTTTGCCTTTTTCCCTTAGTGAGAAATATTTTGGAGAAAAATCAGGTTCTTTGTGTGCAAATCAAGCTTTTTGGTTCAAGATCAAGATTGACTTTTTTATTGAATTTGAAATAAAGAGACTGCAATGACCAACTCTAGAGAATTATGAACTTCTTGCCTCATTGATGAAGAATACTAGTGTTATTCAAAACTGCATTTAGTTTCTGTATATAATAGTGGTGATTCTCAACTGTTTTTTCACATTCATGAACACTATTTATCACATACATTCGGGATAATTTTCCAATTGGCTATTCATTGCAAATCTATTTGCTTCCAAGACAATGAAGGGAAAAGAGATGGCATTGCAAGTAGGCCTAGATAGTCTTCTTTCTTATTCTCAGGAAGCCACACATAAAGCATGGACCTTATGCATTTGACAATGCTTAGAATTTTCCTTACTGAAAGAATACTGCATACCTGTCAGTACAATGCCCTTTAAGTATAAAAATCTTTTGTGCTGTATTAAATCTATCAATGTAATCCACCATATAAATAAACTGAAAGAAAAAAACATATGATCATTTCATTAGATGCTGAAAAAGCATTAGACAAAATTCAACACCCCTTTATGATAAAGGTCTTGGAGAGATTAGGGATACAAGGGTCATACCTAAATATAATAAAAGCTATTTACAGCAAGCCGACAGCTAACATTAAATTAAACGGAATTAATTCTCCATGACTTAGATGGCATACACAAATGAAGGGCATATGCTTCCTATGTGCTTGGAAAGTAATTTTCAATTTTCCTTTCAAAATTCACAATTCTTGTATACGTTTAGCTCCTTTATCGAAAATCAGGTGTTCATGGGTTTGTGGGTTAAAGTCAGGGTCTTCTATTCGATTCCATTGGTTGACTTCTCTGTTTTTATGCCAATACCAAGCTGTTTTCAATACTACATGGTGTCTCTTTGACTCTGCCTACTTTCTCTCTATATTTCTGTTATTAAAACTGTTCACCTAATTGTGTTCATGTGACTTTATTTACACATTCATAATTCTTTGTTATATGTATTTTATACTGCTGTGTGATGTGAGATGTCCTTCTGTATATGTGTTGCTTTTAGTGGCTAATAAATAAACTGTTTTGGTCAATGGCTTAGCAGAGTGAAGTCAGGCAGGAAATCCAAAGAGAGATATAGAGAGAATGTAGGCATAGTCAAAGAGACACCACATAGTGACCCAAGGAGAAGAATGCCAGAAGCTTACTGGTTGGCCATAGCCTCGTGACGACACATAAATTAATAGAAATGGGCTAATTTAAGATGTAAGAGCTAGCAACGAACACACCTAAGCTATTGGCCAATCAGTGTTGTAACTAATATAGTCTCTGTGAGATTATTTGGGTCTAAGCATCTGGGAAATGAAAAAGCAGTCTCTATTTACAGCTGTGTATTATAGTGATATGTATTCAGCTTTTGTTGTCACACAGTCATAGTAGCTTTTGTTTAACAGTATGGAGGGCTATTTCAGAAGATTAAAAATATATTATTAAAACTGTTCACCTAATTGTGTTCATATGACTTTATTTTATATTAATGACCACCATAACAACAGATAATAATTTCTTTTTATACAATCATAACATGCTTTGCCAGCAAGGATAAAAAGAATGAAATAAAAGGTGAGATGAATAATAGCTCCTATTCCCCCATAAAATTGCTAAGTAAAGAGAAACATCAAGTAGACAGAGCCATTTAAGGATAACAAAGAGCTGTTGTTTTTTAAGCGACTTGTTGGCTCTTAAAGCAACTAACACATGCAGAAAGAACTTTGGGTCTTCAGGTTGCCTTTAATGTATTGTATCCTAATTGGCTTTCCTGTTCTCCTGTTCCCTCCAGGTTCTGTCAAAAAAAAAAAAGTCACCGGCATGTCTTCATTTTCATAGAGCAGAGTGCACCATTCCCCTGCTGTCAGGCTTGCATTTCTGTTCATTCTGTTTTCTAAAAAATCCACAGCTCTTATGATCTCTGAAGAAAACTATAGGGCAGGTCCTGGCTCCCTCTCTGATCCCATTTCTCACTTCTCTCACCCATGTTCACTGCTTCAATGAGCAAAGACATTTCCGCCGCTGCAGGGTTTGCCTTTGATGCTTCTACGCAGTCCTTCCTCTCCATATTAACCTGGCCCTTGTTTTCTCCTTGGTTCACTGCAAGTGATCTAGGATGCTCATGGTAGTTTACATACTATGGCCCTACTCACATGGCCTTTTAACCATTTATTGCTTATCCCGCTTTGTTTTATTGGCACAAAAATCAATAAGAAAAATTCACTGGGTCTTCTTGATTTCCAAATGCGAAATGTAAACCAGACAATTTCCAGAAACATATTGTTATGAGCTTACATAGTATAAGTTCATAAACATTTCAAGATTTACTATAGTTTCAAGGCATCTTTGTCAGTTACTCTGCAATCACACTCTACTGAAGATTCTCGGTGGTCAACATCTACTCTCCCAACATGCAGCATGTATTAATATGCTCTCTTGGCTACAAATCCATCTTTTGAGAGACTACCCCTCAGATTTTGATGATGGGTGTAATAGCCATGCTCCAGAAGTGTATGTCTTTCCCTAACATTTGTAACATAGAATGCAAAATACACATCCTTTTAAATAGACAGAAATAGAACAATGATCGCAACCCAGGAGAGCTCCTCACTCAGTTCCTCAAATGTAACATAGTGTGGAATCTAGAGACTGAATGACTAGTAATTTCCTCACCCTGTATAGCTTTTCAAGTTGCCACAGAACTAGCCTGGATGTTTGACAGAGACTGACCTAAGAGTCAGAAAACCGTTTCCACACCTCTGTCTCTAACGTTTTTTTCTGCCTTGTGTTCCATGAATTTGGAGTTCCATTCAGTTCCTGCTACACAAACCACATTCAAAGATGTGAAACTTGAGCCAAAATAGGCACTCTTTCCAAACTTTGTTTCCCAGACAAAGGCTCTAATTTTCCTGTATTTCCACCCCTACGTCCAGCAACAAAGCACACTTGCTTTGGCCTCAATGGCTCCATTCTATTCTGTTCTGTATCCTGTGATTTTCATAGCTCAAAATACTATTCAGTTTCCAAAGTCTTCTTATGTTCTTCAAACAGAACAGAATGTATTTGTGTGTTGATATTTGTAATTTATGGAGTTCTTCCAAGATTGAGGTCTGGAGCACAGATCTTTGCTGCCCCAGGTCTGAGAGCAGGTCAAGTGTTTTTTTCTAGAAAATAATTCTGTACTTCAGAGTTTGTGGCCTCACTCTGGTCTTTAGACATGCCACTTAACACATCTCACTGTGATGCCTCTCTGTGTAATTGTTTCCACAATGAAACTTTTCCTATCATTATGAGGCCAGAGGTCAGGCTTCACAATTATAACTTCGCTGGAAATAAAATGTAACTCAGAAACATTGGATATCATAAATAATGTGCCTGTCCAATGCTTTGTTTATTATGTTAGGAATTTAAATTTATAAGACATTAAATAGTGCATATTTTATATTCTCATATCTACCATAAATAATATTTCTTAAATAAATTGAAGTCTAATCATAAATGGGTAACAATAGTTGGTTTGTGGATAAAAACATACTATTTAGAAAGACTGTGGCTGCCACCCAGAGTTTCACTGGACACAATTGCATATTTTTAGTGTAATATCATAGGCTGGATCATGACATATACGAGCACAGAGAGGGTTTGGATGGAACTGTGTGGAGAAAGGAAAATTAGGATCACAGTTATGTAATGAACAAAATGATAAAACAATGGGAAAGCCTTTAAGAACAATTCATTACACCTTACCAGCACTCAGCGTATTACATTTTCATTCAAAGATGGCATGTTCACACACTTGTGAACTTTGACGCTGTAGAAAAGTTGAATGAGGACAAGAAAAACATCAGCATGTTTGCCAAATTCTAACTTATGGATCCTAGGGACTTCTACAAAGGGCTTTATGCATGGTGAAGATACTATTATTTATTTATTTATTTTATATTCTGACTGCGGTTTGCCCTCTGTCTTCTCCTCTCAGTCCCTCCCCTCATCTCCTCCACCAATCCACTCCTCTTCCATTTCTGTTCACTAAAGGGCAGGCCTTCCATATTAACAGAGCATGATTATCAAGTTGCGGTAAGACTAAGCACCTCCTCTTGTATTAAGTCTGGGAAAGGAGACCAGTATGAGGAGTAGGGTCCCAAAAGCCAGGAAAAGAATCAGAGCCTTTGCTCCCACTGTTAGGAGTCCAACAAGAAGATCAAACTACACAACTGTCCCATATATGCAGAGGACCTAGGTCAGGCCCATGCAGATATCCTAGTTGTCATTTCAGACTCTGTGAGACTCTATTAGTCCAGGTGAGTTGATTCTGGATTTTCTTGTGATGTCCTTGACCCCTCTGGTTCCAAAAATCCTTTCTCCTTAGCTTCAGTAGGATTTCCAGAGCTCTGCCTAATGCTTGGCTGTGGGTCTCTGCATCTGTTCCCACCAGTTGTTGGGTAAAGCCTCTCTGATGATTGTTGGGCAAGGCACCAATCTGAGAATAGCAGAGTATCATCAGTATTACATTGACATTTGTTTTCCCTTCAGTCCTGTTTGGTTCTCTTCTAGGTCTCTGGGTCATCCAGCTTGTGGGTCCTGGTGCTTCAGATAGTGTCAAGGTGGGCTAACTCTTGAGGCATGGATCTTAGGTTGGACCAGTCATTGGTTGGTCACTTTGTCAATCTCTAGACCACCCTTACCTCAGAACATTGCATATGTAGAACAGACTATAGGTCAAAGGTTGTGTGGCTGGGTTGATGTTCCTGATCCTCTACTGTACGTGTTGCCTGGCAACATCACATGGCAGGCAAGGGGGTATAGGAGGTAGAAAGGGGGAAGGTCAGTTCCCCTACTTGTTGGAGGCAGTGAAGGGTCATGGGGGACCATCTCTCCCTTGCCCATGCTGTCATATGACAGATGAATAGTGTGGACCACTCTTCCATGCTCACAACTTTGGAGCTGGCTCATCCATGCCTCCACCAACAGTGTCAGCTCAGCTCTGCCGTGCTGCCCAGTTGAGGTGCAGGACCTAGTTTCCCAAGTGTTGTGGCTGGTAAAGGAGAGGGGCATCTCCTTGACAGCTGGAGGAGGTAGGGTTGAAGGTGGAGGGCATCTTTCCATCATTCCCACTACCACACTACAGATGAGGTAGGCAGTAAGGATGGCATATTTTAGGACACATATTTTAGTTCAGTGTTTCCAGCTATGTCAGCAGAGATATCAAATTAATTTTAATAAAAGTCTATGCAATATATTATTGAATAATATTCTCCTAAATAAATTATAATCCCCCACAAAGAGATTTGATTATCTGAGCTGTCATTAGGTTGTTCCTCAAGAGAGTCTTGAGGGTGGGTGGAAGCTCATTTCTTGCATATGTCTATTGTAAAGCAATTGATACAGAAGCTATATTTTGTAAGTGCTCCTCATCGTTAATTGATTGATTATTTGAAGGTCTTTGTTGAATTCAGTTGAGAGCCAAAAAAAAAAAATCTTTGATCCCAGCAGAAATCACAGGCAGCAGACACTATGCTCGCTGCCCAGGAGAGAGTAGGAACAAGTGTCTCACAGTACATTTCTCCCTCAGAGCCAGGAGCATTTGCCAGGTTCATTGCCAGGAACAGTGCACTGTGATTACTGGCTTCTTGGTTCCTAGTCTATCATAAATTCTCAAATGTGACACGGAGAGAAACAAAAGAAGGTGGAATCATTTCCTATTCTGGACTGGTTACTACTGAATTTGCCTGTTATGGTCCCTCAAGCGTATTCAGAAAAAGCTTAGAAACTCTCACAAAGATTTATCTAGTATCTATTTGTTACTGACACACACACACACACACACACACACACACACACACAAATAAGCATATATACACACACAAGTGGGTATAATGTCTCACATAGTAGGGGCATTTTGTGTGTCTAGAAAAAAATGTGCTCTTTCCATTTATAATTCTTGTTACATTTGACAGTTGTGGTGCGTATAGGCAGGAACATCTAACATCTAATCATATCACATCCATAGTCAAGAGAAAGGAATGCATCTATGCTTTCTTGGCCGATGGCTGAAGTTCAGCTCACTTTCTCTACTCTTAAATAAATAGCTCAGGATCTCTTGTCAAGGGGCTATGCTGCCCACAGTTGGCTGGAACCTCTCAGTCAATTAACAGAGCTAAAACAATGTTGCATAGATAACCCCACCTGCCACTCATTGTAAATAATCCCTCCCTGAGATTAGCTTCTCAGGTAATTCTGCATTGTGTCAACAACTAAAACTATCAAGTTCTCCCTGGATACAATTACAATATATAGCAGATTTGTTTTTTAATCTCCACTTCTCTGTTAAGTACTTGGAAGCATAATTAAATTATAAACCAAATTAAAACTGTAAGAAACAAAACTAATTAGCCTTCTGTGTGTATTTTTATTGTCTTGAAATACTGCTTCCTTTCATGTGGCTAAAATGCTGATTATATTTATAAGTGATATGAAGGAATGTAGAAAATTGTAGAATTTAAAATGAAGCGATTTTAATAAGAAATGTTTCCCATGGTATTAAGAATTTGAACAATTGGTCCCCATTTAGTGGCACTGTTTGGGGAGGTGTAGGAGGTACAACCTTATGAAGTATGTCAATGGGTGAGATTTTGAGGGTTTATAATTTCACCCTACTTCATGGTTGCTCTCTCTGCTTCATACTTGTAGTTCTGAATGTGAGATTCCAGCTTGTTGTCCCCAGATTCATGCCTAGTACTTGCTGCTATGCCTCTCAAGATGGACCTTATTAGCCCCTAATAATGAAAGCTCAACCAAACTCTTTCTCCCATCAGTTGCTTTTGGCCATAGCAGTTTAACACAAGGTCCTAGTCAGGTTTCTGTTGCTATGGTAGCCATCATGACCACAAACAACTTACAGTTGAGTTTATTTCATCCTATAGCTCAAAGTCCATCATAAAGAACCATCAGGGCACCGACTCAAGTCAGGATTCAGAAGCAGGAACTGAAGCAGAAACCATGGAGGCTTTCTCATTAGTAGTTTGCCCCTCATGGCTTGCTCTGCCCGCTCTAGTATACAACTTAATACCACCTTCCCAGAGTGACACTCCACCTAGTAGGTTGGTCCTTCATCCAAGAATCATTAATCAAAAATTTCTCTATGGACTTGTCTGTACTAAATCTGTGGAAGTAGTTTTTCAACTGACTTTCCTGTTCTCAGAGAACTTCAGCTTCTCTCAGAAGGTTTAACCTCTTACTGACTTACTACACCAAAGCATCACTATTAAAAGCATCTTTGTTGTTTAGCTCTAATATCTCATATCACTTTCAATATAACAATACAAAATATAGATAACTTAGAAAGTCCAAAAGCCTTTTAAAAGCTCAAACATGTCAAAAATTCAGTCTCTTTAAAATATCCAGTATCTCTTTGAAGGTTCGAAATCTCCATTTCTTAGATACTGTGAATAGAGCAGCAAAGGGTATGGCTGAGTTGTTGTCTCTGGTGTAGGATGATGAGTCCTTTGGGCATATGTTGAAGGATGCTATAGTTGGGTTGTATGAGAGAATCACTTTTTATAAGTTTGCAGTCTACGTCTTCCCTTTCGGTCTTTGGAGCGGTAGAGCAAGGTCGTGAAGGAAGAGGAGTGTGGTGGTGAGGCCATTTCCTCTGCCCTCCACCCCTACGCCCCTCGCTGAGCTTCCCGCCACGCCACGTTGGGCCAGAGTTCACCACCTCCGTGGTCCGTTGCAGTTGCAGCCACTACGAGGAGGGCCCGGGGAAGAATTTGCCATTCTCGGTGGAAAACAAGTGGCGGTTATGGCGATGATGACTATGTACTTTGGATCTGGATTTGCTGCTCCTTTCTTCATAGCGAGGCACCAGCTTCTTAAGAAATGAGAATAGTTAGTTCATCCTTTTAACAGAATGAAGATTGTTTAGGAGATTGATCTGAAAATTGGATTAAACTCTTGAACTCTTATTACTAAATAAAATTGTAAATTAAAAAATAAGTTTGCAGTCTATTTAGCAGTGAATGAGGGGTCCCTTTTCTGAACACCTTTTCCAGCATCGTCAGTAGTTTTGCTGATCTTTGCCATTCTGACTGGGGTGAGATGCAACCTCAGAGTTTCTCTGGCTTACATTTTCCTAATCACTAAGGGCAGTGAATACTTTTTAACATATTTCTTAGTCATTTTTAATATATTCTTTTGAGTACTCTCTGTTCAGATCCCAAGCTCATTTTCTTTAAAAATGGGTTGTTTCTTTGACTTTTTGTCTTTTGAATTCTTTACATAGTTTGGTGATGAATCCTCTTTCAGATGTAGGGCTGAGAAAGGTTGCCTCTCATTCTGGGGGCTTTCTCTTCACTTTGTTGATTTTTCTCTTAGTTTTCATGCCCATTAGCTAATAAATAGATAATGAAAATGTGTTACATATACACTATGGAGTATTATTCAATTGTAAATAAAAAATGAAACCACAAAATTTGCAAGTAAATGGATGAAACTAGAAACTATATTGAGTGAGGTAAGCCAGATCCAGAAGATAAACACCTTACATGTTCTTGCATTGATGTTTCCGGTTCCATATCTTTAGATGTTACTACATAACTTGAAATATTTGCAAGAACACAGAAAGTAAAAGGGATCCTTGATGAGGGCAGGGTGGAGAACTGTGGGAACTGTGGAGGAATAGCAGGGTTCAAGTGACCTGAAGGGGAAATTCAAGTGGGGGCTAATTAGAGGGTAATAAATAAAGAAGGAGAGAGGATGGTAAAAGTAACAGCATTATCTAACTAATTACAAATATCTGCAATTCATTTCTGTAGACACACACACAGAGACAGAGACACAGAGACAGAGACACACAGAGAGAGACAGAGACAGAGACAGAAAGAAAGCACTTAAATGAGATTTTTCTCATCTGGAATGACAATCCTCTTCTTCATCATGGTTAATTGTTCAGTCACAGCTGACCAGACATACAGAGTCTTAATGTAGAAGAAGAATGCCTCCCATAGAATTTATATTTCTCTTTGAAACATTGTAAGCCAGACTACCATTGTCTTCACTGCCCTTGACATTACCTTCTAGGTTCCCACACATGTCATTCAGCTTTGAAACACTCAGTGGCTTTTCCAGCCCAATGGTCCTAACATTTCCGTAATCTTTCCCAAACCGCAAGGTCAGGTTTCTCACAATAAAACTGGGACCCATTTATGTCTTGTCTACGTTCAGTTGCTGTGATAATAACCATGACCCAAAGCAACTTGAGAAGGAAAGTTTTATTTTATTTTATGTCTCACAGTCTATCATGAAGAGAATCCAGAACAGGAACTCAAGGCAAGAACATAGAGGTAGAAACTAAAGCAGAAGCCATGAGGAATTCTCCTTATCGTCTTACTCTCCATGCCTCGATTAGCTTCCTCTCTTATACAGCTCAAGACAACCTTGGCCAAGGTTGGCCTTGCCCAGAAAGGGCTGGGCCCTTCCACATCAATTATTAATTAAGAAAATGTCTAAAATATTTGCCTATAGGTGATCTGATAGATGCTTTTCCAAGCTGGGTTTTCTCTTTTCCAGTTAACTCTAGCTTTTGTCACATTGACAGAACAACAACAACAAAAACAACAACAACAAAAACAACAACAACAACAACAGGACACACAGCAAGAGAAAAGTAACCAATATACAAGTTGAGGATAGAAACTGGCCTGTTACTGTGAAAAACCCTGTCATTTTATTTTGCTTGTATCTTTTTGAGGACTGCTGATAACTTTGTAACTTTGAATTATAAAAGTAATTGAATCTGTAACCAGATCCTAGAAGGCAGTAGGGCTGAAAGCTAAAAAGAATCTCAGAGCACAGAGGTTTCAGAAGGTAGAAAGGACTTCAAAAGCAATGGGTTCTAGGTCCTTGTGAAATTTTGGGGAAGAATCTGGGTGTATTCTGTCCACGTTCTGAAAACTTGCCTAAGACTAACCTACAGTATACTAAGCTGATTTCCTTGGCAGAGGGAATTTCAAGGCTGCATAATATTGAATCCATTGTATGTTTGCTGCTGACCATGTTTTACCAGTTTTCAAAGAAAAGGAGCAAGGAAGACACAAAGAAATACACAATTTGTAGTTTGCAGAGAAAAAAAGATCCCTAAGATACTTAATGCTATAGTCAAATCATGTGTTGGAAGACAGGCTGTAATTGCAAAGGAAATCCCTGCTCTTCCAGGTAAAGACTTCAGCAATCTAAGCTTCTAACTGGAGAAAGTGGCCCTAAAGAGTTTTCTGCTCGTGAAAGCAGCAAGAACCAAAAAACTCCTGCTAATGTGATCCGTCCAAAGGTGGTAGCCAATCCTGGAAGTGTTTTCCACATGGTGACAGCTTTAGGTGAAAGAAGGTTGCAAAAGCTCAAAGGTCATTGGTTCTCCATCATTTCAGACAGCTGCTGAAGTTAAGCAGTGTATGGCAGAGGAACTCCCGGGTGAATCTCTGAGAGAGAGAAAAAGAGCTAAGAGAGGCTGAGAGTAAAGCTGTGGAACTGAAGAACGCATTGGAGTCCACGGACAGTTAGAGATCCAAAACAGTGGGATATATGCTGAGAGTGGCTGCATACAAGGAGTAGAAACATAGGAGAGAGAGAGAGTGAGAGAGAGAGAGAGAGAGAGAGAGAGAGAGAGAGAGAGAGAGAGATTCGAATGGTGGAGCCATTTAAGCCCTTTGATACCAGACATGGAGTAAAGAATTTGGTGTACTCTCTATTGAGTGATATTTAGTCTTTTTTTTTTTTGTCCAGTGTTTCCTCATCATGTCCCCATTCCTTTCTTTTGAATTTGTAATGTATATTCATACATTAGAATATATGTTGGAAGTTTCTGATTTTCTTTCTGATTTTCACAGAGGTGTTATATTTAACAGATTACCTTGAGTTTTAAAAGAGACTTTGGGCTTCAAGCAGTGACAAGACTATGGCAGACTGCATGAAATTTTGGTGTTCAATGAAACACATTTTGCCTTACGCTATGGCTATAAGCATATAGAAGCCATGGAGTAGGAAAAGGTTGTTTGAATGAGAAATATCACCCACAGCCACAGGCATTTAAGTGCCCATTTTGTGAGGGTAGGGGTAGGGGGTTGGGGGCACTGTTTGTGGGACGTTTAAGAGGTAAGGCCTTGCTGCAGGAAGTATATTAGTATGTTGAATGTTTCTAATCTCACCCACTCCCCCTATCTCTCTATATTTCATCCCTTCATCCTTCTACTTCAAGATAAGAATGCACAGTTCTTGGTTATCACAGCCATATCTGGTGCCTGGTTGCTATGCTTCCCTACCACAATGGACTCAGCCTCTGGAACCGGAAAGTCTAAAGAACTCTTCCTTTTTGGTCTTTCCTTGGAATAGTTAAGAAGCAACTAACACAGAGAACAAAGACTTTTATCAGAAAAATCTAGTTTTGGGGCTCTCACTTGACGATTATTTGTTGAAAGATTTCTCTAAGCAATGAAACATACCAAGTTTTGCAAATTTGTTGTGTGGATTAAATACAAAATGTAATACATTAGAAGAGAAAATTGATCATTAGTATTATTCTGATGCTATATTAACATTACGTAAAGTATATCTTCTTGAAAGAATAATTTAGCTTATTTAATTTAAGAATTTAGTTCCTTGTTATAAGTGGTGTCCTGGCTCGTTTTTCATATTTGAAATCTTCTTAGCAAGTGTATTCCCATTTTTTTTATTGGTCACACAGCCATTTTGAAAGTGTCTGGTTTTCTTTTCCCTCTCTAGCTAATTTATTAAGAACTCTGGTTTTGACAGTTACGCAGAGTCCTATATTGACTCACTCCTCACCGGCACAGGGACTTATTATCCATAAATACATCCTGCAAATATGAGCTGTTTCAAAAATAAACAAGGTGGCAATGTTTTAAAAAAGGAAATTCAGTTGAAAAGTATAGACGAGAGGAAGTTAGTCCATAAAATGTGGCCTTTTATTGAGTACTGATTTTTCCACTTTCCTGTGAGAGCATTAAGGAGGGAGTGACCTCATAGATTTCCATTAGTGTCAGGACCCGTAACTTGTTCCCAGCCTTTCTGCCAATTACGAAGACTTCCTCGTTGTTTTTGTGATATGCTTACCTGGTTTCTTACAATTGGCTGACAGCTTGCCCATGTTCTCTGTCCCTGACCTTGACTTTTCATACTCAGAAGGCACTCAGCCTGTCAGTCCTAACATTAGAATAGGGAAGAGACAGTCTGGCTGCTGAAATTTGGGACAACTTTGGCAGCTCCTTCAAATCTGCATAATCTATATGGTTACTCAGTTTGTTCTTCTCTCTTAAAATGTTAGAAGGCACTCCAGAGCTAGAGTACCAATACATATAATTAAAGAGGCGTGACTTTTTATTTTATTTATTTAATTTTTATTGTATTTTATTTTTTGTTCTGCTCATCCCATCTGAAACTACTTGAGTATCACTGCATGACTCATTAGGAAACATAAGCTCTGACCTACTAGACACCAAAAGGGCTTGATGACTGGGGGTGGACAGCTTGGAAGGGAGCCCGCATTGCTACTGACCTTGGGTGGCCAAATTATCCCAAGCAAGAATTACATTCTGCAGCTCATATTTTAAAAATAGTATTTTTAAAGGTCCCACTCTTATTTGTTTCCATGAGACTCAATCCTATATTTGTTATATTTATGTTTTTAAACTTTAAAGTTAGGCAGCAGTACAAGTGTGGTGATAGAGCAAACTAACAGTCTCCACACATGCTTAAAATATAACCTCCAGTTATTGTCTCCATATGGAGAATGGAACAAATAATTGTTCATTTTTAACAATTAGGGTTAAGACAATTAAAAGAGAGTCATAACTGAATTCATAACGACTTTTTTAATTTTAAAAATAGCTTCCATTTAATTGGCTATATACATAATTTGGTCCCTTCATAGTCAAGATCTTTGAAGTTCTTACTTTCACTTTAGCAAGATCTAGGAAATTTCCTGAGTCACTAAAACAAAACATTCCAATGGTACTTCTTCTGACCATGCTTCTGATTTTGAGAGAGTTTGGCAATAGTGAGATATCTGGATGGTGTCCTCAGCCTGTTCGTTGCAGTTATGACCACAGGGATGGATATTCAGAAAGGAAAAATAGGAGTATGGAGGACAAGAGAAAGGAGGAAAAGACAGGAAGAGAGCAGGAAGGGAAGGAACGATGAATAGTGAAACAAGAAAGACAGGAAGAGAAGAAAGGAAGGATGGAGGAAGGAAACAACACTGGACAGGACAGAAACAGAAAATTCAGTAGGAAAAGAAGAAATGAAGATACAGTATTACTTGTGTAAAAAAAAATAGATGAACAGGTCACAAAGAATTAACAACCAATTACTCCCATCTTTCTCTCTCCTCCAGGAACTCCCTGTTCTTAGAATTTTTCTGGTATTTTGTAGCATCAGCAACCTCATTCTTGGGGCTCAGCTTGAGGAATTTAAGATTTGCTTCTTTGCTTTGCAAACTGGATGCATGCATCTAATTCTGACAAGTTTTTAGAATTTTAGATTAAGGAGATACTTATCAGTACAGGTTTTAGAAGATTGTAGCAAATGAGTTAATCCTTATTTTTCTCTTTCATAATAGCTCCTTCATAACACCCCAGGATTCGCAAGATCAAAATCTGAGGAATATCTTGAGCTCCCTGGATCATAATGAGGTTTTACCTTTTCTCTAATTTCAAGTGATTGCTTTACATTGAACTCTTAGAGATGTATTTCTACTGTCTCTGTAAGTGATGGACACTTGTCAAGGATCTTCAAAGTTTCCTTCTGATGTTTTTTATGACATCTGTTCAAGCCTCCTGGGCTTCTGTTCTGGCTGTGACTATTACCTATTCGAGGGCAAGTAAGGTTGCTTTCTTCATGTAATTAAGATGCAGAGAACTTTGTTATTCATAGCATAGCAACCCAATACCATTTTAAAATCCTTAGCTATTGAATGATTTGTATGGAAATATAAAAACCACAATTTTCTCATCTTTTAATAAGGAGCTTTCTCAAATCAGGCTAAAATGTTCCTCTACAGGACTTTGTCTCAAACTGCGAATTTCCCCATCTCCCCATAGACCTTCTACTATTCCTTTATCACTTTCCGGGGATCATCCCAGTTAAACTGTTACACATGAATTAGAACTTAAGCTGCCTTGGCGATCCCAGGTCTCAAGACTTTCCCATATGTTAAGTGTTGGCTTGATTCTCTGTTTTTTGTCTTCTTCTTTTCTTTTTATAATGAGGTGATACTTTCTGGTTGGTTGTAATTTGAGGAATACCATCATAACTTTAAGCCTTATAGTAATGATTTAGGTTTTTCTAACAGTTACTAGGCTTTACAGAATAAACTTATCCATTAAAAAGATCTATATTTTCAATATTGCATCCACATCCCTAACCCTTCTGTTCCTTTAGCCAGATTTAGCTGGAAGAGGAATGCTGGGATGGCATCGTGTGTGCATTTGCTTGTAGAAGTGTAATTTTAACACTCAGCAGGCTGTGTAATTTCTTAGTGTGATTGTTCTTCCTTTACTGAGAAGGCCATTATCCCTTCAGTGTGGCCCTCTGAGGCCTAAGCTCTGGTGTGTTCTGACATCCAGAATATACTGACTTAAGTCCCATTGGCATACTCCTTTCTTTCCGTACCAACTGCCCACATGAAGCAATTTAGCATTTGCTCCAAACACATCTTGCTCTTTTAACTTTTAAGTGATTTTTTTTCTGTTCTTTGTCCCAAAACAAAAATCAACAACACAAATGACTGACAGCCATCAATACATACACTCCTTGATAATAACTTTAAATGTTAACGGCCTCAATTCTCCAATCAAAAGACACAAGCTAGCTGAAAGAATGAAGAAACAAAATCCACCTATCTGTCTTATACAAGAAGTTCAGCTTTAAAGATAGGAACTGCCTTAACATGAAATGAGGAATAAATATCACAAGGAATAAGACCAGGAAGCAAATGGGTGTTATCATCCTAATATCTGATAAAATAGACTTCAAAGTAAAACCAATTAGAAAAGTCAAAGGAGAGCACTTCATTCTATTAAGGGATCAAGTAATCAGGGGAAAAACCCTCTAAATATATATGCACCAAGCTCTGGGGCACCCAATTTTATTATAAAGCATAATAATGAAATTCAAAAGCACAGATCAACACAAACCAATAATAGTAGGTGATTTCATTATTATCATTTTTTTAAACAAGAGATAGGTCCCCTGAACCCACAGTATCAGAGAATCCTCAGAATTAAATGCCATCTTTTAGTCAAATGAACTAACCAGAGAATATATATTTTCCTCAGCAGCACCTGAAACCATAACTAAAACAATCCACATGCCGAGAAACAAATACAAAACTTAACAAATACAGAAAATTAAAATTATCTAATGTGTCCTTTCTGACTGATATGAAATAAAACTTAAAGTCAACAGCAAAGATAATTATAGTTAATATATAAGTGCATGGAGATTAAACGACTCATTCTTGAACAATGGCAAGGCCAAAAAAATAAAGACATAAAATTATTCCTAGACTCAAGTGAAAATGATTTTCTTCATTATTTTTTATCCCTTGACTGAATACAGTTTTCAAACTCTCTGCTGACTGTGTAATTTCACTCTGGCATGTGTTGTGTCTACTTTGATGATGATTTCCTCCCAAATCTTGTGTCCTGAAGTCCATCTAAGTATTCCTATCACAATGTGGTTACAATACAAGTTCTGACTTTTCAGTAAGCTTCTTCTGACATCGTCTCAGCGGGAAGAAAGGGAGGTGACCCACTCCTGCATTATGGAACCCAAAAGCATCACCTAACATCCACTGACACCACAGGCGGGTCAAGTGTGGCTCATTCCTTCTTGATACAAATGACAATTCCAGATCCCCACCTGAGTTTCTTGACACCTCCCCTGGCTGTGTGCTTAGACACCATGCTTAATTCTTTTCAGGGTGGGAAATGTGGCTTTCTACTTCATCTTTGTCATTGCTCACAGAGATTATTTTCCTGTGGTGTTGGTCTGGATTAAAGTGATTGTTAGAGAAATGTTAGATGCCTAATTTTCTGACTTGTCATTTTGTTAGTGTTTTAGTTAGATTGACCACGCTTTTGTTATGTTTTTAAAAATAATTCATTAATTTACATTTGGTATATTAATATTTCCAGCCTCCTCAGTTTTATCTGGAGTATACAGGTGTAAAGAGGGAACACAGAGAAATTATTTGTTGTCTTCCTTATTTACCAACACTTTTAGACACTCCACACCTTTCTCTCTACCTTTCTTAGTCTTCTTAGATTTGCTTTGCATATAGCGCCAAGAATTTTTGTCATACACAGTAAAGAATAGAAACAGATGCCTATATTTCCTTCCTATTACTAGTAGAGAGATTATTTTTTGTTGAATACTTAACAATCATGCATACACATTTTATATAATATATTATATGTGATCAATGATTTATTGATTGATTGGTTAAAATAAATGCATACAATATATGAGAAACAGATTACTGAACCATCTGGGATATATCCCCGACACTTCTGAGTTGGGATGTTGTCTTGGTAAACAGTGGACTTAAACAGCCATGACAGTGTAGCATTAGCTATATTGCAAACAATAAAAAGCATCACTTATAACAATGTTTGAAAACAGTATATATAATACATTGTTCTTCATATTAGATTTTTGCTACTCATTTTATACTTTAAGCCAAGCAAAATAGCTCCTGCCCATACCCTAAGGAAAATTTATGAAATGCCACTTCTTATTAAGGAAACTGTATTCTATCCTAAGAAAAGCTATTTAGGGACAAGAAAGAACTTTGCCAAGGTATATAGCAATAAAAACTTGCTGTGTGTGTGTGTGTGTGTGGTGTAACACACATTTGGTACTTGAATCACATTAGGATTTATCTTAAACTCTCATGATGACTGCTAGGGAATTTGACATTCAATTTAAAAAATGTAGCTTAAATATCATGGATATTGCCAGGATGGACTTTAACAATGCGATATCATTTTGTACATAACACTTGGAAAATTCCTTGACAACATTAAAAAAATATTATGTTTCTGTGGCTGCCATGCTATGTAAGTGAGCCAAGATTCCTCATTTAATAACATTTGACTTCCTTGAGCTGCCTGGTGAAGTTGAGTATTTTAAGTGGCACATAATAGAGAGTGTGTGAAATGCTCATGAAAGATGAGTTGCATGTGAAGATTCTGAAATGGTTTTTAGAACAAAGAAGAAAGTTCAGAAAGGCAGAAGAGCATTTCACATCAAGTCAAGACAAGAGGAAGGCACATCGATCTAAAGTGGGGTGTGCTGGTCCGGAATTCTAGGCAGCAGTGTGTTATTTGAGTGGAAATATGCAAAGAGAATGACCGTGAGAGTGATGGGAAAGCTCAGGCTCTAAATTCATGCAACTGACAAAGAAGGCTTTGGAGCCGGAGAGCAGCATGGCAGCCAGATTAGTCTTTCATTTACTTCTTCTCAGCTATATAAACAGTGGACTTCCAGAACCAAGACTCAAATATGGCATGCAAACTCTGGCTAAAGGGAGATGAAGAGGAGGGGCATGTTCTGTAGAAAGAACCTTATTGGCCGCAGTCCAGATAACATAGGAATTGTGCACTCCTTCCAGAAGCTCTTCTCTGGGTCCCTCATAGTCAATCAGAAGGAGGAAGAGGCCTCAGATTATTTTTCTCCTGACAAGAATCAGCTTCTCCTTACATGACATCAAAGACCCCCCTATTCTTTTATCCTTATTTTTAAGAGACACAGGAAGCCCATCGTTTTCCAAGTCATCATTTATTCCTGATTCTAATCCCCATCTGGCTCTTCAAACAGAAAAAAGTCATTTCTTAATTCTAACTTTTACTGATACCTTTCTCAAGATTAATTTTCCCTTAAGCCACTTAAATATGCTGCAGTTATGTATTTGACTGTCCTAACCTGTCATCCATAACACGCTAGAATTTAAACTCTATGATGATGTGTGTGCAAGTGTGTGTGGTGTGTGTGTATGTGTATGTGTGTTTTCAAAACTGTTACGGTTGTGCTTAGGGCAGTAATTGTCATAAAAATATTTGTAGAAGAAATCCAGTCAAACTAAGAATAGAGTTCATCTGTCCACTGTATTTCAATTGTAAGAGAGTAAAAATAATTGGGAATTATTTCAGATTTTGCATTAATGAGTCATGAATCTAATTTTAAATATTTGACAAAATATAACTGCTCTCCCTTCTCTGTGCTGCATGGTTTCATTCATTTAATTTCAGTGAGCGCATATTCTCCATAGAGACTCATAAACATTGCGTCTTTTATTTTGTGCAGTGAGTACAATTTATCTTTGATGAAAACCTCAGAGATTTAAGCATGACTGGCAGCGTGCTGGTGGATAGGAACAACCACCAAATTGCATTTGTTTTCTACGATCTGGAAAACCATTGAATTTATATGGATAAGAAATACTAGGCTATTACAGGCTATGTAGATCAATCTGAGCAGATCAGCTTCTAGAATTTTGACATCCTGAAATAGAAAAAGGAGTGTGGGTAAGTTTTGTGTGTGTGTGTGTGTGTGTGTATGTGTACACACATTCACTTGCACTTGTGTGTTATTTCTAGAGAAAAACAATCTTAACAGAGGACAGTAGAAAAATATGAAATATACAAAATGCCACAGCAGCAACAAGCTGTGCCACAGCCAAAGATAGTGCTGCCACATCCTGGTGCATATTCAGGATATAATTTTATTTTCTGTAAGAAACTACTTGATGTATAATGCTTGCATTGAAATGTCACTTGTAATTTCATCACTTTCCTATAAACACTGTATTTATCAAGATACAAATAGCAAAAACGTATCTATACTAAGAAATCTTTAAAAAGTTGAACATTATGTTCTTGGCTTATCCTGAATCATCGTATGTAACACTATTAAAAAGCTAAGACAGTGGCAATATTTAAGAAGCTCATAGTTGTGTAGGAGAAGTTATATGAAACTCTAAAGATGGTGTCCTTATCTATCGACATATTACATACCTTAAACACACTCTCAGTGAATTATTATTTTTTTTTGTTTTTTTTCGAGACAGGGTTTCTCTGTAGCTTTGGTGCCTGTCCTGGAACTAGCTCTTGTAGACCAGGCTGGCCTCGAACTCCTCAGTGAATTATTTTTACAGTATTTGCATGCCTTAAGCACATCCTCAGTTAACCATTTTTACAGTCGTGGAAGATATGCCTCACGGCTTCGCTTATACAGATGAGGACGAATAAACTGCTCTGTTGTAAACTAGGCAAATTAAAACTGAATCGACACCAACTTGAAATGGGCTGTTCGCTACTATGCACTTTACATAATACCTCAAAGAGAGAAGGGTTTTTCTGTCTAATGTTGTAAAAGCCTAATTGTACAAAATGCAGAACACGGCTGTCGTCTTAAGGTCGCCAGCACTCCCATGCTTTGTTGACATTTATGAAATTCTACTAAATTTGGCTCAGAAGAAGCTTACACAGCACAAGGGAGCAGTTGTTTGGAAGTGTTTGGGGAAGGAGGAGAGAAAGCAAGAATGCATCGTAGGAGGGCAGACAAAGAGCAGTGTTCTTGGTGTGCAGCAGTGGCAGAGGGAGATTTCAGGCTATAGAAAATGCGTGGGGCAAGTAGCGTGATAAACAAGATCAGCCACCCTTATAATGAAATGAGAAGATGATGTGTTTGCACCACATTGCTCATGCTCAAATATTTTAAAATTTATTTCTCATTAATGTGTCTAATTATCAGTCCAAGGATTCAACAGACTGTCTAAAATGAAAGGGACAAGAGAATAGAGATTTGTTATTTCAGAGCATTTTTCCCCATAAAGAGGCGCTGATAAATCTCAAGCTGTAATGGCTGTGGACATGGAATGGAGCCACTGAGGTGTGCACGAGGACAGGACTCCAACTCCTCTGTGCCTACCCGAGCCACTGTATCTCTCTCTCTCTCTCTCTCTCTCTCTCTCTCTCTCTCTCTCTCTTTGCTATGTATGTGGAGTTTTGCTTTTCCAAATTACAAACTAATGCTTTCACTAGTGGACTTTCAGCATGTGAAAATCCTTAAATATCAGCCTGCCTACTCTATGAGCATGAACGGAAATGAATGCGTTCTTATGGATAGCTAACAGCCAGGTATCACAAACTAAAACTCTTCTTGGAAAAGAGGGCTTCCAATATTTTGTTTGAGTGTCAGGTGTGACACACAGCTTTAATTCTAGTGCTTACTAGGCAAAGGCTAGAAGAAGTGTATATGTGTGATTTCCAAGTCATCCAGGCAGGACAGCATGGTGAGACCTTATCTCAAAAATCAATTAATCAAACAAAATTTTATCTGGACTACTTCTCAACATTTGACAAAAATCAGATAGTCTGAACTTTCTTGTCAGCATAGGATGCTCTAGTAGATTAAATGTGACATCCGCATACATGTTCTGTGGTAGACCATTGCATTACAAAGTTATGTTCAATCTTTAATTAGTCATTGCATGACAAAGAATTAAAACAATGAGGATGGTATAAAGAAAAGAGCAAAGAGTGAAGCCAGGTTTTCTAATACTTTGAAAAATCATTCAGTTGCCTCAAACAGGATATTGGATGCCCTGAAGCTGTAGTTATATGTAGTTTTGAGCAGTGGATATGAGTGGCAAGACATTTTGTTGGAAACAAAATTCTGTTTCTCTGTAAAAGCATCAAGTGCTCTTAACTACTGGACAATCTCTTCAACCCTCAAAAATATCCCCTTTAAATCGTAGAACTTTATATTAGCAAAGTATTCTAGATGCAATTATAAATCAATGGAATGACTTTTGTGTAGATGAAAGATTTCCCTCCAAAGTACCAATGTGCAAAGGAATATCGTCAATAAAAACGCTGAGTTTAGAAGGAATAGTTCAATGTTTCTGAGTTTTGATCTTTTGTGAACCGGCTATGAGATTTCTAGCAGATTAGAACATGGTATTCATAACTTATTAGAATGTATCCTTGTCTCTACACAATTACAAGCATTAGCTTCTTAAAGGAATTCAAGGATGGTTTTTAGGTAGACAGCATATAAAACATGTAACCTATTTTACATCCTGCACGGGATTGCAGTGTGGCATGTGATGCCCGCAAGGACTAGACTAGGGTTTTCTCATCTGTCATCTTTTCAGATTGTGGAATGTATACTCTATATTTTCAATACTAAATATAAACAATACATGGAATTATTGCCAATTTTAAGGGTGCCATTTCCTTAAGAAATGCCAAAAACATCAGACACCCTGGCAAGTACAGATTTCTTCAGAGGAAGTAGTTTTATAAATATAAAGATATGATTTCAAATAGTCCCTTTCCAATGTGATTACTAAAAGAACCTCAGGGCACCTAAAACAGTTTTAGAATAAAGGTAATGTAAGAGACAACGATAATTTCCTGTGAAATAGCAGTAGTTTAGTGTCGAAAGTACAGGCATTTAATATGAAGCAGACTGATTTTTTTGAGATTATAATATAATTACATAGTTTCACCTTCCATTTTTCCCCTCCAACCTTTCCATGCACGTCTCCTTGATTTCCTTCTAGTTCATGGCCTCTTTTTCATCATTGTTTTATACATGTGTGTGTACAAACAGCTTGATTTTTTTTAAAAAAATTGAAATGGATATTGCAGGTGTCTCAAATAAGCTTCATGGGAGCCCTTTCTTTTCCATATGTGCTTTATTATTTCCCATATCCATGACCGATTTTCTGGAGATAGTGACAGGACAAGCGTGTAGGTGAAACTGAGACGCGCGGCCTGCATTCGTGATTTCAGCTGAAGAATGACAGACAGGCACCGTACTGTGAACAATGAACACCTGATGCCCTTCCCAGGGTGCTATGTAGAAAATGATATCCGAGGCCTCATGTTTACTCACTAGAACATAACGTGATGTGATCCTTAGCAAGGTCCAAAGACATGGAGTGCAGGGTTATTATTCTTATATTATTATTTGCTAAGGTTTTGGAATTCCTGACCTAGAGCCTTGCTAATAGCTATTGGATGGTGAAATTTTCATGAATCAGTCAGCGACGTTGATCAGCGATAGATAACTTTCTATTTTATCCAAACAAAAGGTAAGGAAAAAAATACCCGTTTAAAAAATACCCGTTTGAGTAGTTTCTTCCTCCATTCCTAGTTGTTATTCTCACATTGTCTACAATGGCCCTTCTAATGTTGAAGCAGAGTGGTGGACCAAATGCCAGAGGACTGACTTGATGAAAAAAAATTTTTCTTTCTCCAAAATTTCTCTCTAGTCGTGTCTACGCACCTCCCGCGATTTCTCTTGCTTTTAAATGAATACTCTTTTAAAAGTGATCCAGCCAGCAGATGCATTTGCTTTGATTCAGGCAGAATATCAGTTCCCAGTTCATCAGCAAATACTGGGCAGGAGCTACCCCTCGGCGGTGCACTTCGGGTGACTGGCAGCCACCAGCGCTTGGAAGTCTGCCTTCCCGTTTCTGCTGGATGAATGTCGCCACTTGAAAAGACAAATACCACTATAATTCCTGTTGAGTTAGGACACAAGTCTTCATCTAGCACACAATGATTTCATGAAAGTGGAAATCAGACTCTCCAGATAATACGCCTGACTCAGCTGTTCCTACTTTTGTACTGAATCTAATTAAACACACGCGATGAATACTTGACACACATTTTTTGTCTTGCTGGAAAAAAAAAATACATTTTGTAACAGAATTGGAAGACATGGCAACTGGAAAGAGAGTGAGGGTAGGTTGCTTTTTCTCCCCCAAAGTAAACTTGATTATCTGACATGCAGAATATCACTTTCGTTGAAATCATCCTCAAATACATTAAATACATTAAGTACTGGAAAGTTCAAATTAATAGCATAGTATGATATTAGGGTGCTTTAGAACAAACCAATCATAGACAAATATAATGCTACTCTATGCTAAGATATTTTATTAATATTTTTAGTTCAAACTACATGTGAAGACTGGTAGCAATCCTGTGTAAATGATTATTTCAGAGCACAGCGAACTACGTAATAAATGTGATACACATTGTGACAAATTACTCAGGTTTAGTGACTTTTAAAAACTGGAACATAGAAAGGACATGTTACCTGTTGCATGCCATATGCCAGGGGCTGTAATGATTTACTCCAGCTGGGAGAACACAGCTGGAATGTCAGTTGAGTGTGCCTTAGCACACCTGGCTAAGCTTACCCTAGTTACCTGCTGTTTTCTGAGACACAACCTTTTGCTTCACCCCAGGAAGCACAAAGTGGAATTAGCAGACTGGATCTCAGAAATCAGGAGTCCCTCATTTCTTGGTTGTTGAAATAGGGGCGGCTGGGGCTGAGTCCCCAGCACCCCAGCTGCCTGCTAGCTTAGCTTATGCCCCGAAATAACAACACACAAACTGTATTCTTTTAAATACTGCTTGGCCCGTTTCTATCTAGCCTCTTCTCGGCTAACTCTCACATATTAATTTAGCCCATTTCTAATCATCTGTGTAAGCACCCCAAGGTGCGCTTACCGGGAAGATTCTAGCCTACGTCCATGCTGGGTCGGAGCTTCATCGCATGTGCCTCAGAGAGGAGCTAACGCATCTACCCGGGAGCGCGGAGCATAGCGTCTCTGCTCCAGAGAGCAGAGCTGAGGAGTCTGAGCTCACTTCCTCTTCCTCCCAGTATGCTATTCTGTTTATTCCTCCCACCTATGTTTTAACCTATGAGGGCCAAGCAGTTCCTTTATTACTTAACCAATGAAATCAACAGATTGATATATGACACTCCCACATCACTTGGTCTTTATAGTGAGACAGATTCTCTTACCTAGACAAGGAATACAACACTTAGAATTTTAAGTTTGATTGAAAAGAAAACTCTGAGGCTGTACTCGTTTTTTCTTTTTCTCCTACCAGTGTAGCTTATTGTATGATCCGGGAGTCTCCTGGGTATCCCTGTTGTGGTGGAACAGGTTTTTCTCATCAATCACATGTTTACAGTGCAAACATGTCGATAAGACAAAAATGGCAGCCTACAGAATGAGAAAAGTTCTTCACCAGCCCCCCATCTGACAAATGACTGTTTCTCAACTGTCTAGAAATAGAAACTTGACATAAAAAACAAAAGCAAAACCAGTCCAATTAAAGATGTGGTACAGCTCTAAACAGAGAATTCGCCACAGAAGAATCTCAAGTGGCCAAGAAACACTCAAGGAGATGTTCAATATCCTTAGCCATCAGGGAAGTGCGGGTCAAAATGACTCTGAGATTTCATCTTACACCCGTCAGAATGGCTAAGATAAAAATCACATGCGAGGCTTCATGAGACTGACTTAGGCAGTCTGTACACATGGGACAGTTGTGTAGCTTACGCCTCTGTTGGACTCCTAACAGTGGAATCAGGTGTTGTCTCTGACTCTCTTACTGGCTTTTGGTACCCTATTCCTCATACTGGGTTGCCTTGTCCAGCCTTAATACATGGAGGGTGTTTAGTCTTCCTGAAACATGATATGTCATGTATTGTTGATATTCATGGGACACCTGCCCTTTCCCAAACAGAAGAGGAGGAATGCATTGGGGGTGTGGAAGTAGTGGGAGGGGTGGGAAGAGGGACTGGCAGGAGAGGAGGGAGGGAAAACTGGAGCTGGGGTGTAAAATAAATAAATTTATAAAAAGGAATTAGGAATTATTCACAAACCGTAGTTTCAATTATTTCAGCTATTTCACAGGACTCTACCGTGGAAGCTCCTTCCAGCTCCTCTAAAAATGTGGATTTGTTTCTGACCCTTTGTCTTTTCTGGGGATGGCCAGACATCCTTATCTCCATGGCCTTTCTCTTCCAAAGCTGTTTGGTAAAGCAATGGTCCTGGATCAGGGCTTAGTTTAGCCACTTTCAAGGCTACTGAAAAAAACAAAGCCCTTGACGTCATCACTTCGGCCAGGGCTGTGGCTCCTGCTTACTGAGGCGATCATCCCCTGATAGGATTGAGATTAGAGGAAGGGCCCGGCTCTGCTTCTGTCTCTGGCTGCAAAGTTTGAGTTTATGCTACAATAGGATAATGCAGGAGGGAGAAATAAAAATCCAGAATGCAAGAAAATGGGAATAACAGACACACTGAGTATAAAGTGTTAGTGAAAGATAGATTCCATAGAGAACATATTGGTTTTCTTGTTTTTTTCTTTCTTTTCTTTTCTTTTCTTTTCTTTTCTTTTCTTTCCTTTTTTCCCCCTTTACTAGAGTTAGGTTTAGTGTGTGTGAGATTTATAGATTTATAGTCTGGGCAAGAACTTATTTTCTCTGTGAATGACCTCCAGGGCTTTAGCCAAACACCTTGCATTTCAAGAAAAAGGTCAGCCACTGTATGGAATTAAGAGGGAAACTTCATAGAAAACAAAGCAAATAGACAGTTAAAGCTGAACTATAGTTTTGCTAATTGCTAGGGGGCAGAAACAGAACCCACTGACTAAACTCTTTAATCCAGTCTATGCATCTTCCTTCAATGATAGCCAAAAGTAATATCATATTTCCTCAAAGAAAGCAATTTTCAGTTTCTTTTTCAGACTTTTTTCTTTTATGGAATTTCTCACCAAAGAGGTGTGGGGGGCATCAACTCTCAGATACAAACCTGATCAATGGGCTCTTTGTTGTTAGTGGTGACAGGACCCACCCCCTCTCTGAACCAACCAGTCATGAGGTTTGCCCTGCTGAGCAAAAGGTCAAAAGGGAACAGAGTTTTAACAAGAAAATTAAAATGGAAGAGTTCAGTGTTGGCAAATTATTAAGTACTTTTTATCTGATTTGTTAATTGATCGGGCAATTGGACACCCAATAAATTTTCAATACCACAAAATTAGTGTGATGAATTTTTTGGTTTACAAATCTTGCTGAAACGAAAGCAAAACTATTAATTTTGGAGAATAAAAACTTTATATTTTGACAGGTTAGATTCAGGATGTATCCTGGTCACATAAAATAAATATATCAAAACATTTAGTGGTCAGTTCTTTATTCCAGATGGTTAACTAGAGATAATATTTGCTTTATAAATTTATGATTAGTTTGAAGAACACTGTAGAATACTGAGTGGGTATGGTCTTCTACGGAGTGAACCTGTGTTATCCCTAGAAACTATGGAACTAATTTAATATTACGCTCTAGGCTAGGATGCAAGTTAGTGATGCTAATGTATGGTAGAGTCACACTAACAGGGAGATGTGTGGTGATGTGTGTACAGACTACACCGAGGGATTCGTGCAGGAGTTTCAATCAATCGAGTTTTCAAATAATATGTGCAGTCCATCTTCTTGCTACCAAGTTTTATTCTGCTAGTTTTTTTTTGGGGTGCATGAAAAGGAAATATCCTACTCTTGTGAAGCTTTCTGTTAAATTAGGAAATAGTAAAAAATACTTTTATGTGCTTATGAATATACATTATTCATAATAAAATGAGAGAAATTATTTTATCATTGATTGGTTTTCTTTAATATATAGCTTATTTTTCCATCTTCTCATTTGTCTCATTGAACACACAGTCAGAATAGTACTCAATTTTAAGCTACTAGAATCATTTTAAGAATGTCTGCTATCAGGCATATTTGTTTTATATTAAGTAAAAAAAACTTAAAAAGCATTATTTAAATAGTTGTAAAAAAAGTGATTTTCACAAATAGATGGTATAAGCATACACTGGTTAAATTAAAATACAGAAAGAATTGAATGCTATAGGCCATGAAGATTATTTTCTTTGTCTGTTTAGATCTGGAGAGATTGTGCAGTATAACGTTGGTAATTACTAGAAATGCCTAAGAATTATGCAAAGAATGTAGAAATTGATTTAAGTTTAACACAAAGTTTAATTAAATTAACAGTCTCATAGGAGTGGCTCAAGACAGTTAACCTCAGATTCAGAAATAACTCCTTTTAAAATTAAAGAAGTAATATGTTATGGGGAAACACTAAAGATTTCTTTCTACATGCTAGAAAATTTCAGCAACTTTCAGAAATGTAGACAGGAAATGTCAGTTAATTCTTAGAAGAATTTTTTTTGGACACCACTAAAAAGGAGGGAAAAGCCCTTTAGCAGGTTTCTTCATGCTCAATATTTTCACAGAAGAATGCTGGGGCAATTTTCAAAGGATTTACTTGAAAATTGGGTTCAACAGAACTATATCCACGGATACCCCCAACATAACAGCAGCAACAAAGAACAGTAGGGTAGAAAGAAAGAAAAATCTGCCTTTTTCAACAAAATTAAAAATTTGTTGCTGGAAACCAGTGGATGCGAAGAATGAGTATATTGCATTCTCTAAGACAAACAGAAAAACAAGCAACTTTGAGAAGGAGATAAAGGACAAAGCTGCAGATATAGAAGAAAGTTGTATGCTTTCTTTTAAGGGGACAGAACAATTAAACACACACATACTAAACATATTGGAAAATGGAAGCATTCTGATGTGTTATAAACTGTAAAGCTTAATTCAACAACAGTAACAGTCAACAGCCCAGATGAATTTTTCACCTGTGGTGGTGGAATCGGTGTTAGATTTACCATACACTTAAATGAACACACAAATACTGCTTAAACTCCCACATACATAAGCATATGCACCAAAAACTATGACAGGTAAGACACAAAACTCTCACAGAAACCAGTGCAATGGAGGGTGGAACATGAAAAGTAGCCCAAAGGAAGCTTCCATTGTTGTCAGTATCCACTGTGCATTCAAAGATCTGAGGGGACTGCACAACATTTAGCCCTTTATTAAAATTACTGTTAGTCATATGCTTTGAAAAAGTAACTGTGGAGTGTTTTAAATCATAGAAGTTGAAGTCTGATTTTTATCATGGTCACTTTCCTAAGACAATATAATTTATAAATTCATTTAAACACTTGTATTTAAGGCTACTTGTGCAGCCTTTGCTTTTCATCAAAACATCATATTTTTTTTACAGTAAACGGAGGCCATCACAGAAACAACTTCAAAGAAAAGCTAGCTGTGGATGGCTCAGCACCAACTGATATATCTGCAACAGAAGAGGGGTTGGAAAGACCTTGAAAGTCATAGGGATATCCGTCCTGATAGTCTCTTGTCAAGGATGCTACATCCATGGGGATATCTGTCCTGAGACAGTGTCTTTTCAGGGGTGCTGCACCTATGGGGATATCTGTCCTGAGACAATGTCTTTTCAGGGGTGCTGCATCCATGGGGATATCTGTCCTGAGATAATCTCTTGTCAGGGATGCTGCACCCATGGGGTATCTGTCCTGAGACAGTGTCTTTTCAGGGGTGCTGCACCTATGAAGCTCAACAATATCGCTGTCTAAACAAGTGATGATACCTCTTGACATGCTAACACGGATGTGGGAAATTTTATCTGGTCATACCCCTTGATGGAGATGAGGGAAACTCAGTCTTCTTCAGGTATGACCTCACAGAGAAGTTATCTAATCCTAACTTTAAACATGGAAATAATAGCAACACTGAATGAACTCATCAGGTTGTATTCATAAATTTATATAATAATAAAGAAAAAGGAGTCATGAATTTGAGGAGTGTGGAAACATGGGAGAAGTTAGAGAAAAAAGTGGGAGTGGAGAAATGATGCAAAACCAGTATTCATATAGAAAACTCTCAAAAACTATATTACCAAAGGCTATTATAATCTCAAAATAATAAAAGAAACAATAAGAGTAGAATATTTAAGCATGTTTTAGTTTTTATTTACTCAAATTCATTAATTTTTCATACATGATTTCTCTTCATACTTGGGAGGGCTTTGTGGCTCTGAATTGTATTTATGGAAATTTTTTTCCTCAGAAAAAGTCTCATTATGTAGTCTTGGATAGCCTGCATCATGCTGGCCTTGAACTCACAGAGATTGGCCTGCCTCTGTCTCCCTAAAGCTGGGATTAAACACATGTTGTGAAGTCAGACTAGTGGAGCGTATTTTAATGTAAATATAAACTTATTAAAATTGAGACAATCTAAGCTTGCAATGATCCTATGTTTACTTTCTTGATTCTCTTAAATTATATAGATTTTTAATATGTTATGCTTGTTTAAGTATACATAACAAGTAGCCTCGTGCAGTCTAAGTAGGAATATAGCCATGCATGTTCACTTACTTGGAGAATGTATTGATAGTTATATCAAAAACTAACATGCATTACTTTGATTTAGTTATGTTCTTTACTTTTAATATTTTTTATCTTGATCTATGTTAATATGTACACAGAAGCATAATAATGATGTCAATTATAGACTTGTTTATAAAAGCACAAATAGCCTAAGCTTCAAATATTCACTGCTAAAGGAGTGTTAAATACATAGTCTTTTATGAATATAAAATTCTTTTAACTTTGCTTAAGTCTTTGTATAAGACATTAATACATAAATAATTCTATTCATTACCTATGTAAGAATTTTTCCTTTGCATAAAAACCATCTGTTTGAGTTCATATGCAAAGGTATATACAACATATTTTAACATTTTCTACAATTTCTCTTTAAAGTATGATTGTGCTGAGTTTAAACAGAAGTTTGATGTTTCTATGCATACAGATCAATCAGTATTTTCTTTATGTATTCTCTTGGTACCATGAGTTGAAAATCATTTACTGGGTTTGCCTTTATAAACACCTATGAACATTCTTACGTACTATAGCTCCAGTATTTGCTTCATAATACTGTATAATGGTACTTTAAGAAACAGCATGATGGTATATTTCACCTTCTATCTTCCTTGAAGTGCTAGTTAATCATCCTTCTAGAATAATTTACTGTACAGTGTATCCTTGACTCATTAGCCTGCACCCATACCTTTGAGATCTAATCAGTACAGCATAGAGCACGTTTCTTGTTTCATTCTATTTTATTGCCTTCACTGTCTTCCTCTGCTTCATATCACCCTACACTCAACTAACACCTTGTCAATCTTTGCAATATTTTTATTTTGTGAGTAGTGTCTCCCCACCCCCACCGCCCCATGCACCAGATGTCAACTGTCAACATCGAATCTTTCTTTCTTTAATCTTTTTTCTTTCTTTACTTCTTTCTCTTTTCTTTTCTTTTTTTTTTTCCTTGAGACAGGATTTCTCTGTGGAGCCCTGCCTGACCTCTGACCTGGAATTCGCATATGGACTGTGCTGGTCTGTAACACACAGTGATTCACTTGCCTCTGCCTCTCTAGGGTTGGAAACCAGAGTGATGTGTCACCATACCCCACATACTTGGATCTTCCTATTTACATTGTAACCACTGAGTCATGTCTCTAGACCCACACTAGATGATTTGACAGAAGAACTTTTCCAAGAAAATCTTAAAAACATTTTGTCATGTTTGTCCTCCAGGGGAAAATTTACAAATAATCCAATTTACTTGAACTCTAAAAACAACTCTGGGAAGAACCATCATCATTAGAATATTAAATTTTTGGACTGTATTTTCATTTATTTAAATGCATTTTTCATGCTTCTTGTAAAGTTTAGTGTGTTTTTGAATTGGGTGTCTCATGTTGTTCTTATTTGTTACTGAATTATTTGCAATTATACAAGGAACCTTTGTTCTTAATAATTACAGTTGATACTTAGGAAAAACACTGATTTTTTTTAGCATGTACATTTTATAGAAACTCCACCCCCACCCCCGATTTTATGCGAACTTTTAAATTTATGCTGTCTGTTACGATTGCTTACCCACTTGGTCCTTTTGAGGTTTCAGGGAGACAAGAATATCAACCGAACCTGGGCTGTGTGACAGAAATGCTGACCATGAGTGTTCTGTCCTGACTGTCACAGCTCGAGTCTTTCGCATTAAGCATGATGCTGGCAGCTGCCTTCCAGAAAATCAAATTTGTCTGAGTTTGAGACACTGAGATTATGGACTACTACCTTCTCTAGCAGAGTTCTGACAACATGGCTATAGACGTGCGTTGTGCATCAGTATTTGCCCCCACCCTACTAACAAGCCCGCAAACCTGATGCTCGCCTCAGGATTTTCTGATAAGTCATCAGTTTTCAAGCCACCTATCTATCTTTCTTGTCTCATTTCACACGTACTTGCATCGGCTGCATGGAGATTTTATTTTAGATTCATATTAATCTTCTGCTGCTGTCTGCAGTTTGATCTTAAGCAGAGTATTAATGGGAGGCAGGGAACATTTTAAAGCCTTTCAATGCTAGCGTATACAGAACTCCAATCACTGCAACCATGGATGGTCTTTTCTGAAATAAATTCAAAATTGGCATTCTCTGGTGAGCCTTAAGAAATCAAGTTCCTTTGAAGTACAAGACACTTCACAGACAACCCAGGGCAGCGTCAAACATAATGACAGTCTTCGTTCTATGGCGACCTCAAGATAGCACACTTAGTTCAGGGGATTTCAGCTCAAGAGTGTTTACTCTAGATACATACCAAGAGATTCACTATGGTTCCAGATCTTTTTTTCCCCTCAGATTGTTTCTTATTCTCTCTTTATTTCTCATTATTTCATTGTGTTTATTTTACTCTGACCCTTTAAGTGCTATCTTCTTCCCAAGGAAACTTTTCATGAGGGTCCATATTCTAAACAACTGTAGATCAGTACCATGAAGGCCAAAACTAAGGGACTTGACTTTGCATTTTGCTGATAATTTTGAATATGCTGACATAATATACACATAATCAGTTTTTAAAATTAAGAATTATGGCTAAAATACATTCTCTAAGCCGCACTTTGCAGCAACTGATGATGTCTGTTTCTTCTTAAATGTGTCTCTGGTTACATGATGAGTTTTTTTCAGTACTTCTGTCATATTTAGTACAAACAATGAAACTTAAAAAAAGTTTGCTGAAATAATGGCCTCATGATGATTATGAACAGATGAAATAGAACAAAGACAAGGATGGGTGAAAAAATAAAGGGAGGGGGGAGGAGAGAAACCTATTAAAACAGCATTGCATCTTAGGTGGTATATTTTTACATTATTATAAAATTTAAAATTTATATTAAATTATATTAAATATACATGTTTACACTCATTACTGAAACTAGAGGGCTTGGGGAAGCATGCAGAATGGGTTTTTGTACAGAATTTCTTTTGTTTAGTGAAGAAATGGGACTGAATACTGGAAATTTTGGGAGGCAGAGCCATGCTTTTGACAATAATAAATTTTATTCCTCCTTATGTTTTTTTTTCTGCCTGTGGCATCTAGTATGTTTTTCTGTCCTTGTGATTTTCAAGGTCCCCATGTTGCTAGGTTAGAGTGCTATGTTGTTATTTCTTCATCTGTGACCATAAAAGTTTGACCAAACATGCTTATTTTGTGAGGATTGGGGCTTTGATTAGTTGAAAGCAGGTTCTGTGTGTCTTGGGACAACACTCACTATCCTCTGTTTCTCCCCCAACCTCTCTAAAGCCTCATGAAGACACTGGATGTGCTTGGGAATTGGCTTCATCAAAGGATTCATTAAAACAACAACAACAACAACTAAGTTATTGGCTTCATCCATTTTTTTTAATACTGTGCCACAGGTTGCCACCCTGACAAAGAATCTCTCCCTGAAGTGTCCCCTCTTCCCTATGCAATCTTAGCAGACGATTAACCAGGGACCAGTGACTTGGCAGGGTGAGCTTGCCTTTGAAGAGGCTGTGGGCATGGAGGCAGAGAAAGTATCTGGAACAGATGTTTTGGGTTGCTTACAGTCTCGAGACTCTTCCAACTTCCAGGATGCCATGCTGAGTGGATGGTAACATTGGCAGCACATTTTGCTTCTATTAGCTAATCCAATGGGTTGGGAGACACCAAGGGAATAAGAGAAACCTGAGAACGCTGTCTTCAGCATCAGTCAAACGTGGGAAGCTTCACCGGAGAATACTCCATGGCATTCTGACCAGATTCCAAGCTATCTCAACCTCCAAGCATGGTGTTGTTGAACACGAACCGGCATATTTATCTCTCTGTGTGTTTATTGATCGTATAATTTATCTTAAAATAAGGTCAGTTCAGGCCGCCTATCTTTTACACATTATTTTTTCCCCCAGCAGTGGTGGCTGATAGACTTGCTCACATATGTGTTGGTGACTGTGGCCTCCCTAGAAAAGAATCCCATCCCTGCTTAAGGAGCTGTGTGACAATAAACAGGATAGATAAGTAGAAGGAGGTCACTTGTCTGTCCCTAGGTACAGATCCTTAATCTGCAAAGCTCCAGGCAGCTAATCAGCTGTAACCCGGGGTTACAAAGATCTATTTGCTAGTTGTGTGTCTCCCCCCACCTCCTCCATTTCCCCTCTTGTCTTCTTTCTCTCCCCTGTCCCTCTCTCCTTCATTTCTATTCATGGAATTTATTTTTCAGTGTGTATCCTAGATTTTCATTATCCTTGAAAAATTCCAGTGTGTATCCTTGTTCATCTAACTTTACAAGTGAATTTATAGTGAAAGGAATTAGCCTTCCCAAACCACTTTCTCCATCTGTAACCCCTTTCCAATAGGCGTTCAGACAGTGTCTCTGTGAGTTTTAGGCGGTTCGTTTTAGGCGGTTCCTCAGTTCGTTTTGGAAGCAACTTGCTAGCTCTCTCTCTCTCTCTCTCTCTCTCTCTCTCTCTCTCTCCCTCTCTCCTTTCCCCTCCCCCTTTCTCTTCTCTTCTCCCTTTTCCCTCTCCGCCTTCCATTTCTCTCCTCCCATTTTTGCAAACCCACACCCAGCGAGCCTGTCTCCAGACGAACAAATAGACGTCCGGGGCGGGCCAGGGAGTTCAATGTCACGCTGGGCAGAAGTGGAACAGGAGAGCGGCGGGGAGCGCGCAGGCAGAGGAGGCGTGCGGCCGGCAGGGGGCAGCCGAGGGGCAGCGCTGGCGCGCGGATGCTGAGCCTCGCCTCGCCCCGCGCCCGCATCCTCAGCCTCAGCACCAGGCGCGGCAGAGCCCGGAGCGCAAGCCACTGAGGGCAGCGGCGGCGGCGGGAGCGAGGCGCGCAGCTGAGCAGCGGCGCGGGCGGGAAGCAGCAGCTGCCGCCGCCGCCGCCGCCGCCGCGACGGGCAGCCGGGCTCGCGGGCAGCCGGCTCCGGCCCCTGGCCCTCGGCCTCGAGCCCCCGGCGAGTCTGGAGTCCGCGCCGTCGCCGGCCGCGTCCTCCGGGCATGGAAGGCGGCGGCAAGCCCAAGTCCGCGTCCAACAGCCGCGACGATGGCAACAGCGTCTTCCCCTCCAAGGCGTCCGCGACGGGGCCGGCGGTGGCCGACAAGCGCCTGGGGACCCCGCCGGGGAGCAGTACGGCGGGGAAAGAGCACGGTAACTCCGTGTGCTTCAAGGTGGACGGCGGAGGCGGCGAAGAGCCGACGGGCAGCTTCGAGGATGCTGAGGGTCCCCGGCGGCAGTATGGTTTCATGCAGAGGCAGTTCACCTCCATGCTGCAGCCCGGGGTCAACAAATTTTCCCTCCGCATGTTCGGCAGCCAGAAGGCGGTGGAGAAGGAGCAGGAAAGGGTTAAAACTGCAGGCTTCTGGATTATCCACCCGTACAGTGACTTCAGGTGAGGGCTCCCTGGCGTCGCCCCACCCTGATCCCCCCCCTAGGCGCACCCTCCAGCATCCTACCGCGCCCCTGGGAGGGGGCGCCCTGGGGACTCGCAGCGGGGTGCGGGGCAGGCGGGGCAGCGCTGCCCGTGGCTCCTACTCAAACTGGCCAGACTCAACTCTTCAACTAGTTTCCATCCAGGAAAGATTTGGGGTACGGAGTTTCTTCTCCCCAGGGCGCCAGCGAAGCTCGTTCCCTTTGTCTGCTGAACTCTGGGGGTTAGATGGGGAGGGAAGAAGGCCACTATGACCCCTGGACGGGAGGTAGCTAAGTTTCACTAGGGAAACTTTTACTTCGGTAATGGGAGAGTTAGGAGTAAGGCAGGCATCCTTGCTAGCGCTGCTCCCCAAAGAGAAAAAAAGATGCTTCTGGGATTCCGGAGATGAGGAAACTGGAGACAGTGACTCACAGGTCCTAGCTGTTCCTGCCACTCTCGCCCCTGGGAGTGTTAATCTGTTGTTCTTATGCTTATAGACGCTCTTGTCCCCACCGCATTTCTCCTGATCAGTGACTGGCAGGCACAGGAAGGACACTTGTGCTTGCTTGGCTTGGGTAGTCTGTGACTTGAGGTTTTAGCGGAGCCAGTGCTGCCCAGCTGGGCAGGAGCGTGACAGGAAGCTTCGAGTTCCCGAAACAGAGATGGGGGGGCGTTTCTAGAGCCCCCTTCCTGAAATAGAGCGACACCCGTTCTTGACCTTGACTACAAATCCATTTCAGAAATGTCTTACCAGTTTCCCAGCCTTGGAGGAAGGGCACAGCAGAGCTGTCAGCAGGAGAAAATTAATATGAGTTTCCTGATCTTATTTGTAGCCCGAGTATTCATTCGGTTAATAAGCACGTTTAGAGACTGACAAATGAAGGTCGTGAAGTAGATCCTCTTATTAGCGTGACAAGCCGCCCCTGAACATAAGCAGAGTCCTTCTGAAAATCCCCAACTAGCAACTCCGGGTGATCCACTTGTTTGTTTATCTAATTTGTTGGAACAAGGGGGAAAACACAGCAACGAAAGGAGTGTATTGCACACTGAGCGTTTAGCCTCCTGGTAAACCGCAAGCAAACAGCAACAAAAAGCCTTACTTTGAGCAGTGTTCAGAAACTAACCGAAATTGTGAAGTGCATGCAGGGGAGGGAGCTGTCCATAGTTCTGAATCACGTTAACTATGGACTACAGCCCAGCAAAGAAAGCTTGGGGAGACAACTGCCCATCTTTCCCAAGATATTTGTCGCCTCAGAAATCAGCAGTCTCTCTTCTTGTGCACGGAGTGGGTGTATTATATGAAAGATTTAGCTTTTAAATTCTTATTTTCAAAAAACATATAGGAAAATCCCTGAAGGGCTTACAATAGTTAATGCCACTTATTGTCTGTGGATTATTGGGTTCAATTGAAAGAATGTTCAGGCTAAAAGAGCCTCCCGAGTAATCAAGTATGCTTCATCTGCGAGGAAGATATTTGGAAAGGCAAACTCATAGATGGTCTTGCCCCATCCTAGGCAAATTAGGTTGTTACGCTTTTTTGAATTTTAAAAGCGGGATTTGAATGCCATCTCTTTTTGAGACCTCCTTGGGAATATAATCCAAACGATACTATACATTTCAAAAGAAAAACTTTGCAACTGAATATTCAACAGTCTTAATAAGAAAAATGAGAGCTGTGTTTTGAAAAAGATTATGACATTCAATGATAACATGCCAAAGGTGCTAAACTTTATTTAGCTGATATCACATTTAATTAAATGAGTTCGAAGGATACTTTTATGTATTTATCAACATAAAAATGATGGTGCTTTTCAAAATAGCAGCCTGTATCAAATGATTAAAGTCCCGGTCTCATTTCTTTTTTCTAAAAGTATATAGGGCATATAGCAACTTTTCATGAATTGGAATCAGATGTTTAATCTGCGGATCAGTGAAATTAAGGGATTCTACATATTTCCCCAAGAAAATCTGGTGAAGCAAAAGCAAACACGGAGCAAAGGTGGAAGGTGAAACCAAGTGATGATGAGGTTTTGTCCTGCATTTCACAGCAGTGAATGATGACTGAGAAAGAGCTATATACTAACAAACCCTAGCACAGTTTGGGAGACGTGATTGCCCTTGCATAGAGGAAACATAGCAGCAATAGGCTAAATAATCAGATTATGCAAAATTTTTTATAGGAGATATCTAAAAAATTTGAAATGAAAAATTGCAGTATACCTTTGTTTTCTAAAAATGACAAACTAAGGGTCTTGGACATATTGTACCTGTTGAGGTTCAGAAGACATTACTAATTCATATTTTTGTATAGTCATAATAACCAATACAAGCATTTCCAAAACCTATGACATGGCAAAAAAAATGTAGTTGTTAAACCCACAACCAAAACCAGACAAAATTTCAGCAACTTTTTTCTCTACAGTGAAAGCAATGTTCAAGTGGACTTCAGTGGATGCTGGAAAATTTGATGGTTTTGATTGGCTCATCTCAGACCTTTCCTAAGGAAGGACTTTAAGGGAAGTCTTTTGCCAAAATTACTAAATCATCAAATTTAAGTTGATTAATCTGCTAACAGAGAGAGTAACACACAAGACTACATTTCCGAGGAAGGGTATTGGTTTTGGAAAGTCTGAAACAAGTTGTCACCTTCATAGCTCTTTGTGAGCCCAGGAGAGTGCCCTCTGCATTTGCTGCCCATCCCCAAATTGCTGAGGGCAGTGTGTCACTTCTCCCTAGGACACGCCATAGTTTTAGTGCTGTGCCTAATATTCTGGTGGCCATGTTGGGGTGACTTCTCAGGCAGAGATCCTTTCCCACTACCTTCTAGGTGAGGGCTGTGCTCCAGCTGACACTTTCAGACAGCTAGCTAGTGGCTCTTCTGCTCACCAAAGTCCAAGTGTGCTACTTTTGTGTCTGGCAGGTAACAGTCTTCCACTTCCAGTGTAATTAGGACAGAGGCTCTGTGTTTTCCTTTATTTCTCTGGAGAAGATAATGGCAGGAACCTTCGGGGAGTAAAGATGAGTCTGGTGATAGTGACACTGTAAGAAACCATGTGGAAGGAGCTAGGAAACATATTTTTTTTCCCTGTGATATTTAATCATCAAGACCGGGACAAACATTGGTAGGTACGTAGAGTTGTTTTGTGTGTGTGTGTGTGTGTGTGTGTGTGTGTGTGGTTCTCCTCAACTCCCATGTGTTTGTGTGTATGTGTGTGTGTGCATGTGTACAGTTGTGTCTGTGCACAGAGACCAGATTGCATTTCTTCCTCAGTTACTCTCCACTTTGTGATAGATATCTTAAAGTAATTCACACGGCTGTGGTTCTGTTCAGTGAAGCCATGGTCTCTGCCTTTTTGGAATTTGTGTTAAAAACATACGTTTAATTTCAAGGTTAAGTATTAATATTTTGAAAGAAGCAGTAGTAGTTACACAATTACTAATTAAAATTATAATTTTCACCCTTTTAATAATTATGTGATGATAAGCAAGTGTTGTGATCTCACAGCCAACTGCTAGTTATGATATAATTATTCAAACGTGCTGAAAAAAATTTTTTTGTGTGTGTGAGTTGTGTGGTGTTTGTGTATTGCTAGGGGTCAGCCTCAGAGCCATGAACATACTAACCAAGTTCCCATTAAGTTACCCACTACCATGGTGAGATTATGATTTCATCATGAGAACAACTTCTCTTGGAAAAAAACTTTTTACCATGATGTTTCCTATTTTGGGGGATTCTGATCTTACTTTGTTGGCCCATGCTCACACAATGGTTCATTTGAACAAAATGCCCCTGTTCTACGAAGAAGCCAGCTGGCATTGTGCTCTTTGTTATGGGACACATGTGGGTATGTGTGTGTGTGTTGTAATTTGACTTCTGCTTCTCATTATTAGCACAAGCAACTGTGTACAAAGTCTACTGTGTTTTAAATACTGAAGGTAAGACATCACTTTCTGAAGACAAGAGCACCTTCGCCCCTCTGCATCTGCCTCACAGTTACTACTGATGTCAGAAGTCACTGCCATGCTCATTAGGGAAGGAGGGCTTCAACCCATTCTCCAGTTCATCAAAGGAAATAATTCAACCTTCTGGGGTTGGAGTTCTAATTAGCTTACTCTTACAATGTCTTTAAGCCGGCTGAATTCTCCCAACAATATGTTTGTTCTCCCATATCAACAGAGCCAGAATAATTCAGAAAGATCTATTTCTATGTTACATGTATCTTTTTATATCTTAGATTTAATTAAGCTTTTTTATAAGGACTATGTAAGTGGTAAGCCCAATTAAAAGTTATTTAAAATATTTTAAGCTATGAATTTATTAAGTTACATTTTTACTATATTTCATGACTTAAAGTTTTACTTAATGTTTTGGAATTAAATATCATGTACTAAATTATTATAGATATATAAGCATTTTAGCTATAGAAATTTAAAAATTATAAGATAATTTTTATTTTTTTCTGAATAAATTTTAAGAATGCTTTTGAGGACTTGCTATAAATGGAGAAACAGTAGATATGTATACTATAACAATCATATTTATTATCTTAAAACTTGTTTTAGTTAAATAATAATAAAATTGACATATATTACAAACATTAATTTCATTATGTGTTCAGTTAACTGTACTGAATGCAACTGTATCTGCCTTAACAAAAAACCCCACAAACCAAGGTATCATCACCTTGGTGCACAGCTACAATACGATTTTTAATTCAGCATATTTGCACTCAGTGAATCTATCTCCCACTGGGAGCATGACGCCAGCAAAATATACTTTATGTGAGTTGAATGTGATAACTTTCCCATTCAGGGTAGGCTTTTTCTGTTTCTCAGATAATTCATCTCATAGCTTTGCAAAAGATATTGGGCTTAGCGTGAACCCTTTCAAATATAGTCCCTTGTAAGTACAGTATTAGCATTATGAACATGCATTAATGCATGGAAAGTATGTAAATTAGACTGCATGAATACTATAGAATATTTTCAGGGTCTGGGACAATTTTTTTTGCTCTTATTCTTTGTAAATGCATACCAGACTATGAATTATACTGGCACCATATTTTAGGAGAAGAGGCAGAGCAGTGACATTGAAGGAAATAGTCTTCATAGCCGAAAAAAGACCATTTTCACAAGACCAAGTAATTTTCTTTAAAAGAATACCTTTCTTACGTAGGAATTGCTTTTAAATTGCATTTTTTCTTATTTTGAGAATTTCACACATATATGAAATATAATCATATTTCACCCTCCATTTTCCTTATCTAACTCTTGCAAAGCCCAACATGTCCCCTGCCCAAACTCTCTTTTCTTTTTTGTCCCACCAAGTTTAACTAGTGCTGCATATATATATATGAAATTTTAAGGACTGCTTACTATTGATTTTCCAGAAAAAAATTATGACAATTATGGCAATCATGGAATATAGCTTTACAATCCTTTCTCCTCTATTTCTTTGGTTATAGTATGCATATTTAATATAAGCTGTTCAAAAGGTATAAGTATACAATTAAAAGCATGCATATACTATTATGTTCATGCACACATAAATGTAGAAATTGATTGTCAGTTTAATGTTTATCTGATATTTTATAACCGGATTTTGGCTGAAGAAAAACTGATTTCATGAACCTTTCATGTTTACTAGTTAATATTGTCATAGTATCTGTTTAAACTAATCACTGACCACTTAAACCAGATGTGCATCCTTTGAACTTACATTTTTAGCAATCTAATTTTCATAGTCTTTATTTTATTTTCAAGACTTGTGTAAGTGTACAAACAGAAACAAAACCCATAAAACTAACCACATAAAAAGTTAGCAACTCTTTATCTGCTTTCAGATTTGTTCGAAATATTTAGGAACTATAATTAATGCAGCAGTCGACATGTTTGTGTATTTTATCATATTCTTTACCAAGTTCATGAACTAGACTTACTGGTTATAGGCATTTTGCACCACTGATTTTACTAATTAATTAAATGACACTAGTTAAGTCTTTTCTTAAAATGACAAGAATGCTATCTTCCTTGGATTGACATTCCTGTTAAGATACATGGCAGGCTTTTATTACTGTCCAGACCCACCATCTTGCACAGATGAAAATTATCTTAAATTGTAAACTGAATAATTTTATATTCTCCTGAAAATCCACAAAATATTTTCCATTCCATTAGGAGTATTTGACTACACTCCTAATAATACAAGACTCTGCATGATTACAAAATCATGAACTACATGCAGCCAAGCACACACCACTCATTGACTTGGTACCACCCACCTTCCCTCTCTTTATCCCCTAATTTCAGCCACTCTGATAAAGTTTCAGCTTTTAGAATAAGCTTAGGCATTTCCTTCTACAGAGATTTTCATGTGAAATTCAACATTTCCTAATATTCTTTCACTTTCATCGTACGACCTAGGTAGAGTTTCTACCCTCTACTTAGAAACTAGTTTAATAACTCTGGCCACATTCCATCTATTTCCTACCTGTATCATCACCATGGTCTCTATTTTCATTTGAAGACCCTTATTTCTCAGAATTGATCATTGTTTCTGTGCATGTCCCTGCACCAGAATTTAAGCCCCACTTGCATTCTCAAGTCTTACTCCATTTTGTCTTCCTAATATTTCTTCTTTAAAATTTATTCTCTGAGAATTCAATACAGTTTATTTTCATCCTCTTGTTTCCTGCTCACTGACTCCTCGTGCATTCTTTATGCTTTCCACTCACCTCCCTTCATGTTATTTTTTTCTCTTAAATTAAAAAAATAGAAGAATGATGATAAAAGCCAACAAAACTCTCAAAGCCAATGTTGTAATAATGCACATATTAGCTCCCCTTTCCTTCCATACTTTTTTTAGGTGACCTCTTTACAGTGTTTTGAAACATAATTTTTATGTTATGCCATTGGCCAATTAGAAGTATGAAATTCAATGTTTTATTTAAATTGACATAGTTGTGTGCCCATCACCATAATGATGCTCAGGACATTTTGATGTCCTAAGGAGACACTTCATGTTCTTTAGCTGTAATGTTTGTGTGTTCTTTCTTATGCCCTCTCATCGATAAGCAATCACTAATCTTTTTTTCTGTTGATGGTTTTGTAGAAATTATCCTAGAAATTTCCTGTCAGTTGGATCACATATATCTAGTATTTATTTTTTAGCAGTTTCTTTTACTTAACATGCTATTATTTTCAGGGTTCACCAAGCATTTTCAATGCATTAGATTTTAGTTTTTTTGGGTTGAATACCATTGATTCTATAGATGTGGTGCATTTGATTTACCTTGGTCTGCATTGTTAGACATCAATTTTTAGTAACCATCAGTACTACTGTTGTGATTATCCTTGCATGTTACATGATTTTGCAAGATGGTATAGTTTCAATTCCCTGAAGAGTAATATCGCTTTGTCTGTATAGTAACTTTCAATTTATAATTACTGGATGAATAAATAAAGAGTCAGCCCACGGTTATACCAATGCACAATGATCTTAGAGTCCATAGCTCTAGAAAGGGGCTATAAAAGCTCTGTGTTCTCCCACAATAGCACCTGGAATCTTGTTTCCACTGCCACGTACAAGTTGGAAACCCAAACATTACATCTGTGGCCCAGTGTACACAGGAATAGATGAAAATGCAGAAAGATTAAGTGGCATGAACATGGTGACATAGATATATAATGAGAACTGGGCCAGGTACTCATAACTTTTTGAATCTTAATTCTGTCATTTCAATTTTCACCCAATAAGGAATGAGGTGCCAGCATGAAAAAATCCCTTTACCTTTCAGGGAAACATGATTGACCCAATCACTTACCCTTCCTCCTTCCTGAAATGACTCCAAAATAATATGGAAATATGCTCTTACACAGAGACCAGCAGAATGAAGAAACAGCAGAGAATAAGAGATCTTGAAGTATTCTGGAAAAAGCTGGTGAAGAAAATGCTTCATGTTCAAAGTCATTTGACCAGTGAATCTTGGAAGGGATAAACATTGGATCAGTTTAGAAGCAGCTCTAGGAAAGCCAGACTACAAACAGATTAAACATGGGTTTCCTTACTGAATGTAGAGCTCTTGGTGCTAGTATTAGCATAGTTGGAGTCATGTCATTTCTCCCGTCAGGGAACAAGAGAAAAATATCTCTGATGATGGGTATACATTGCAAAATCTTGTTTATTAACTAATTCTGTTGCCAAAGCCCTGCATATAACATAGAGGCTGTAATTATTTTGTGGTATAGCATTGTTCAGTAGCTGAAAGTAAAAACATTGCCAAAATTTTCACTCTAGTCTCCATTATGAAAGAAAATCAAACAAAACAATAAAGTTCAAAGGACAGAGACAGTAGTAAAAGGAAAAATGGCAGCATTGCAAATACAACATGATATTCTCGGAAAAATATCTTATCCATACAATAATTGCAGTGATTTTTTTTAGAGTAAGATATTAAGCAGTTATTCTTGGGAAGTGGAGAGATGTCTCAGCAGTTATGGGCACTGACTGCTCTTGCAGAAGATGCGGATTTGGTTCCCAGAATTAACAGATGACTCACAACCATCTGTAATTCTAGTTCCGGGGGATGCAAAGCTTTATTCTGTTCCCCATGGACACCAGCCATACATGGGGTGTACATATATCCATGCATGGAAAACACTCATACACATAAAATGACCATAAAATAAATTTTAAAAGAAATAACCGAATAAATTTATGTAAGAAAATGCCTCAAATTGAGACAAAAAGTGAAAGTAAAGTAGAAAATACAAATCATATGTGAAAATATAGAATAAATTCTTAAAATTAAAATATGGAATTAGTAAGGACTAAATGTTGAAATTTGGAATTACTACAACAAAGTCATCCATGTAACCATTTTATTTCTTCCAAAGTTCCTAGTTAATATGCTCCAGAAAAACAACAAGTAGTTAGACTGAACACTGTGTAGACACGCAAAGTGGGAAATGATATCTCAAAAAGAGCTTTCAAAGAAAAAGAGGATAATGCCTAAGGCGTAGTGAAGGCAACTGGACTAACCCAGCATGAGAAGCAGAGAAAGACTGAGGAGAAAAAAAATTTACATCAGCATTTAAAAAAAATCATAGATATTCTACACATCATTTAAAATGAGAAGTCTCTAGTTTTCATACAAATATTAGTAAAATAATTGAATATGAACTATTACAAAGGACCCTTATTAATTCCAGAGTGAGCCAAAAGTTTGTGAAACAGAAAAATCAAATTTGCTTTGCTTAGCCATCAGTAATATCTGTCATAGTTTGGTTGAGAATTATGGGCCAATTACTCTGAGCGGGCAGGACAAAGGTAAATGCAGGTTGGCTGGTGAAAGGAAGTCACATCTTCAACTTCTATCAATGGAAGTGAACACTGTTTAGAGTCAATAAATTGATTTCTCTTTGAAATACGAGTTAAATGCTAAAAGAAATATAATGGTTTATTTTGGGAATCAGGCATGTGCAGCAGCAGAAACGGAGCAGGGTTTATATATTCTGATAATCTTTTAATTCTATTTCATATGAGAAGAAAAACTATGGGACTTACTAATGTTTTGGGGCAATTATATGGGTTTAAAACCTTAGTCACTGAGAGTCTCAGTTTATTCAATTACAAAATGAGAAAAATGATACATGGAACTCATGAGATTTTGAAAAAGAATATTTTTGTCTCATTATATATACATACATTATGCGTAATTTACATATGTACATTTGTGACTATGATTTGCAGATTATGTTGGGCATTTAACACCTTTTACATTTAGTTTTTATTACAGGAGTAAAATTCAAATAGAATTATGGCATGCGAGCCAAGCAAACAAAAATGTTTCCTAAGTACATTCTCTGATAGTCTTGTGAATGTATTTGTTCATTTATTTTTATGTGTGTATATGTTTTTCTGCATATATGTTTGTGCTATGTAACACATATATTTCTGTTGACAATGGATGCCAGGAGAGGGTGTCAAATGCCCCGAAATGAGAATTAACAAAGGTTGTGAGACTCCATCTGGGGGCTGGGAATAGAACCTGGGTTCTCTAGAGGAGTAGTCAGTGTTCTTAACAACTGAGGGTTCTATCCGGCCCTGATCTTCAGGATTTATTAAGCCGAGGCTCAGGAGACAGAAGAACATCTCACTGTTGCAAACTGCAGATATTTTCCTCCATTTACCTTCTTAGGCATTTGCACAGGAGAATTCCTACTAAGCCATGGTGTGTTTTTTGTGGGCCACATGAAATATGTCTACTCATGAGACAATTAGCGTTGGGAAGCCTCTGATTCACCCTCTTCCTGCAAAATATTCTGGACATATTGATTTTTATAAAACAGTGTAGCTGGCATTAAGTAATAGAGTACCAAACATTTAGAAATAGATTTTGGAGAAAATTTGAATAGCTGTGTTCCATGTAGTGCTTTCTGCTAATCTTCATTTTCATAGAAAAATGGCATAGTTGAAACATTTGGGATCTTAGTGCAGATTAATTAAATGTTCCATATGAGCCAAGAAAGATGAATCATGACTTGCTAAATTCTTTATTTTATTTTTATTGTCAAATTAATGGTCTGGAAAAATGGCTATTTGGAAATATGTTGAAAGAATTTGAAAAACATTAGTGCGGCATGGTGGAGCACACCTGTAATTTCGATGTGGAATTAAGAGAATTAGGAGCTCAGTTCCAGAACTGGCTAAAGAGTGAGTTCAAGGCCTGCCTGGGCTATAGGATAACCTCTTTTAAAAGCAAAAGAAGTTTAAAAATTTTGTAAAAATTACATCATTCCATTTTCTCTAGAACATATGCATTTACCAACAATTTTATTTTTTAAATTACACTACTTTGAAAAGACGTGTTCATAGGCTTTAAAAATCATATGATATATATCAGAACCAGTGTTTTTTATTTCTAAATAAATGTCATTTATAAGTTTAATGGTTATCTTTAATGGGTCTTTGTTCTGAGCAACAATTTGTTGAATAAGCACATGCAACCATATAAATGACTTTTGTTGGAGATGGTAGGAAGCTGTTTATATGTATATAAAATACACAGGAGAAATTTGCCGTAGATGTGGGTATGGTATATGTATACATATACATAACATAAATAGTCTCAATTCTTTATTGTCTATACTTAGTGATTACTAGTCATTCATGGTTAGGTATGCATACTAGTGTTTACTAGATTTCTTTTTATCTTTTTTTGAAAAAAGACTTTTTATTGATAAAAATAACCATTTAGTCCCATAGGGAGTATAAAAGATCAGCAGTATATACCACCTTATCAAATGTCAAACCATTCTTAAGAACAACAACCAAAAAAATAACAAAACCTCAAACAAAACAAAGAATAACAAAAACCCAAATGAAAAATTAAGCTATTCTTTTGCTGCAGAGTTATTGGCACTCACCCACAGACCATGGCTGCCCTTAGACGCATGGTGGGAAGGTAGTCATGGATTGCAATAGCTTTTTCAAAACAAGTGTAGCCATAACTCTTTGGGGCTTTGCATGCCAAGCCTCCCAAGGCCAAGGATCAGACATGATAAGCTTTTGCTCAAAGTTCTTTGCATCTACTTGAGTCATCACCGCTAAAGCATACTTGGTGGCAATCAGGATAAGTGCTACTTTGTACTCTGAGAATCCTTTTCCTGAATGCTCACCAGCTCTGGATGTGCGCCGGTCTTCTCTGAAACCCTCATGGGCACAACCTCAGAAAAGGGGGACTCCCAATTTCTGTGTAGAAACACACTTCCTGTGTCTACCTGGGCTATGACTTCTCCTCTACCTGAATCTTTCCGCTCCTAAGATATCTCCACCAAACTTACAGAATATGTACAGGATCAGACTAAATGTTTAATACCCTGTGCCCTTGAAAGAACATGTATATGCAATGCTTTGTCTATGGCCTTAAGAGGCTCGTGGTTCCATTTAAGCATATTTATTTCAGGAGTTGATGTTAAGAATTCTTTTTCTGCCGGGCAGTGCTGGCACACACCTTTAATCTTAGCACTTGAAAGGAAGAGGCAGGCAGATCTCTGTGAGTTCGAGGTCAGCCTGGTCTACAAGAGCTAGTTCCAGGACAGGCTCCAAAACCACAGAAAAACCCTGTCTCTGAAAAAAAAAAAGAATTCTTGTTCTACATATATTTGAAAACAATGTAAAGACATCAAGAACAACATGCAGAAAAAGGATGAATAGAATTTTGTTTGGTTCCACTATTTTTTAATAGAATTATAGCTAGAAAGTCTTGCTTTAAGAAGCAAATTCACTGTCAACTCAAAGGCTTGATTTTCAAGAAGATCATACATCCAAATGTAAGGAGATTTACACACCCTTGTCCCCTGATACTCTATTCATAGCATCAAGAAAAGGAAATAAGACTGGATGTCCATGAACAGATGAATGGATAACAAAAAATGTGTTACATATACACAATAGAATTTTATTCAACTGTAAAAATATGAAATTATGAAAATCTCTGTAAAATTAATGGAACTTGAAGTTACTACATTAATACTACTGTTAAGTAACAGGCTAAGACAAATACTACATATTCTTTCATAAGCAGATCCTAGGTTAATGTTATATGTGTGCATTTATGTGTTAGCAAATGAGAGTATAAGTCAGGAAACTAGACTGGACCCCATGAGATAAGAAAAAGCAGATTTTGAAGGAGAGTGGAGATATTCTGCACAATCTAGCTTGGAAAATAATGTTAATAAAACAATCAAAGAAATCTATTTTTATTATTTTATAGTGAAGTTAAATCCAAACCTAGGCTTAAATTTATAAATGAAAAAACATCATTGAATAAATAATCCTTAGTACATTTCAGTGAATTAGTGCACTATTTAGTAATATCACTGAGTTTTCCACTGTGTCCTTTCACGAACTGTGAATTGATGTATCTCCAAAGATCTACTTTATTCTCTCTTTAAAGTACCTATTGAAAACGTATGCTCTAGTAAATTACCATAAAGAGAAAAGGAGGCATTTTCAGATACATGGAAACAAAGCTGGTATTTATTGACAGTGCTTTTATAATTATATAAAGTTATACACAAAAACAACCTTAGCAAAAATTTTAAACATACACAATAACCCTTATTGTCAGTTATTCTCTATTTTCTAGCCTTTCCTTATCTTTAGAGGCCTCAGCATGATTTGCTATAGTAAAAGTTGTATTGCTTTCAATACCCCTTACCTGTAATTTAAACCTTGCTAGAGCACAGATTTTTGCTATTTTTCAATGCTATATTCAAAAGCCCAGCAGCATACAGGCCACAAGGCGAGCTCCTAAATTTGAATAAAAGAAATTTTAGAATTTTAGCAATAATAGGCACTCTCTTGGTTTCCATATGTAATTTCCATGAGCAAGATTATATCAACCTCATGTCACTCTCGTTCAAAATACTGAATGTTTTAATTTAGTATGGGTACTTAAGCATTTCATTTTATTCTGTTGTAGGAACATTCACTTAGAAATATGATTTTTAGACCTTGACAATACTGTCCTTATATACTTTTATCACTTCTGTCTACTAGGATGCTGTATTTTATGTGGGGTTTTCCTAATTTGGGCATATTTGTAGTAAGGGTGTCTTTGTGCCTTTGTCCAGTTGGGTTGCTGTTACAAATACTGTAGTCTAGACTCCTTATACATGTTCTGGAGGATGGAAAGGACAAGGGCAAAGCACTAACAGGTGTCTGATGAGGTCTCTTCCTCATTGGTGACTGTCTTCTCACGGTCTCTTCACAAGGTGGAAGGGGTCAGCGATCTCTTGTGGCTTCTTTTATAAAGAGGCAACCATGAGAGTTCCATTCTAATGATGCAGCTGTGATGGAGAGGCCCATATCCCAGTACCATCATCTCAGGAGTTAGGGTTTTAGAACATTGATAAATGGATCCCTTAACATCAATGTGTTGTACTTGGAGTGGGATGGCTCTATTGCCACAGAGTAAGAAAACCTCTTTTAAATGTCCTTTGCCTTTGAAATAAATACTTTCTTGATCAAAATATAAGTGCGAACATGTACCTTTGCACAGTGACATTTAGAAGGAATGGTATGATTTTATAGTGTCGTTTACTTTTCTGTGGTGCCAAATTATGCTTGATATAACAATGCATATTCAAAAGCCATTTTACGAGAATAGGCTATTTCTATTAATAGTATTGAACTCTAGGCTTAATTAATAAAATACCAGCTCAACAATGTGACGGTTTAATTTTAAATTGTAACTCCATAGAAACAGGTTTATTTTATTTTTTTCCCACAAAATTGATAATGAAGGAAAAGATTCTCCAATCAAAGGTGTCTGTCAGTGTGTCCTGTGTAAAGTTAATGGAAATGATATCACCAGGATATTGAATTTGATATAATTTTTAATAACAAAAAACCTTGAGTTTGAAAAGATTGTGATTTAGTTCCAGTAAGCAACAAAACCTCAAACCAAAACCGATAACCAAACCAACATGCTTATATTAAGCAGCAACCTTGTCCTCATAATACTAAATAATATGTAAGTTGACATAAAACTTTGGGAGTCCCATGCTGTGAGAATTTCTACATAGGAGGAAGGACAATGATATACAAGAGCCTGTGACAGACTCAGAGGAGGTGGACCACCCACACTCAGTGGAAAAACTGGTGAAACTAGGGTAGGCCTGGACAAGTGGGCAGAAGTCTTCAGAAGTGGAGTGATGGCTGATTTCAAGGGAGCACACTGCTAGAATAGAAGGAAAGAATTGCGAAGCTGAAAGTCACCTTCAAAAATGAATAAGAACTTCAATGAAAAGACATCCACTGTCTGCTCAAGTTTGGGTTCATTGGGATATGGACATGATTACTTTTTGAAGGTTATAGAAATTTAATTTATTCTCTTGAAAGCTGGATAAGTAAAAGGAATGAAACACCTATGCATTCCTTTTTATATAATCTGAACTAAAGGGCAATGTAATAGAAGAGATAAAATACATGATTTTAGCTAATAACCTGGAAACTTGCTATATAGTTTTTAAAAAAAAACACATTTTTTTTAAATTGAGCTATACACAAAACAAAATAAAAAACTCCACAAGTATTTTTTAAATGCATGTGGATATTGAGCATAAATGGCCCGCAGGACCAAACAAAAGCAGAAGTAGACATATCTTCTTGATGAAATGGCACAGAACTACCAATAGTTTTGCCAAAGTGATGGAACTTGCATCTAAACAGGCAGCTGGATAAAAGACTAATCTCCAAGAACACAGAATGGAGACCACAGTGATCTGTGTCACTTGGGTATGTGATCGGCAAAATCAAGTCTGAAGGAATGGACAAATCTGCAATCCAAAGTCTTCAACAGAATACTAAGCACTTGTGGGAAGGCAGATGAAGATTCTTCAGTTTCAACATTGAGATGAGGGCTGCAAATGTGTTCTCTAAGAATATGCAACTGTGGTCCACTACAGGAAAATTCAAGAAAGCCACTACTGCGTGAGGAAAGCTGTCCTTTTGGAGGGTGGAAAAGAGCTGTACTTGGGGCTGTGCTGATCACTGGGCTTCTCTGTTTGGTCATGGAGCTTTATTTCTTGTGTTAAGTATGAGTTCAAGGGTCTTTGCCTTGTAATAAGTCACTCTGTGTGGCTTTCTTTGTCGGTTTTATTATACAAGAGAAGGTAGGGGAAAGTCTTAGCTTTGGAAAGGAAATACCAAGTTATAAAGGAAGGGCAATGAAGTATTACTGTTTATCTGTGTTTAAACCTCAGATCTGATTTGCATTTATATCAAAACTCTAATAAAACTAAGGTAAAGCTACTCAATGTGACACTGTGCTGGGAATATGGCCCACACTCAGGACGCAAATAGTCAGAATTACAACCCTAGGTTTGAATGACCTTTCCTCTCATCTGAAGGGTGAAACTTTGATGGTTACCAGTTTGTGGGGTTCTTTATATGTTTGTTTCCTGTTTAATCCTGTCATAGAGAAAGGAAACATATGTAGTGGAAGGAAAGAACTAATACAATACATTCAAGTCTGCCTCCCCCATTGAATCAGTCACAGCCTTTCCTGGAGTTCTTAGTTCAGCAAAAGGATCAGGTGACATTCAGTACTTAGTACTTAATGTCTCTCTCCAGTCTCTCTCATCCCTCTCTTGCCATCTTCCTCCTTGTCTATAAAAAAAAATCGAACAATAATTTTGTATACCAGTTTGAAAAAATGTTGGGAATAAAATTATCTCCATCGAAATCCTGCATTTTATTATTTTTAGTTCCTATCTTCACTTTATAATTTTAGAATACGAAGGATTTTGAAATTTTTTCCAAAAAAGAGTCAATTAAACAGAATCTTTCAGAATTGTGCATTTAAAAGAGGAGAAAATTCACTGCCAAAGGGATTTCTTTATCGTAAAGAAGTTTTCTTTATGGAAAATAAGGGTGATGCTTATTTCTTCTCTACCAGAAAGCTATGTTTGAAGAAGAGTGAAAAAGTCCCTAACCTACTTTCCTCTCTTCAATTTTTACCTTTATCATGCTTGTTAATTGCCTGGGTGTCCTTTAACCATCTATTTTCATGACTCTTTCCCAGAGGCTTGGTTTAATTTTAAAAGTGAAGTGTATTCAGCCCTAATTATGCGAGTGCTCACTGCAGGCAAACAGCAAGAGATAGTAATGACCAAGACGTGTTCTCAAATCAGTTACACGGCTATCGCAGCAAGTTGCTATAAATATTTGATGATTAGGAAACACAGTCGTGGAAGGCGATGCTTAGAAGACAGTGACATTTTAAAAATAGGAGTCTTTCCAGAAACAAAAGTTCACTAGATAAGGTTTTTAAAATATCTGAATTCATACTTTCCACATTTTTATGAGTACCTAATATTGTGAGAGTACTTATAATTCAGATTCCTTTTTCAAGTCCCCCTTATAATTAACAAGGAGACCTCATAGTCCTTTAGAGTAGGAATGATATTTACAAAATATACTATCTCTGTGCAACCAAAGAAATACTAGAGTTTCCATTGAAGTGCATGCTGCTGTATTGGCTTCAATGTTCACAGTAATCATTCATGTTAAACAACCTGTTTTATTTATTTTGAAATTAATTTGGGAGGGGGAAGTATGCCATCAAAGTATTGCTGTAGTTTTCTTACATGGGGAAATCCAAAGTCAGTGAGATATTTAAAACAACACTAAACCAGAAGGCAACCAAATGCAGTATTTCTTGCTAAGTTCTGGATATGTGTGGAACAATATCCTAACACTCCTTTTCACAGGTGCATACACACTCACATGCATGCATGCACACACATACATGCATGTGCAAACACATCTCACTCACAGAGTCTAAAGAGAAATACTATGACAGGTACTTTTCATGTCTGACTGCAGCTAACAAGACCAAACTATGGGCAAATTAAGCTTTCAGACAGTTTGTAAAGGAAACCGAGGTTTGAACCCATGGATACAGTTCAGAATGCAAGATCTTTACCTCTTGTTTATGCCCCTAAAGTATTTGGTCATAACCTGATCCAGTGAATCAGACACTCACTCTCACAAAAATAAACCATTTTAATTTTTTAAAACTGATACACAAAATTTTATTATCTGTCAGACATTGTGGTGTTTAGATACACACATACATTGGTTAGTGCTTAAATCATATCCTACCACATGTCTTTCTATTTTCGTTTTTGAAAAATCTCTAAAATAATTTTTCTAAACTTCTGAAATATGCATTATGCTATCTTTGTCTAGTCATATTTTACAATATCAACCTCCTACTTTTTATTGTCATATAGTAACTTTCATCAGCTTCCCTGTCCTACTCGTCCTAGCCTCCAAGATCCACCTCTTTCAACCTCCATGTGATCATGTTTCAGGATCCACGTATGCAAGAGCCACATGCCCGTCTGTGCCTAGATTAGTTCACTTAACGATGTATTCTTATTTTATTTTATGCTACAAATGACACAATTTATTTTTTATGGATATTATTATTCTTTTGAAGATATGTGCCATATTTTCTTCCTTATTTATTTGGTAGACAATTGGTGTTGCAAAGAATATTGGAGTTCAAGTTTCTCTTTGATGTGTGGATTTCTTTTCCTTTGGCTGTATATCTGGAAGTGGATTGTTGGATCATATGGTTATTTATTTTTTTAAAAGTACTTTCATATTGTTTTCCCAATAACAGTATGCAAACATTTACTTTAGTCAACAACTTTCCCAACACACTCTATAAATTTTTTATGCTCATTCTCTTCTATTTGTTTGCCTTTCAAAACAGGGTTTCTTTATGTAGCCCTGGCTGTCCTGGAGCTAGCTCTGTAGACTTTGCTGGCCCTGAACTCAGAGATCTACCTGTATCTGCCTCCAGAGTGCTGGGATTAAAGGCATGCTCTAACACTGCCTGGCTGTATAGTCATTCTTAGCGGAACCAGGAGTGGCATTTTACTTTGCCCATAAGAAATTCTGTACATTTTCATACTCTTGCTGCCCATTTGTGTAGCTCTGTGTGTGTGTGTGACCAAGAACCTTAAAAACTTTACCTTCTAAGTGGCATTTGACATTCTGTTTGGACTTTACTATCTGTGGTAGTTTGAAAGAAATTGGCCCCCAAACGGAATGGCTCTATTAGGAGGTGTGGTCTTGTTGAAAGAACTGTGTCACTGTGGAGCTCAGCTTTGAGGTCTCATATATGATCAAGCCACACCCAGTGGCTCAGTCCATTTCCTGTTGCCTTCACAAGATACAGAACTCTCCAGCACCATGTCGACTTGCATGCTGCCACGTTCCAGCATGATGATAATGTACTAAACTTCCGAAAACGTAAGCCACCCCAATTAAATGTTTTTCTTTTGTTAGAGTTGCCATGGCCATAGTGTTTCTTCACAGCAATAGAAACCCTAACCAAGACAATGTCTCTTTCCCCTCTTCTGATTATATTTTTGCAACTCTGTTTACTGCATCCCCAGCTTCTTATCAGGGTCCAGCTCTTTTATCTTAGCTTAAATGAAGCTGTCTTTAATCTGTCTTCAAGATACTTTCTTTTCTCCTGGATATATGTTCTTTGGGAAATGATATCCAGGAGTATGCTTAGTTGTCACTTCCTACATGGTAACAATGACTCCCTGATCTGCTCTAGCTCAAGCCATATCCTCAACTTAAGAACATGTATTTTTATATACCTATATGCTTTCTGAGTCTGTATTTTTTTTTGCTTTTACAGGTCATATCATCTACTATTATTTTACTGTGTGACTCATGTAGTATGGAAAACATTTGTTTTCTAAAACCATAACATGGTTCTCATAAACACCTGGCTTATTTATTAATGTATGTACTGCTGTGTCTTTTAGAGATTTATGATGAAATTTATTGGCATAAAATTTAATAGATAATAATAGGATATATATGAACCATGACTATACTTTGTACTTGGTCTATTTAGTTGAAAATATTTACTTTGATATTATTTTTCAACTTGTTCTATCCCCTTCTCAGTGTTCAGTACCTCTATGATGCCATTTATCTTTCATGTTCTTGCTCTATTGTTGGGAGCAGTGAGATCCCAGATCCTGAATTTCTTGTAAACAACTTGTTTTCCCCTGATCTGAGTGCCTACAGCTGCTCTGAGCATGAGATCTTCAGGAGTTCCTGATGGCAGGGGAGTGGTTTCTGGTGGGTTTGGCTGGGGTGTGGCTATCTCTATATAATCTGCCCCTGAACACAATAAAGGGGGCATTCTTGGGGAATTCAAGGATGACCCATGTCTCTGTCTCTCTGTCTGAGTGTGTCTGTGCATTTTAACCTCCAGCCCCCTTGCCCGAAGCTCGGGAACTGGGTGCCAGTGCACAGAGAGCAGACATGGGGGCGCAGTGCGTGGCATTACTTGTTCTATCCCTTTCTCAGTGTTCAGTACCTCTATGATGACATTTATGTTTCATGCTCCTGCTCTATAGCTAGGGCATTAACTTCTCACAATATAGCAGTTCTGTGTGGGTTCCTTAGGCTTTAATCACCTCTGTCCCCTCTGTTCATTTGTTGGCCAATACCACAAGAAAGAAACAAACAATTAATCAAACAAACCCCTTGAGTTTATTGTATGTCTTTTTCTGTCTGTAAATGTGGTTCTACTATTTTTTATATTTTAACACTAAATAAAAATTAAAAACTGTATATAAAAAACCTATCCAATTATCATTAGCTTTTAATCAAAGTGCCAATTGAGAGAATTGACTTATTCATTCTAAGTTAGAGTTTGGCAATTTCAGACGAAATCAGAATGAGTTCAGTCTTTGAGAAATTTTCTCAGGCTCCACAGCTATGTAGTTTAGCCGATGAGAGATTAATAATTGTATAGTTTGTGTGGCTGTTGATCTAAACCAAGACAGTGCAATGAGAATGGCTAACTTCATCCTTTTCTTCTTTCTAAGCTTAAAACTTGTGAAAAATGCAATAAATAAGTAATGAGAGGTGACATCTGCTGACAAATGAAAACCATAAGAAGGTATATGAAAACACTCTGCTAGGAGTTAATTCAAGGGCCCAAAGCAATCTTTATAAAACACAGCACTTGGCATTTGGAATTGTAAAGCAAATATGAATTAGTGAAGGAACCAGTGGTTTGGGGTTGTGTGAGCAGAACTCTGCATCTGACAGTTGATAAGATGGAGTAATTGCTAATCAAAGTTTGAATCATTCTCTACCTGTATTAGACAGATAAGATATATAGCATCATGGTAAATTGATTGGTGATAGTAGATCTATAATAAAGTACCTCTCAAGACAGTAAATGGAGGCTGAATGTTGGTTTCCCAGCCACCCAGACCTAAATAATCACAGAAATTACATTAATTGCGATACTGTTTGTCCAATAGCTTAGGCGTATTTCTAGCTAGCTCTTACATTTTAAATCAACCCATTTCTATTAATCTATGTTTCACCATGAGTCTGTGGCCTACTGAAGGTTCTGGCTTCTTTCTCCTTTGGCAGCTACATGGCTTTTCCTGCTTTCACCTACTCTCTCTTTATATCCCTGTTTTGAGTTCTTGCCTGGATTTACTCTGCCAAGCTATTGGTCAAAACAACCTTATTCATTAGCCAACAAAGCAACATACATATATTATAGAATTAAGGAAATACTTTATCTCTATCCCATCTTTGTGAGTCTAAAGTTTTATATCTAATTTATCTTTTATCATAACTAAGGAAAACTATAACTATAACTATCTTAACTTCAACTCCATCAAAGACCCTAGAAGGATATAATATTATGTAAGTTAGCAGGAAGTACATTGTAAGCAACTTCTGAAACTCTAAAATTGACAGAGACATCTTGTTGCCTGGACAGTTACCCAAAGTTCTTGACAAATGAAACCATAAGAGAGTGTATAGAAACATAGGGCTAGGAGTTAATTCAAAGGCCAGGAAAAACATTTATAAATATGGCACTTGGCATGTAGAATTGAAAATCAAATGCAACCAGTGGTTTGGGGCTCTGTGAGCAGAACTCAACATCTGACAGTTGACCTTTAAGATGAAGTATTTGCTAATCAAAGTTTGAATCATTCTCCACCTGTATTAGAGAGATAAGATATATAGCATCATGGTAGATTGATTGTGATAGTAGATATATAATAAAGTACCTCTCAAGAGTCATACTCCACAAATATTTTATCTATAATGTGTCATTCAGTTTTGCCTATATTTAGCTGGTTGGGATTGTGTTTGAATGTATTCTCTTTAAGGTTCAAATTTCACACAAATCTTTAAATATGAATGAACATTCCATCACTTTGCATTCTCTTAGAGTTTATAATCCTTTTCCAATGATTTTAAGAGCACATATATTCTCCAGTTATTTTAACAATTCTATTCTTTCCAGTTCTTTCTACTTCCTTACTTCAAATTCCACCCATAGCATATATTTCTTCTGTCTCAGTTTGGTTCTTGTTCCTGTCTACTTCCATTTATCCTCAAGATTTGACTCTCTTGTCTCAAGCTACTTGATTATCCCAAGATATCTTGACCCAAATATGTTAAAATTTCCCTTAGATATGATTATAGATAATTAAAAATAGAATATTTAAAAGTATTATTTTTTTATTTAGCATGGCAATCTAAAGTATTTGTTAACTAAAACTGTAAGATATATATATAAAATAAAAACACATATCAGAGACTATATAAAATAAAAACACATATCGGAGACTATATATATATATATAGTCTCCGATATGTGTTTTTATTTTCCCGTAGCATATTTTGCCATTATTGCTATTTATGTATTCATAAGACAGATATTAAAATCAGGTTTAAGATTTCATCAGTGATACCATAATCTGAATAATCAAATACTACTGCCTTAACTACTTTTCTTGTTGCTAATCTTAATCACCTTGATCAAAGCAACTTAAGTAAGAAAGGATTTACTTCTACTCAAAACTCCAAACTGTGGCCAGTAATGGTGGGAGAGTCAAAGTGGCAGATGCTTAAGGCAGCTCTTCTTATTGTATCCACAGTCAGGAAGTAGAGAGTGGACAGTAAGTGGAGGTTTCCTGTTAAACCCCAGACACACACTTTCTTCAGCAAGACTCCATTTCCTAAAGAGTCTAAAATCTTCCCCCAAAGTGTCACCAACTGGGGACCAAATGATCAGACACAGGAGCCTATAGGGTACCCTTCACATTCAAACACTAATAGCCACATATGGGAATTTGAAAAGGGATGCCTCATGAAAGAGATCTATGCCATGCTATACTCCTAGCAGACATGCATGTGTATACTCTGTCAATCCTCTGCAGCAGGGAAGCATGCATGCAACTAGAGTGAACTGCTGCCTATTTGTGTAGATCCAACTCAGTACAGAGTTCTGGAAAAATTCTGAACTAAGAATAATTAATGGTACTCACTTTTCCCAAGTGCATTATACCCTTTTAATCTTGAGTTTTCTGCCCCAAAACAGAAATAAAACAATGGTAAACTGTAGTTTTTAGCTTTATTTTTAAAATTAAAATAGTTTTATAAAGAGCTTGCAAATATGAAAAAAAAAACACATGGAAATTAACCAGATCCAAATTCTCATCTCAAGTAACTCCCATCAATTCAAACTAGCCATTCTAAAGCTGTGGAGCTCCAGATTGGATTTTAACGAAGACTAAACTGTATATTAATAGTAGGTTCTAGTATTTTCATACTGAGGTATTGGCCATGGTTTTGGTATTTATATATTTAGATATGTTGTATATCTAATGTAAGATGAAACTTCACAATAGAAGGAGGTGAAAAAAAATACTGGAATAGATGATCAGTAACGGGGTCAGTGTACTGATGACCCTGCTACCTCAAATCATATTAAGCTTTCTTGACTTTTCCTGGAACTAAAGCTGATTTACCACTTTGGTAGCATCCAGGAAAGGTCAAAAGATACAGTCAAATATAACAGATGAGGCTGAGCATTAAGACCATAAATTGGTAGTGCTATCCTGAGACAACCGTCTGACTTTTCTTCAAGGGTTCAACACTCATTTCTCTACAGAGAGAATTGAGATTGTCACCTCCATCTATTTACTGCTCTTGAGGTGGTCAGACCTGGGAGAATGGAGTCAGAATATGAGGCCGACTACACTCACATCTAATAGCCAGCTGGCTTTATTTAGACTATTCAACAATTTATACTCTGAGGATTAATAAGAGTTACCTGTGTAAAATACACAATCACAAGGATAAGCCACACATGGCAAAACATGTTTGTCTATAGAGTTGTCTAAACAAATATCAGTGGCCAGGTGTAATGGCCACCTATCGGCTACACCTGGGAGTGACACAAAAGCCCAAGAACATTTCTGTTCTTTTGAAAAAAAATGGACATCATAAGACTCTTGTTTGCTTGGAGCTTTCTTACAACCACTCAGAATTGATTGCTTTGCATGACTCCATTCTGAGACTGTGTCATGACATCCACCCATGTTTGACTTTAACTGGTCTGTTATGAATGGAAGACCCTGTGCCATTAGAGAATGCACGGAAAGGTTGTCTACTATGACATTAAATGTATTTGGGAATAAAATGTCCTAAAAATATTTAGGTATGCATCTTAGATCCTTTATTTATTGTTGTGTCAAATACCAGAGACAAACAAGTTAAAGGGAGGGATTGCTTTTTTCTTTTTTTTTGGTTCACAACTTCAGAGGTTTTGTTAGATCTGAGGCTTTGAGCCTGAGATGAGACAGAATATCATGGCTGTAAGAACATATGACCAAAGTAGCTGGCCTCAAGGCAGCCAGAATGCAGAGGGACAGATGGGGGTCAAATGAGCATAATGGTAGATAGCCCATAAAGACATGTCTCAGTGACCCACCCTGTAAACTAGACATCGCCACCATAAGATTTCCAACAATGCCATCAAATTATGCATCATTGATTAATTCACTGATGAAGTCAGAGTCCTCATTATCCAATCAATCCCCCAAACTTATTTGGGAACACAGCTAGCACAGGGACCAATTCATTTAATGAGTTTTTGTGAAGAGGGAGACAGATCGCATCAGTGCTATAACAATGAGTGATGGAAAGAGGATGGCTAGCAGACAGAGTGATGGAAATATTTATTTGGATCAAGGTCTCAGTCTCATGACACACCTGAATCAGGAACTTAGCAAGTATCAGATTCTGTATTTGATATGTACTACACATGTAAAAATATATACCAGTGTGAATTTACCTACATGAATCTAATAAAATTCAATGTAAATAAGAATGTACTGGTTCCAACAAAAATCATTCTAGTATTGTCAGATGTCCAATTTTCCCAACCCCATTTGTTAAAGCTGTTATACTTTCTCAATATCCTTGGCATTGGTATCCAGAAAGGCTATTGCTTTGTGTGTGTGTTACTTTTGTACACTTCTTCTTTGCTGAATGCATTCATTAATATTAAACAATTCCTCATGGAGCTATTATGGTCTTTTATATATAGGCTCATAAACAAGGATTGAATTTCTCTCCTTCCTGCTCATTTCCCCTTGATACTCTTCTTGTGTCTTGTTTCTCCAGTCAAGTAGGGCTGGAGAGAGTAGATAGCCTTATCTTATTCATGGGTTTTAGTAGAAACACTATATGAGTTTTTATTTCCATTTTGAATGATATTGAGAGGGGTTAGAGGAATACAGGTGTATGAAATGGAAAGGGAAAGGAAGGAAGTGGGGAGAGGCCTAAGTGGGGAAAAGTAGTGGAGGGTGGGGCACAATAGACGGTTGAGTAATTATTACTAAGGATGGTAGGTTCTGCTCTCAGGTCACATTTGTGATCATTGCTTGGTGGATCTATTCTGCAACGCCTTATCAATTGATTTTAATTTTAGTAAATGATATTTGAAGATACTTTTTCAACACATCTGACCTCTACTTGTGATGCCAACCTAAGGAAATAATTACACAGCTTGAAAAACAAAATGGGAATGACTCAGTACACTTGAGAAGAACTTGGAAAGAAAATTTAAAAATCTTCCAGGAGCCGAAGATGGAATAAATTGAACAACTAAATAAATTAGAAGTGACTAATAGCTCAATGTATAAAGTAAGTCTGTCCATACTGATATAAATAAATTATTGGATCAATAAATAAAGAGGAGAATTCCCAGTGATTTATGCAAGCATTCTACCCTCAAGGAAGTGAACTCTAAGTCCTGTTCCTTAATTGCAGGTTGTCAGTAGTAACTCTTTTGAAAGAACACACTGAGAAACCTGAACAACGTTGCTCCAAACTGCCAGAACCACACACATTCAAACTGTCAAGGTCATCAGAAAAAGAATTGTCTGGAAAACTGCCACAGCCGGGCTAAGGAGACTTGGCAACAGAGCATAATGTGAAACCCCAAGAGAATTCTTCAACAGAAGGACCTTAGGAAATGATGTCTGAATGAAGTATAGATTTAGTAACATAAAGATGTTGATATTGGTGCATGACTTGAGCAAATGCAAGATGTAAAACTGGGGGAAACTTTGTGTAGAGCATATGAAAATTCATTTATTAATATAATTATTGTTAGATTTTTAGTATTTTACAGTATTGAGAGTTGAATCAATAGCCTTTAGTATGCTAAACAAGTTCTCTATCAATGAGTTAGATCTTGAGAATTGCTTTTATTTTTTACTTTTTTCTTTAATTTTGCAATAGATTTTTTACTAAGTTGCCAGGATTTCCTTGGACACAATATGCATGCAATTTTTGATAGGACTTGAACTTGTTTTTTTCTGTTCCAGTCTTTGGAGAAGCTGGGATTAATAAGCATGTCTCACTAGTACTGGATCAAAGTTCCACCTTTATTAAAAGAAATCAAAACATTTTTTAACTACTAGAGATTCAAAAGCATCTACAAAATAGCCTAGATAAAGCCCCTCTAACTTAAGTATACATGTACTTTTTACATAGCATTAAAATTTTTATAGCATCATTTTTATTTTTGAATTGCTTAGGATGGTGACTTTATTTTCTAAACATATAGAGCACAAAAAGGTGCTTATAGACAGCATGAATCTACCTTAATCAGTTTTTCTTACTGTTTAAAATTACTTGATGGAATTTAGTTTTATTATTTTGAAGTTTTGTTATTCTGAATATTTTATATCTATGTAAAATTGACATTTTGGAAATATATTTTCTTATATCCTTGAATGAGTATCAGCATCTATAAATGCTACTAATCATCAGTATCATTGGACTATGAATGTTACTAATGCATTTAATCTAGACAGGTTTATGCTCACAGAGACCTAAGAAAGTCTGGCCTGTCATTTGTAGCTTCTGAAATTTATTATCATGATGTCAACAGTAATGACAGCATATAAAACACAATTCTGTAGATAAGTAAAATAAAATAGCCTGTAGCGTTTTCTGCAGAAATTAGTAACAACTCAGAAAGCCTTTGTTTATGCAGGGTACACATTTGCCTGGGAGGAAGCTCACATGTAGTTTGTTTGAGGCTCAAATCAAGTAATTCACAATTCACATAGAATTTTATGAAACAAATTATTAGAACATATTCACAGTATGAAATGATGTGTTTTGTTTTCATATTTTCCATACATATATGTATATATATATACATATATATATATATATGTCTTCTATTTTGAACATATTTACCCTTATTACCCCTTCCTGTCTCCCTTTCTATTCCGCTGGCTGCCTTCTCCCAACATTGTCTCTTTTCTCTTTTTCTTTCTGTTTAAATCTAGATTCTACACATGAGAGAGAATATGAAAACCCGTTTTAATGATAAAATAGGATGGCCTATTTTCACTTAACATGATGGCTCCCAGTTACCTCTTCTTTTCTGAAAATGGCATATTTTAATTTTTTTGTGGGTGAATTAAAGTGTCTATAGCCTAATTTTCTTTAACTGTTCATTTGTTATTGAAGTGTATTGCAATAAACACATAGGTAGATACAATGTTGAATAATTTATATTTTATGGAATTCTCCCTATTTTTATGTTCTGCTTTCCCATTTCCCCATAATGTTGTCAGAATGCAGAAGAGGACATCTTTTAAAATGTAGGATTTAACTAAAGAGCTTAAATACTTCCTTGGTTTAAATATATTTCTTACAGGGAATATAAACTTACATAATGTAAACTAAGAAGCAACTATATTCTCCTTAACTTCTTCATTTTGATTTGGTGGAGACTGTCTCTGAGTGTACTCAAGGCTTTGGCATCTCCTACTCAGTTTATATTAGAGTCACTTAGAACTGAAGCCCATCAATTAATTTCATAAATTAAAGTCTTAGTATTAACTGCTATTCGTAGTGGAGCACTGTCTAAGTTAGGGTTTCTATTGCTGTGAAGAGACACTGTGACCATAGAAACTCTTATATAGGAAAACATTTAATTGATGTGGAAGCTTACAGTTTCAGAGTTTCTGTATGTTATCATCGAGGTGGGAAGCATGGTGGGATGCAGGTATATGTGGTGTTGAAGTCCTACATCATTCAGGCAACAGAACGTCGACTAAGACACTGGGTGATATTCTGAGCATAGGAAACCTCAAAACCACCCCACAGTGACACACTTCCTCCAACAAGGCCATACCCACTCTAACAAAGCCACACCTCCTAATAGTGCCACTCCCTATGAGGTTATGGGGACGAATTATATTCAAACTACCACAAACACTTCTCATAAAGGCTTACTGCAGTAGTAGGCCGCTTGTTTGTTCCTGACTGCTCAGCCCCAAAATAATCACTCAGAAGCTATATTATTTAAATCACTGCTTGGCCAATTAATTAAGCATATTGCTAGCTATCTCTTACATCTAGAATTAACCCACTTCCATTATTATATATTTTACCATGAGGCTCGTGGCCAACCAGCAAGGTTCTAGCTGGCAGCTTGCCTCTTTCACCTCTGGTGGCTAGAAGGCTTCTTCTGACTCCTCCTTTCTCCCAACATTCAGTTTAGTTTTCCTTGTCTAGCTCTGTTCTGCCCTGCTATAGGACCAAAGCAGTTTCTTTATTAATCAATGATAATCACAGCATACAGAAGAGAATCCCACATCAACTTACTCTATGAGTATACTGATGTATAAATAGTGGTACAATATAGTTGTTTTTCCTCTAAGCTTTTCCTCCCTAATTCTCATGAGTGTTTAGTCAAGAAAAGATGTTACACTTATTCAAATTTACTGAACGTTTAAGTATTGAGTAGTTAGCTGCATACAACGAAGTACAAAGTATCAGAAATATATTTGAAAACTAGGTATATATGAACTTCACTGTTAAGGGTTTTGCAATCCATTTACTATATGGGGCTGGGGTAAAATAATTACATATTTGCTTTCATGTATTTCACACTTAATTTCAGATAACTTTATATATTAGATATGATTTTCTAATAAACAGGGCAGAGTGATTACTTCAGATAGCTAGTAAACAGGATAGTGAATACTTCATACTGCCAGGTTCAGAAACTGATGGAGGAAAGTGATTTTGAGTTTGATTTTAAAGGGGAGATGCAGTTGGGATAATAGACTAGTTGCCAGTGCAGGCACCATGAATTTGAGAGGGAGTTGGAGGAGGAAGAGAGAAGAGTAGAAATGATATAAATACAATATACATGTAGTAAATTCTCAAAAAATTAAAATAAAAATAATCAAATCTTCCTTTTAATGCACATTTTATAGTATCTGAGTAATATACAGACTAACATAACTCTATAATGCAATGGATTGTAAATCACCCTTCTATAATATGAAATATATATATTCTTTAAATAATAATAATGTGTGTTTGTGTACCCGAGTCTTAAAATAATATACTTCTAACTGTATTTTAAGAGGTTTGTCCATGGAGAAGACTGATTTTTCCCTCTCAGCTCACTCAATTGCCTTTAGCTCTTCATCTAGAGGTGGGGTGGGGTGAGATTCCCCTATTATCATTGGCATGTCAGCTGGTGGAGTTGCATCTTCACTGGCATGTCACCTTGTGGTACTATGTCTACACTGGCATGCCACCTTGTGGTGTTGTGTCTGCACTGGCATGTCAGCTGGTGGTGTTGCCAGTATGCAGTTTTTGTTTAGAAAGCCTTTCCTTTGTAGAAACATCTTGAGGTAATAATGGAACTTATGATAGATGTAAGCTGAGCATTAGAGAAGTTTATGTTTACAGGGCACAACAGAGTAAATCGTGGCTTCCTTAGATGTAAATGGTACAGGGGCAAAATAATATATTAAATTATTATAATCTAATGGGTTGCCTAGAATAATGTGATGTTTGCTATTTGTGGATGAGTTGCTTAAGAACATTCATCTGGGAAACTCAAAATTACATTCTCCATGCAGCACTGCTGGGCCTTCTTAGTCCTTTAGGAACACTGTTTTCAAGAAGCCCGGGCTTCCACAAGGAGGTACCTTTCTCTCCTAGCTTTCACATTTTAACCTCAAAGTGTGTGAAATGCACTGGGGTTAGAGTATGACAATTAACCTTTTTATTGAGGGTAGGAAATATGAAAAGAAAGAACTATGCAATAAGCTTCATCCAAAACTTCAGAATTAGTTTTTTTTTTTTTTTTTTTTTTTTTTTGGCCTTATGGTCCTAAATTTGCCTTTCTTCCTTTTCTGGTAGTTTTTGTGGTAAAAAAAAAATTAAGAAAACTGTGTCTCCACGTAAACTTATCTACTTCAGTCTAAGTCCTCATTAGAAACTGCATTTCATACTCAAGTTCATTATCAGTCTCCAGAGAAGAAGCCTTCATTGATGCAATGGAGTTTGCTTGGAGCACCTCCTGTCTGCAAAGTAAGATGAGAAGGAGTAATTTCTGAATTTACTCCCTATTGTCCTTTCTTATCTACTTTTTTCTTTCTAGCTTTCTCTGTCTAGTTCCATATCTTTACAGTCAAAATCGCGCTGGCTAACTGGATTTGTGTAGAGTTTCCTTCAATTCCGTAAACCAGCAGCCAATTTCTTCTGAATGCCCACATACTTTATTAGTATCTTAATAGCTTTCAACTGATTTGATAACTTTTCTACCTTGTATCTTCTTCATTTGCTTCATTCACTTACATTAGACATAATGTCTACTGTAGTGAAAAAGATCAAAAGATTTTATTAAATTGAAATAAAACTTTGCTCGATAAGACAGGTAAAACCTTGCTTCAGTATAATGAGCCTGAACTATGCAAGCACAGAATTTCACAGTGATTGATGTAATTACATAGTGACTTGTTTTCACATGGCTTAGGTTAGTAAAATTTAGCCTATTTGTAGACTTATGTAAATATATAATAGTGTCTGTCATGTTAACTAATATTGTTAACTTGGCAATTTCTTGAGTTACCTGAGACACAAGTCTCTAGGCATGGCTGTGGATTATCTAGATTAGGTTCGCCTCTGAATATGGCATTGAAAGATTATCAAGATTAGAGTAAGTAGGTTGGTGAGACGCACTGTAAGCAGTATTGTTCTAAGAGCTGGGACCTGGACTGATTAAAAAGGAGAAAGAAATCTGAACAGATCTCATAAATGTTCAGTTTTCATGTTAGAGAACAAAACTTCATCACTACTATGTAAAAAAGTGCAAGAAAAATAATAATGATTGCAACTTGCAAAGAATTGTAAGCATGAAGTTGAATATAAGAACTGTGTATGTGTGATTACCTTAGATTGATCACTTAGTTAATCTAATTGAAATATATTTTTCCATTCTTTATGCTGATCAATGTCTTTCTTGGCATGTTCTATGTCAGTCTTTTTGTTGCTTTTTTATATTTGCTTGGAATCTGAATAGACACGACCCCTGACTATCACTTTGGATCTTCTCTCCTTCTTAGACCTTTACTATCCCCCCTGGAAGACTCATGCTCCTCCAAATTAAAAATTTTTAAGTCTATACAATGACCAAGAAATCCACTATCTTACCCTCTTATCAACTTGAAGATCTAGAATGTTACCCCTCATAATATTTTCCGAAGTGTTTGTGAAGCATTTAGTTCATTATCACCAAACCCCCTTCCCTCAATTTTTCTAGATTCTTTGATATAAGGCCTGATGCTACACTTTTTCCCCCAAATCACTATCTGCAAATTCAGACATCCTCATATCTTGCCTATGTTCCCAGCAAAAGGATGGTTTGTTTTATCTCTTCTTTCCCCAAACTAGACGTCATACTGGATTTCTAGAAGTTGCATCATTCTTTCTGAGTTTTGTTTCTGTAAAATAAAAAATTGAGAATATTGTTAGAACTTTATATTTATGAATTTATACTTGGTAAACTATATTGAGAACTTTTAATGAAAGCATTTTTTAATGAAGTTGTTTTTTCTTTTTGTTTTTTTTCAAGACAGAATTTCTCTGTGAGATCACAGAGTTCCACTTGCCTCTGCCTCCTTAGTCCTGGGATTAAAGTTGCATGCTCCCATGGCCTGACAAAATCTCTATGCTTTTCAACACGAAGATCCCTGTCAATCTAAAATGACACCAATTTCTTTTAAATCTTGATAACTTCACACAAATGAAAAATCATAGTAAATAAAAATGCAAAGCCTCTCTGAAGCCTTGCTTTGATTAAAGATGAGTGAGAAAAACCATGGGATAGATGTGTAACAATGCAAATTAAGCCATTTATACCAGTTGAAAATTGCCAACAGTTCTAAAATGACTCAATTCCCATCCACATATTCTATAGACCGAGAGTCATTTTTAATCTTTACTGCCGTTACATGGTGCCAGATGGGTCTCTAAACAAATAATGACTTTTCAGTTAGTAGTAGAAAGGAACAAAATAACAAAATTATTATGCCAAAGAATTACTATTTCTGACGCATACATATGATCAAGCAATTTTTAACTTCCTTATTTTCCAAGGTGTCTCCACAAAAGGTTAGTTTTTTTTCTTTTTTCTTTTTTCTTTTTTTTCTTTTTCCTTCACATGATTTCTGCTTTTGTTATCTTTTTCTCTGTTGGAAGAACCAGACCCATAGCCTGCTACTTAAAGTTGCATGAATCTTGAAACCATGCCTTCTTGATATAATTTGAAACATACAAATTTCAAAAAATTCCTGCAGAATTTCATATGTTTATAGTCATTCTTAATTTTTTCTTTATACCTGTGGGGAAACAAGGGCGACTTTGACCTGTTAATTGGGATTCAGTCATCTTCTGGACAGCATCCTATTGTGCTTATATTTCTTTTGAAGCAGATAAAAAAGCTTAAAAGGTCAACTGAATTTTAAGGGAAAGACAAAAGGAAAGCAGGCAAAATCTTTTTCTATGTACACCGGCATGCCAAACCTTACTTATATAATTTTTATAGGGATCTAAGTGAATTTGAGTGGGAATTCATTTGATTTGTTTCTTGTCGACTGAAATTTTCTCACTGAATCACCATTTCTGCTTGAAATATGCCTACTGTTTGTGTGAATTGCTTCACAATGAAAGAAACTTAGCCTTCAATTCTTAAATACGCGGTGGCAAATGTTACTCTGCCCACACACCCTCGATGTTTGTTAAGGACCTGGAAACATATGCTCCTGCTAGAATCATTTTCTTCCTTGAGACACCCCCTTTCTGCTCTGCAATTGCTAGTGGGTGAAAATCTAAAAGGAGTTCAAGTATGAAACAATATCTTCTTCAATTGCTGCTTTAGATGAAATAATAACCCACAAACTGTATAGAAACGGTATCCCTTTGTCCCTGTAAATTTCTAAACTGAAACGCTTAATCTTTAATATCATCATCTTTTGTTAAAAGTCACGTGTTGATTTTGGTGCAGGTTGAGATATAAGGACCCAGTGTCATTCTTCTCCGTGTAGGCATCTAATTTTCCCAACACCGTTTGTTGAAGAGGGTGTCTTTTCTCCAGTGAGTGAGTGTTTTGACATTTTTGTTAAAACATCAGCTATCTCTAGCTACATGACTTTCTGTTCCATTTATCTACATACTTCTGGTTCATTTTACTTGATTTTGGTACAGTGGCTCTCAGTTATAACTTGAAATAATGTGTAACAATATCTTAATTTTACTTTTTTTCCCTTCAAAATTCCATTGACACTCAGACCTCTTGTGCTTTGCAAAATCAACACATGGTCAAACTGCCTTCTGGATACTTTGTTTATGACCATAGGCTGATTCTGCTAGTAGCCCTGTTTGGAGATGCTTCCCTTTGTAAGTAATGCAGTAGTAAATGCAGAGACTTATTTTTTTTTCAGGTTTAGTTTTGTTATTTTTTTAAGATGTTTTTAGTACAATCTTTTCTCGTTTTACATATCTGTTCCCATTACCACTCTCTCCCCTCCTCCTGCCCCACTCTTCCCCAGAATCCAACCCACTCCCTTTACTCCTCAGAAAGAGTAAGGCATCCCATGGGGGAATCAACAAAGTCTGACAGATCACTTCCAGACAAGAGAACTAAGCCTGGCTCTCCTATATTTAGGTTAAACAATGTATCCCTCCAAAGAGAACAAGCTCTAAGAAGCCTGTTCAAGTACTAGGGATAAATTCAGGTCCCACTGCCAGTGGTCCCACAGACCGCCCAAACCTCACACATTCAGTCGGCCTAATTTTGTTCTATTACTTTTCCTCACTGTTAAGGCTAGAGTCAGTGAGCTCTCACTAGCTCAGGTCAGATATTCCTATGGGTATCACCATCATAGTCTTGACCCCTCTGCTTATATTGTCCTTCCTCCCCCTTCTGGGTCTCTGGTAGTTCGGCCCAGTGCATAGCTGTGGATCTCTGCATCTGCTTCCAGAAGTTGCTGGATAAAAATGTTTTAATAATTTGTTAAAATCTCCTTATTTTTTAATTACTGAAAACAATTCCATTGCATTTAAATGTCTCATATTCTTTGTCATGTATCCAATGGTGAGATACATCATTTGAGAAAGGTTGATTCGAATTCTTTTATTCATCTTTCTGGTGAGATATTTTTAAGCTGTACAATTGGTTGAGTTTTTTTATCTACTATCAAATAATTATCATTTGTATGGTATGCCAATATTTTCTCCATTTTATTAGTTCTTTTGTTCTAATAATGGTTTTCTTTATTATGCAAAATAATGTCAATGAACCATAATTAAATTAATCTATATTACTTGATTTCCTGTGCTTTTGTAGTGAACAGCATTATCAAATTATAAATTGGACCAATATAATGGAAACCTTCTCCCAGGATTCTCTTTGTGTTTACTTTTCAGATTTATCCTTTATGAATTATTTCAATTTAAGTTTAGTTTCCTTATTATTTGAGATAAATTTACTTAATTAATTAGTTAACTATTTTGAGTATACCTTTTTAATTATAACTTGCTAAGATGACACCTTTGTCATCACCTAATCATGGAAACTCTGTAAAGACATTACTAACCAAATAGAACGGAATTTTGTTTTGTGTTTCATTAGTTGACATTATGGTTTTAGGCTATTTTTATAGAGTTGTGGTGTCTAAGTGATAATCATTGATAAAATTAAGATAACCAATCTCTCTAATGTGGGATATTAGATTTATATTTTTATTTATACTTTATTAGCACTTCCTTTGTACATTTATTGATTTCCATGTAGGCTATTGACAAGAATTACATAATCTTGAACATCTGTCTCTTCTAAAAGCATGAAAATCTTTTAATTTTTAATAGTGTTTCATTTGTCCATTTTCATCATGAAAATATAGCTATGTGTGTCCCCTTCTCACTATCTTGTTTTCCCCTTATTTTATTTTCGCTCTACAAGATTTCCTATGAATAGAGTGAACAATTACAGGCAGGTTAGTTTTGGGTGTTTTACTTTGTTCATTCAGCCACGATTTGTATTTTCATGGCACAATTTACATTCACACTAATTTTGTACACATTTCTATATTTTTGTTGTTGTTGTTGTTACTTGTTCTCTGGGTGTGTTGCACAACTCTTGGTTCTTTGCTTCTGTCTCACACCTCAGTTTCCTTCTCTTTAACTTACATATTTTTTTTTTACTGGTACAAAAGCCCTTCTTTAATAGCACCATGGAGGCTTACATACCCAGCAGTCAATGGGCAACAGGTGAGAACCCCATCCTCTGATCCTCCAGGCAAGGCACAGCTTTTAGTAACTTCAATTAGAAGGCTCTAGCAGGGAAGAGCAGCTGAAGGCCAGGACTCCAATTGGTCCCAAAACTTAACTAGAAGAAAATATGTTTAAAGTATACTTTTGATAAAGAACTGTTTCTAAAATATACAGAAAGCTAATAGCCAGCATTCCAAATTCATATCACCTATGGAAATATTGGCAGATATTTCACTAGAGAAATGGTGCGGGATTACTGAACATGTGTCAACTCATTCATTGTCATTAAACACGATCACCTGTATAATTCACAAATAAACTGCTAAGTGATTATCATCAAATCCTTAAGATAATTAATATTTTAAAATATATGTTAGTAGTAGTAGTAGTAATATTTGGTAGCAATCACTAATAAAAACAAATTTCCCCTTGAAATTGAATTAGATGATAATCTGGATATTAATCATACAAGGAACTAATAACAAGAACTCTAAATAAATGCTATTGGCATATGCAAAATTCAGGGATTTTGCATACATACCTACATAAGTGTGTGTGTATGCATGTAGGTATGTATGCAAGTTTTTTGAAATAATTTCTCTGAATAACTTTGGTGCCTGTCCTGAAACTAGCTCTTTTTGACCAGACTCGCCTTAAACTCAAAGAGATCCACCTGCCTCTGCCTCCCATGTTCTGGGATCAAAGGCCTGCACTACCACCACCTGGCTATTTCTCTTAAGATAGTAAACAGTGCCGGGTGTGGTACCACATGTGTTTAATCCCAGGGTTGGGGGGGCCGAGGCAGACTGATCTTTACGAGTTCTAGGCCAGCCCGGTTCTAGGACAGAGTTAGTTCCAGGACAACCAGAAACCCTTGTCTTGAAAAAACAAATAGAGAATAAACAGTGTCATAACAAACCAAAAAGTTATAGTTTTTTTTTTTTGTGTGTGTGTTTCTGAATCTTTAATACCAGTTACCTGATCACAAGTTTGAGGACAGCTTGGACAATATGACAAAATACCAGTCTCAAACAAAAACAAAAACAAAACAAACATCAACAAAGAGTCTCTGAGTTTCTGAAGTTGCCACAGAAAATTTTATCAACATCTATGTAACAATCAACTTGACTTTCCAACTTGGAGGTGAGATTTAGTGAAAGCCATGCCTCTTACTTTTCATTGCTGTTCATTATAGTGTTTTTACAGTACAGTTTATTGGGAGAACCATTGGCTTGGTGCATATTGCACATACACTTGTGATACTCAAACAATATAATGAAGATGAAAATATCCATACGTCCCCAAAGTTTCCTAGTAGCCCATTGTAATCAACATTATATACCAAATGGTGCTTTTCATTTCAAATTCTTTTTTTTTTAATTTTATTTATTTATTTATTTATTGAAAAAATTTCCGCCTCCTCCCTGCCTCCCATTTCCGTCTCCCCTCCCACTCCTCCCCCTCTGCCCCCACTCCTCTCCCCCTCTCCCCATTCCTCTCCTCCTCCCCCCACTCCATTCCCCCTCCCTCTCGAGTCTGAAGAGCAGTCCGGATTCCCTGCCTTGTGGGAAGTCCAAGGTCCTCCCCACTCCATCCAGGTCCAGGAAGGTGAGCATCCAAACAGGCTAGGCTCCCACAAAGCCAGTTCATGCAGTAGGATCGAAACCCAGTGCCATTGCCCTTGGCTTCTAATCAGCCCTGCCCTCATTGTCTGCCATGTTCAGAGAGTCAGTTTTTATCCCATGCTTATTCAGTCCCCGTCCAGCTGGCCTTGGTGAGCTCCCAATAGATCAGCTCCACTGTCACAGTGGGTGGGTGCACCCCTCGCGGTCCTGACTTCCTTGCTCATGTTCTCCCTCCTTCTGCTCCTCATTTGGACCTTGGGAGCTCAGTCTGGTGCTCCAATGTGGGTCTCTGTCTCTATCTCCACCATCGCCAGATGAAGGTTCATATCCAGGCGGATGACTATATGTTTTTCTTTGGTTTCACCTTCTTATTTAGCTTCTCTAGGGTCACAAATTATAGGCTCAATGTCCTTTATTTATGGCTAGAAACCAATTATGAGTGAGTACATCCCATGTTCATCTTTTTGGATCTGGGTTACCTCGCTCAGGATAGTATTTTCTATTTCCATCCCTTAATGCAGAGACTTATAACTGGTCAAAGTGATATAGATAAATGACTCTTGGGTAGTCAGTGCTAAGCAGAATTTTGCAACAACTCATTCTGTCTAAGCCTTAGGGGTCATCTCGAAGAAGGCAGAGAAACTTGAAAGAGTAAGAGAATTGAGAGGTTTGTGGTGAAACCACCTTGTGTCTCATTCTCCCAGTGTCCCAAGCCCGCCCCAGGAGGTCTTGTTGTCCTGTGTTTGTGGTGTTGCTGGTCCAAAACGTTCTGATTACATATCAGAACATGTAGGTGTGGCATCTGTCTTAGTATCCTATCACTGTGATGGGGTACCATGTCCACAACAACTCTTTTATAAAGGAAAGCATTTAATTGGGGTTTGCTTATAGCTTTAGAGTTTTAGATTATTATCCTCATGGTGGGTAGCATAGTGGTAAACAGACAGACATGGAGGCTTAGAGTTCTCCATCCAGATCCAAAGGCTGCAGATTAAGGACATGAGAGAGACCCTGGGCCTGGCCTGGGTTTTTGAAACCTCCAACCCTATCCCCAATGGTACATTTCCTCCAGTTAGGCCACTCGCACTCCAACAAGATCATACCTCCTAATAGTGCCATTCCTGGGTGACCAAACATTCAAATATATGAGCCTGTAAGGTCATTCTTCTTCAAACTCCCACAGAATCCATTCTTTCTTTCTTTCTTGGAAACCCTGATCATTTTTCTGCGATTCCTCACAAATACTTGACCACCTTCCTTTTTTGTGTGTGTGTTCCAGAACTTTCCTTTGCATAGACTCATAGGACTTACAGGGTTTTGAAAGACTGGTCATTTGCTCTCTTTTTCTAGATCAAGTATCTTACTCTACATCATCAACACGAAGCTCTTTTTGCAACAATTTTCTAGATATTTTAATATATATGGACTATTTTCAGTTGTTGTTTTATATATATTTTGGCATTCATTACACACTTCACTATTTGAGAATTTTCTATATAAATATATGTTTTCATCCATCTATGCCCAATACCCTCTCTTTAACAGTTACTTTTTCACTTCCTCTGATAAAACACCACAATTTACAAGTCACTCCACAAACTTGGAGATTGTTTATTGACTAAAGATGCTTTGATATTTATCCACCATCAACTGGAAAAATCATGTAAAAGTTCTGCAAGACATTAGTGGTTTAACCTGACCAAAAATGATATGGTTTTAAAATTTTTATTTCATTATTTACATGTTTAAGTGTTTTGCCTACATGTATGTAAGTGTATCATGTGTGTATAGTGGCCATGCAGGTCAGAAGAGGATGTAACATCCCTAGAACTAAAGATACAAAGGTCAATATAAGGGTACTGGTAGCAAATCCTGGGTATTCTACAAAAGCAGCAAAGGTGGTTACTTGCTGAGCCATCTTATAGCCCTGACATAAGGGTTTTTAAAAATATGTAAATAGCAAGAGACACAGGCGGCATTGTTTCTGATTATCAGCAAAAGAAAATAAGTGATAAATTGCCTATTAGCAAAGCTATGGAAGGATTATGGAAGCTATGAGAGAATCATTCTGACGTTAAAACTGCCAATTTAAATACATTTTTGCTATGTATTTAAAATTTAACCATCTTTTATATTTATTTCCAAAATTTAACAGTGGTTAGAAGAAAGCATGCAAACAGCCAACCGTAGTTGGTAGTCATTCAGCCCAGTTTTAAAGTAAAAGCATCCTTGCTATCTTCATCACTGGACTACATCATCAGTAAGGCAGCATAATATCATGTCTCTGGTACATTCTTATAAACTTATAAAAGTACTCCAATTACTGCAATTCCTAGTGGAGCGAATAGCACTAGGACACATTTTTTCTTGAGATGTCATGACCCATGACAGTATATTTCCATGTCTTAAAGCAATGAAGTGTGAAGACTCCCAAGCAGAGCTTCTATTAGGAGGCACACATATAAAAACAACAAACAAACAAACAAACAAACAAAAAACAGAACTAGCTCTCCTACTGCTGGTAGCTATCAATTATCAATGGCTCCTTGGTTAGAGCTGGGACATTGTGCCTACTCACCCCATGCTGTCATTTTGCTTAGACTGAGCTTCTGCAGGTTTCGTGCATGCTGTATTACCACTGTGAATCCATATGTGAAACAGTCATCTTGATTCTGGATATCACTGTTTGTTCTAATTATCTTTTCATCTGATATGGTCACACATCTTGGAGTATATGGTAAATATAGTTATTAGTATCATTTTTTTAAGGAGGACATAGAGTTGGGTTGGTATAAAGGGGGTGGATTTGGAAGGAATTAGGGGATGGTTAAGTATAATTAAAATACAGCATAGGAAATTCTCAAATAATTAATAAAAAACCTCAAGTGAAAAATAAACAAAAAACACACAATGCTCAATAAAAGTAGTTAGGCACCAAGGAGTACTTTTAGATGGGGCTTTTTGAAGGGTTCTAAATTTAAGCATGAGGAGTGATTTCATTAACTATTTCTACTCCCTCAAACTTCATAAATTAAAGATTTTTTCTTTTTCTGACAAATTTGCATGTCATCATGAAGATGGAGTACTGCAGAATAGACAGACTTACTGGACAAAGCGCTTCTCCCCACTCTGTCATTTGATTGAAATAGTAACCTTGTGAATAACGACATGACTAATAACTAGGAATAAACAGACGCCCGCACTCATGAGACTGACTTTTAGTTACAGTCTTCATTTGAATTGAGCTTGAATATCTTCTTTTTGTTAGCCAAACACACTGAATTAGAAGCTTAAATATACGTATAATAATTCTAGCATTCAAAGATCAATTTAAAGAGACTTAAATCCAATTACCTTCCAATCAATCATAAAAGAAATTGATCATAAATGTTAAACAAATGTTTATTGTAATCTAATAAGCCATCTTTAGAGCAGATGTAATTGATTTGCAATCTGAATATTGGAAATTTAGAATTTGCTAAGCAATTTAAGAGAAGATTGATACTTGATTGGTTTAAAACTATTTTAAGATACTATTTCTTAATGTTTTATTTTTATTTATCTAATTATCATGTACCTCATTTTATGATAACTTATGCACTGTTTAATAAAGTTTTCTCGAAGTTGGCAACTGAAAGTTATATAGGAGTTTGAGACAGGCAGGAAATACAAACTAGCTGGCATGGAAATGGGATGAGGAACAATTAGGAGCTTGAATGAAAATAGACAGTTTAAGTGAAATCTTCAAATAATTAATTTTAGTTTTAGGGAATAGCACCTCAGATGACAGTTGTTGAATGATGCCAATGAGAAGGCATCTGAATAGCACAGCCTTCCTAAAATCCAGCTGAGAGCTAAGCACACAGGAAATAAATGTTATGATGCAGAGTTGGTACATATTTCAGAGGATATTGAGTAGCTACATTTCATTTGTAAGCATTAGGGGCATCTCTTGTATACAAAACCAGGTAGAAATGAGAAAACTTAGTCAGCAGATGTTGATAAATCAAGACCTTCACTAAGGATGAAGGTGACAGACCTAAATGAAAAGCTGAATTTGACAAGGATTACACCAGGAAGTCAAAACAGATCATGCCAGATGATCAAATACCAAGCTCAGCAGAGAGGATTGGGGGCACATTCTTGATTTGATATGTAATAGCTGCAAAACCGCTATCCTCTAATAAGGAAAAAAGTTTAAAAATCAGGTCAGTTATTTTGAAGTGGGTTGGGGACATACTTGTATACTATACACGGTCCTGGGTTTTATTGCTATTACTGGTGAAAATAAACAAACAAAGCCATAAATTGATTTCTTTAGATTGATGAAGCAAAAGAAGACAATGCAGACAGGAAAGAACCTTGGGTGGGGTGGAGGCATCTTGTCTAGTGCTAACATAAATGGCCAAAGAAATGGAGCCAGTTAAGGACTGGGGAAAATGATTCTGCTAATACAGAAAAATGAGCCAGAATCTATTGTAATGTTGAAACTAGGGCCTTGTGAGAAATTCAAGGAAGAGGAGCAGAAGGAGAAGAGTTGAAGCAGCAGAGAACCCACGTAAGAGTGTATGGAACATTGTCAAGCCCCTGGCACTGGAGGATAGCAGGTTCACACACAGGGAAAAATGCCACTGTGAGAAAAGGACGAAACCAGTTGCCTTTTTCCTAATCAGCACAGATTTTATACTGCCAATGGATTTGAACCTCTGTCTCCCAGCTTGTTTTAATAATTCAGACACACTTTCATCTAAAACAGCTCATCATTCACTCTTCTGGTTCTTAGTCGTTAAATGGTTAGTTTACTGGAAAACAATGAAATATATTTAATTATGGTCTTTTATTCTAAAGTCAAGCTAAGTTTTTCCTCGAATATTTTTCTTTTCATTTAAGAGAGTTAAGATGGAGGATGCTTATAATTCCATCAAGGAGTTCAAGACCATCCTCCAACACATAATGACGTTCAAGCTAATGTGGCCCATATAAGGCATTATCTCAAAAACATCAAATAAACAATAACAACAAAATAGATCCTGAGAAGAACAAACAAATACACAATGAAGAAAGAAAGAAATCACAGAAGGAAGGAAGGAAGGAAGGAAGGAAGGAAGGAAGGAAGGAAGGAAGGAAAGAAGGAAGGTAGGCATAAGGACAATATGTTTCTGCTTCAAGTCGCTTGGGAGTTTTTGTGCACACCTTTGCTGATGTCTTTCCTTCTACTGCTCATAGACTACAAATTCATAATAATTTCCTTGTGAGATGTTAAAGAATTAGATAAAACAAACACACAGACAAACCAGAACAATGACAGAAGACAAAAACAGACCCAACTAAGGAAACTCCTGTGACACTAAAAGCGAGCATTTTATCTCAGTACCAATATTCCCATTGGTGACAGGGAGATCTGGGGACAGATCACATCAGTACTCAGGTGTTGGCTTGAAAGGTACTATGAGGATTCGCACTAAGGATCCTATCAAGAGGACCCCAATTTTAGAAATGACAGTGTCTTATTTTTTTGAAGAGATATATCACCTCATATGGCAATTAATTGGACTTTTGGAAATTGAACGGTTCTAAATAAAAATTAAATCATCATTGTGAATACTTAATGTAGTCATGAAAAGAAATTCAGCTATAAAATCCCTCTTTGCGTAATTATGAAAGTGATTTGATGCAAATGAATGCACAGTTTGTGACTGATATCTCAAATATAATCTAATTGTTATTTTGAAGACTTTTTTTTTCTAAATTAAATGATCCAAACATTTACAGCATCTAGAGATGTTTATTCATCCCCCGAAGCAGGATTACTTGTGAAACAACTGACAGTTCCCAGAAGTATCACACTGTGGCTCTGAATGTGTAAAAGCGGTACCTAATTCACAAGAAGTTATCAAAAGAATTCTACTTGTTTCTTCTTTAAGGAGTGATTCTCAAGTGGGAGTTGATAGGCTTGAATTATTGCATCATTTAACTTCAACTATGTAGAGATGAAATGGGTACTGTTGTCAGGAGTTAAACCTTTTTGTTCTCCTTTCAAAGTAACACATATGTACTTCATCGCGAGGAAAGGAGACGAGAACCATTCATTCGGCATTTAGGAATGCCTTTGTAAAGACAAGCACGGTTAGTAGCAAACTATGGTAATAACAAATCAATTGAAGGATTTGGATTCCAGATGCCTGTCATTAGTTTATATCAACCAGAGAGGAAGCCATAAGGACCAGGACCAGGGGTTCTCAAGGGTAGTGAAGAATTCTTAGAGTGGAAAGGAGGATTGAATTTTATTTACTTGCTGTAGGCCTTGGAGGGAGTATATGTGGGTAGAAACGATGAGCATGGCTGGATTTGAAATTTTTCTTAATATAAATTAATCTATATAATATAGTATTACTTATAACTAGCTATGGGAAAAGTGGACTCTACAGGGAAAAAATTATCTATAAAATAGTAATTTGACAATGTTGCCATTATTAGTGAGGACTGCATCAACTGAAATAGAAAAGCATTACTTTCAGAATTATCTTATTTACTTTTATTGGTTTTGTTCATTTCCAGTACTAGTAAAACTACTGTCTATATTATTTCTCTGCTCTGATTGCAATACTACTGTTGTCCCCTGAGTGCTCTACCTTTGCTGATACTCCACTACCATTTTTGTTATTCATAACTTTATCCATTTTTTTGAGCTGAAGATATACTCCACACAAGGAGGGAGCAGTGACACATCCTAGCCACCACGTGTGGTGAGATGGAATCTTACTGAGGTTAACAGAGATTATAGAGTAGAAAAGGACTCTCAGAAATACTCACTTTATTAGAGTCTTAGTCCTCTCTTTCTCCAATGTAGCAGGCTCCGGACTCTACATTCGGTATATATCATTATATAGAATCCTCCAGAGCAACCCTGAGGGCAAAAGAAGAAAACTAGAATCCAGGCAGTTAAATATCTTGCCATAAATCATATATCTAGTAGAATTAGAATCTGAGCTCTATCTGTTTCAAAGGAAAAATGAAACCTTTTATAAATTATCTCTGGGGCACAGTAGGCAGAAGTAGATAGATTTTATAACATGCCAAGTCAGGAGTCAGATCTACAGCTCTTTTGTTTGTGGACATTCTAGCTTAAAATATATTCTTTGTCTTTTTGTTACCTAGAGTACTTCCTTACATATTCTGTTTCTGATAGCTTATTCTCTTATTTGCTTAAATGTCCAGCTAAAGTATATATTTCTCTCTGAAATTAATGTCTTTTTATCACTTATTATCTTAGATGTGTTTACATTACAGCAAAAAATTAATACAATGCAGGATATAATTTTGAACTTCAAAGATCTTAAATCCAGAAGTGATCACGGAACCAAATACAAATAGTCAAAAGAGCAACAATCGAACAGGAAACATTGAAAATATAAATTTCTTTGAGAAGTGTTTAAAAAGTCAAGGTTTAGAAGAATGAGCAGAAAATAGAGGACAGTCAAGGAAGTGAATCCATTTATGTATGCACATGCTTGCTGAAACCCATAGAGTGTACATCATGAACTAAAAAATGCAGGCTCATCATTTCTCACAAATGTTCCTGTTGTGAATGATGATGGTCATGGAGTTGTCTATACATAGATCAGGGCAGTCAGTGTATGAGAAACCCCTCTGCCATCTGCTTAGTTTTACTGTGAACATGAAGTTGCAATAAAAATGCATTGTTAGTTTTGATTCTATTTTGTTCCTATTTTTTGTGTTTTTTTTTATTAATTTTTTATTGAGAAAAAAAACGTTTCCCCCTCCTCCCCGCCTCCCATTTCCCTCCCCCTCCTTCCACCCTTCTCCCCCACCCCCACTCCTCTCCCCCTCCCTCTCCAGTCCAAGGAGCAGTCAGGGTTCCCTGCCCTGTGGAAAGCCCAAGGTGCTCCCCCCTCCGTCCATGTCTAGGAAGGTGAGCATCCAAACTGGCTAGGCTCCCACACAGCCAGAACTTGAAGTAGGATCAAAACCCAGGGCCATTCTCCTTGGCTTCTCATCAGCCCCCATTGTTCGCCATGATCAGAGAGTCCGGTTTTATCCCATGCTTCTTCCGTCTCATTCCATCTGGCCTTGGTGAGCTCCCAATAGATCAGCCACACTGTCTCAGTGGTTGGGTGCACCCCTCGTGGTCCTGACTTCCTTGCTCATGTTCTCCCTCCTTCCGCTCCTCAATGGGAACTTGGGAGCTCAGTCCGGTGCTCCAGTGTGGGTCTCTGTGACTATCTCCATCCATCCCCAGATGAAGGTTCTATGGTGATATGCAAGATATTCGTCAGCATTGCTATAGGATAGAGTCATTTCAGGTTCCCTATCCTCAGCTGCCCAAGGAACTAACTGGGGACCTCGCCTTGGGGACTTCAAAATATTTTTTGTGTTTTTAAGAAGAAGAAATATCACAGAAAACAAAGAAATCAGTTTTCAAATGGGATTTGAATGAAAGTAGAATATTCGTAGAAGTACAGCTAGAATGGAATACATATTATATCTTGCATATATGCATCAGCATGCATGGTGACAGGGCATAAGCAAGGACATTCTTGCCTGAGAGAGAAGAGGCTGGAGAAGAGGAGGCTGTAGTACCGAGTGCCTTGAGAACCTTCAGGTGTTTAGACTTGCTTGAGAGAGTCATTGATGCTTTTGACCCATGAAATTGCAGTTTGGATAGATTGCTTCAGCATGGCTCCAGAGAAATATTCTAGAATGGCTAGAAAATTCATTGATAGATTCTAAGCAAGCGATCACATTTCTGAAACAATGGAGATAGGGATAGAAACGGAAAGAATGTTGGGGATGAGTAACAAGGAATTTAGAGAAAGTAAAACCTAAGCTCCCAAGAAAAATGGGCAGAGCAAAGTGTTAAAAACTCATTGGTAAGTGGAGAAAAGATTCTCAAGAGGCCAGTTTTGAAGAACCCAGATGTTACTACTGAAAATGGCATGTTTTACTACAGTGTGAAAGCGATGTCTGCATTTTCTAGGACTACATATAGAATGAAACCAGGTTAAGTAAAACTTGCGTTAGTTTTATTTATGACTTTCTATACTGTGTTTATGACTATAAAATAGAATAGAGTCAATAATAGTTTGCAGGGAAATTGCAAGCGTTCATGGCCCTTGATAATAATACTGAGATAGATACAATGGCTTCAGCAATGCTGATGAAAGGTTATGGGATGATGACGGAAGTTATCACTAGAATCATGAAAGGATGACAGCTCCTTTCATGTCTATTGACTAGAAGGAATGAAATATTAGGCTTCCTTTTTTTGAAAAGAAATCTATTTCAATGACATAAGCAAGCCTATGCCTGTATTTCTCAGTTTAGTCCAGATTGATCCCCGCAAAGCTGGATTTCTTTTGGTAAGTAAGGAAGAGTAGCCAGATAGTGACTGGAAGGTACTGTGGACCACAGACCCTTGGCTTCTTGCTATTGTGATCTTTGTATACAATTCATTTAGTCTTTTTCATCCATTAACTCCTGTATATTTAGTACTATAGCAACCTACATTTTGTAGGTAAGAAAATTTAGGATTAGAGTATTTACATACTTAGCATCACCAAATTAAGCAGCTGGTAGGATTTTTTTTCTGGTAGAAATTTTTGAATGAAGACACCTGCAATGCTCACTGTAAGAGGAAATGAATGAATAAAACATTTTTCTTCTAGACATTAAGTTGAAAATGAAAATAATTATTATTTATTATGTATGACTCTTATAATATAGTTATGATTTTATGTAATTATTTCAATTGTTAAAACATCAAAATATCTATTAGTGATGATTACGTAAGATGCTTTTATGTTAGGATTAATTAGATGGGGTGCCCAATTGAATATGGGATTGGTTACTAATACAGTTTTAAAGTTTCTGCTTCTCAAAAGTCTGTATAGTGACAAGTCCTCCCACATCAATAATTAACTTAAAAATACTTCCCAGCCATGCCTACATGCTATTATGACGGAGTGATTTTTTTCCAGTTAATGTTCCCCCTTCCCAGATGACTCAAGCCACATTGATTAAAACTATTAGCATAATTGATTCCTCATGGACTTGACTCACCAACAGAATACTATTAAACTATAACTTTTTCTTGTTTTTGTTACCAAGATCTCATAGTAATATCGCAATATAAGATGTAAATTTAAATGCCATGTTAAATGCTTTCTTACTCCATGAAGGAGGAGTCCAAACACAGCTACCACCAAGTCAATGAAAAACCAATACCCATCAGTACAAATCAAGTCCTATAGCTTAGAGTGTGGTGTTTTGAAATCAGAAAGCAATGTTCTGTGCTCAGAAGGGCTTGGGAACTCCATCCTTTCACCTCCACCACACGCAGTCCACAAACTTGTCTTGTAGCTTCAAGCTAACTCTGCTGCACATAGGTCACTATGCCTTGTGGTCATCCCACAGCCCTGGAATCTCCACAGTCTTGGGGTCTCCACTGCAGCTGAGGTTTCATCTATAGCATATTCTGGTTCCTTTTCAAGGACTTCAAACTCGCCCTATGACGGGAAAGCTAGTTTCTTTCCATTATCCCTCCAATGTTCCAGTTTTCATGCCATCAAATGTAAGTAATTGGAGACTTTTTTTTGCTTTTTTTAAAAAATTTGATTTTTATTGAGCTCTACATTTTTCTCTGCTCCCCTTTCTTCCCCTCCCCTGAGACTCTTACACATTACCAAGTTTAGCTTCCATCTTGAAGTGCAGCTTTGGCTACCCTGGGTCATTCATAGCTGTGTGCTGACTCTGAGGAAATACCCTCCAGAAGGTTTCACTCAAAGATACTGGTCTCTTGTCAGTCACAGCTGAGTTTTCAGCCCCAGATAACCAGTATCTACTTTCCAAGTAATGCAACATTTTACTTACATAGCTCTGGTTTATTGTTAATTGCACTTAATTCTTCAGCTCTAGCTGGCCAGAATGACAGAGTCTTAATTCAACGTATCACATGAATAGCCCTGATAGTCCTTGAGGGTTTCTCTAACTTCTTTCTGACACTTCACAATCCAGGCTTCCATTATCAGCCTTTCTCTCTCTACACTCTATCTTTCAAACTCCCACTGAACAGCACATTTAGCTATGATCAATCAACAGTTTTCCAGCCTAAAGCTCCCAACACTTCCATAATCCTTCCAAAACCACATGGTCGAGTCTGTCACAATAGTCCATTCTTTGATACCAATTTCCGTTTTACTTTCTACTGCTGGGGTAAAACACTGTCCACAATCAGCATAAAGGAGGAAATGGCTATTTCATTTTACAGTTTACAGTCCATCATGAAGGGGAGTCAAAGACAGGACCCCTTGTCAGAAACTGAAGCATGGCTTGATTAGCTTCCTTTCGTATTCAACCCAGGATCAGCTATCCCAGGTCTGAATCCCCCACAGTGGGCATGACCCTCCCTTATCAATCATTAATCAAGAAATTGCCTACATACTTGTGTACAGGCCAGTCTGATGGGGGCATTTTCTCAATTGAGGTTTTCTCTTCTTAGATGCTGCTAGCTTGTGTTCAAGGAAACTAACCAGTTCAAATACAAAACAAATTGTCCTGGTTGACTGAAAGTCCTGCCAACCATAAAGTTTTATGTTATGACTGCAACAGAATTGCCATTGGAGAACACCTACCGCTAGAATATTGTGTCTTGTTTCCAGAGACTGTTTTATGGTTATATAGTTGTGTTACCTGACTTGTCATTTTTTCTTTTGTAAGTACAGATATACTTGACAACTATAACTTATGAGATGATTGTCATGTTAGTGGTCTAAGAGAACCTTCAAGAAAATAACATTATAGTCAATTCTCATTAAGTTAGAACACTAGAAATAAAGCTCCTATTTTTCTTCCATTTTTTTCTGTAGTTTATTTTACATACCAACCACAGTTTTCCCTCCCTCCTTTCATCCTATTCCCTCCCCCTACCTTTCTTCTACCCCTACCATTATCTCTTCCCCAATTTCTATTCAGATGGAGTAAGGTATCCCTTGGGAATCAACAAAGCATGGCATATCAAGTTGAGGCGGTACCAAACTCCTCCCCACTGCATCGAGGCTGACAAAACATCCCACTATAGTGAAGGGGTTCCAAAGAGTCAGCTCATGTAATTCTGGTCCCACTGCTAGAGACCCCACAAAAGACCAAGCTACACAGCTGTCACCCAGATGCAGAGGGAATGTCTTTCCACCTTAATTAACCTAATATAGACATTACATCAACTCATGTCTAGAGTCTAAGCTTACCTAGGTAACTCCTCAGTCTACCATGTGATTCCAAGTCCCATTTACTCACTGAGACTCAATGTTACAGCTGTGGCAGAATTTCTTCAAAACTGTCTGGAATTCAAACATTATCTTAGAAGATAGTATAATACATTTCCAATGAAGTGACATAACACTGAAATTTAAACTTAGTTCTTACTTCAAAAGTAGACACACATTATTTTCAACTTAAGCCCCAAGTTAGTCTTCTTTTACTTGGAGCTGAGACAAACCTAAACACTGCTATACTTCAAAACTGCAATAAAGGTTAGAAACTATACTTGACCAAATTTGTACTCTTAGAAATTATTATCAGGCGAGTGGTGGTGGTCCATGCCTTTAATCCCAGCACTTGGGAGGCAGAGGCAGGCGGATCTCTGGGAGTTCGAGGCCAGCCTGGTCTACAAGAGCTAGTTCTGGGACAGGCACCAAAGCTACAGAGAAACCTTGTCTCAAAAAAAAAAAAGAAATTAATTATTATCAGCAAAATTCTTATAAAACTCAACCTATTACTGTTTAATCTTTTCTAGGATTGCTAAACTGACATACAAAGTGTTTCAAAATGTCTCTAAACATAGTAGCAAAGACAAGGTTTAAAGGTAGAACTTGTATTCCTGATTTACTTACTTTTGATTTTGAAAATAGTTTCTATCTATATTTGGCATTAATTATATAGATGACTTATTTTCAGCTCTTTATTAGATTTTTTGGATTTTATTTACATAATGAATCATATTAACTTTTAGATACTAATCATAAAGTCGTACCTTAGTATACATTAGTTTTTCTCAGAATTAACATTTAGTCATTTAGAAAAATAATATTTCAAAAACAATTGTTGGTTTCTTATAAATTTATTTATAATTTTGTTGTATATTTTAATAATTCTTTTTTGGCAGGAAAATGACTATTTTCTACATACTAAATTGTGATTTTTCTTATTCTTTGTAGGTTTTATTGGGATTTAATAATGCTTATAATGATGGTTGGAAACTTGGTCATCATACCAGTTGGAATCACATTCTTTACAGAACAAACAACCACACCATGGATTATTTTCAATGTGGCATCAGACACCGTTTTCCTGTTGGACCTAATCATGAATTTTAGGACTGGGACTGTCAATGAAGACAGCTCTGAAATCATCCTGGACCCTAAAGTCATCAAGATGAATTATTTAAAAAGCTGGTTTGTGGTTGACTTCATCTCATCAATCCCAGTGGATTATATCTTTCTTATTGTAGAGAAAGGAATGGACTCGGAAGTTTACAAGACGGCCAGAGCCCTTCGCATTGTGAGATTTACAAAAATTCTCAGTCTCTTGCGTTTATTACGCCTCTCAAGGTTAATTAGATACATTCATCAGTGGGAAGAGGTAAGTCATATGTTTTCTTTCTTTAAGCCATTGTATCGTGATTATTTGAATGTATATTTTCTATGTTTCTATTGCATGGAATTTAAGAACAAATAATTCCCAGACTTCTCTTTTCTGGTATTTAGTGATATTTGGATCTCTGAAAGATTTGGATCAACTGAAAGTAATTATAAAACATTCTACCAATTGAATTTATTTTAAGCAAATACACTTTATCTGGCATATTGTTATCCTAGGCAGTACAATTTTTCCCATGCCTTGGAAGATTCTTTTCATTTAATTAGGGTGCATCAAATTTCATCCTTGATGAAGATGCATAGGGTATGATTAGTGATAGGGTATGATTTATCATTACATGGAATTTATGATGGAGCAAACTGGATTGTTTCCTTGGTTATCTCTCAATTCTATAAATTCATATATGAGTTTAGCATACTAAACCTGCTCATTGTTTTTTGTTGCCTACAGTTTTCCCCAATTTCCTCATCATTTTCCCCAATTAGTCCATTTCATAATAGTGAAAAAAAAAACATACCTAGGAAGGAAATTAGTACGTGGAGAACACAAAGAAATAAATGCAGTGAATCTAGCCAATTAGGCCTCTTTGCCGCTGAATAGGGCTTCTGCTGTTCTTAGACAGTGGGTGGGATGGTGAAAGAGCCCTGCCAACTGCAATTTCCAAAGGTCTGAGTTAAATATACCACCATCAAGCAAATAGCTACCTCTTCCACAGCTAGTATACTCACCATTTTTGGCCTTTTCTTTTATAAGCATACCCCTTTATATTAATTGTAAACTGGATTTGATTATCTGCATAAGAACGAGAGCTCACAAGCTCTCCAGAGTACCACAAGGAACTCTGGAATAAAAGCAGTAGATGACTCTAAGTTGTTGTTCTGCTCCTACACAAATGCCTTTCAGTATTTAAAAAGACAAATTCTGCTTTTAAAGACGTCATAAAATGCAAGCTTTATTTACTTTCTGGGCAGCTGTAGCAATGTTTTTTCTGCACGCTTGTTTGTCAATGACATTTTGGTTCACAGGATTTCAGGAAATGACACATAATAAGAAGACAGTACATAGCACACTGACGAAAGCCACACAATGGATCATTCTTAAAATATGGAGGTGGAATACAGTTAGCATCAAATGAAGCATATTTGAGGAACTGGATTCACTTGTAATATATCTATATATAGTACACACATCTAAATGGAAATTAATGTTCAGTTCTCAAAGCTTTTTTTGCAAATAAATTGAAAATATCAAATCAAGATAATTCTTGATAATAACCACTACTTATTAGGGACCTTGTATTAATGACAAGCAGTTTTTGATTCTTTGTACAAATTAGCTCCCTGAACCTTTCCTACCCCCCAGCAAGATAGATTCTATTGTTGTTATCATTTTCAGATGAGGACAAGCAACCACTCTCAGGCTCCTTGCCAGAATGAAGAGGCTGTTAAGGCTTGGAGCTGTGACTCTTATTATGGCAACCTGGCTCCAGAGTCATACTCTCAACCTGAAAAAGTGTGCAGATCTCACTGAGGCTTGTATTATTTTCTTTATAAACATAATATTATCCCACCATTTTATAGATTGTTTATGGAACTATACAGAGCTTTTCTTACATGAGAATGTGGCCATCGTTCCTTTATACGACTAAACATCTACCCTTAAAGCAAGACACAAAAATACGTTGACCTATAGTCTCGGATAGAACTCCCCAGTCAATTAAAAATACAGTAGGCAGTGTGACTATTTTGTAATGGCTTTCAGCTTTAACCCAGTTATCCCAGAGAATGGCAGCAGGATGAACAGATGGCATTCTATCAGATAAAACGACAGAGCATGTGGCCAGAGAGGATACTCCCTAACACCAACGTTTTCTGTTCCTGGCAATGGTCACAGGCACCTAGATCTGTGCAGAATGACAGGATTTAAAGGTGCCCGCGATGTCATTCAGAAACATCAACCGTCTGATCTCATTGTTGAGAAATGCAATTTAATATGCACTCAGTGAGATTTGCTAACCACATGCATTTGGGAGACAGTTGTGAGTTGGCAAGATCTTTCTTATAAATAAATGACCTTGGTAATAAATGAGTCAGAAGCTCATTTAGCTGAAGAATGTATTTATATGATATACCCATACAATAAATATCATGAATGTTTAATGTATGATAGCAATACTCTTACTAAAGATGAAGAAATGGAATCACACTCCAGAATTTCATGTAAAGTCATTTATTCCACCTACACAATTCAAACTTGTAGTCACAAAAGAAAAAAAGCTTGAATGGTTCCCAAACTGGCATGTCTCTACCTGACTTTTATAAATGTCACCAGGATGTCTTTACAAGTAGAAACACAACAGGTTTATCATCAGAAGTAGCTGTATGAGCTTTTAGATTGAGACTGCAGAGGAAGATGTGAGTTCACCCACATGGCTTTGAATTCTGAGTGTTTTAGTACCAGGCTGGATAATGCTAAATTCAGCGAGTTTGCGGAAGTCTCGTGTGAAGTCTGGAGGCTGCCACTGTTCTAAATGAGTCGTTCGCAAGGCAAGCAGCTGCCTGCTGTAGGGAACTGTGCTCATCTTTGGTGGTGCATTCTTTTCCACCCCCAGCCTGGATTAGTTCAACTAAAATACAACAAGATGCTCTGAAGCCGGATAAATTAGAGAAATACTATGAATGGGATGCAGGAAGTATAGCATTTACCCTCAGTGGTCCATCAGTGCTACAGGTGAGCATGTAGGAGGAAACAGTTGGTCAGGATGATCAATTTATCAATGCCCTGGGGTTAAAGTATCAAGGGATATTTACTTCTTAAGTCAGTTGTAAGATCGATGAACTAGAGTGAAAAAACTGAGCTTTTTCAGACTAGGCTGAAATTTTATATACGGTCAAAGACATGGAAATCTGACAATTTATATAACTTAGGCTAGAAATTTTGTTTTTCCTCAGTAAAATTTTGAGCAAAGGGGCTTTCTCACTCTTGTGCTATGGGTTTTATAAGTCATTCTCCTAACCAGTGATATTGCTTTTCCTGTGGACATCTTTCAACTATGCCAGAGTTCCTTGTGGGATGTCTGTTTTATAATCTATCACAGGGGAAATAATTCTGTGTGACCCTCCAAAAAGACACATATGGTGAGGAAATCCTTGAAAATTAAATGGAACATTATTAACAATTTGTGATGATCACAAACCGCTAAAGAGATAAAGACCAGATTAAAAGCTCAGCAAAAGGGGGATTATTTGCTGCATAAAAGCGAAGGGCTCTCAAAACCTCAAGTGCCCTGCTGCTGACCTCAGTCTTTTGTCCAAGGGGATGATCCCTGAGCCATTCTAAAGCCTTATAAAATATCATTTGGAAGCATAAAAATCACTTTGTATATGGTTACTTTGGAGTGTTGCTACAATCCCAGAGCTACATTGGAGACCGAGTCAGGAGAAAGACCAAAAGTTCCAGGCAGTCTGAGCAATATAGTTAGATTCCAACATAGAAATAACGGAATGCAGAATAACATTTGAAGACAATGATTCCCTTTTGTAGGGGTTATCTGTTGTAGGTTTCCATATTTCAACTAAACTAAACATTCATTCGTGGATCATGTAAAATTGTAGTGCAATGCCAAAACTTTCTGGTATAGAGTACATTTTTTTTTTGAGTTCTCATTTCCTATTTCCTCAACTTCTTTTGTATGGATTTTAAGTATGTTACAACCAAGTAAATGCACTCTTTGGCAAAAAGGAAGGCTTGCAACTCTGAATATCTTAGGCATGACAGTTGCAGATAGATAACTTTTTTTGTTGTTATTGGCATGTTATGTGCTTTTCTACTAATATATAATAGATTGTGATATTGGATTAAAAAGAGATTTGTTTACAGTTTGTGAACAGCCACACAATGTTGTTAAGGAGACAGACTTATAGGCAACTTAGACACGATTGTCTTCCAGATTTTTGGTAATTTTAGCATGTTATTTGGTTCAAATTAAAACTTAAATCTTGGTATGTATTATTTAGCAATTAAAGACTTTAATATATTTTAAGGACTTTGATTTATAGAAAATACATAGATTTTTAAGTCTTGTCACAAGCAAATAATGTGTTTGCTGAAACCTGCTTACTACTAGAACATAGAGAGGATCCTAGACAGTCTTGCTCATACCTATTGCATTCAATCTGTGTTTCTTTCATGTGCCTTCAAGGCTCTCTGGCACACGGCACTCATTGCAGCATTGCTACTTCTTTGCACCAACATTTGTTTGTTTTTGTTTTACTATAACTGAAAATAATGATTGTCCCCAATGCAATAAGGTTTCATGTGTATAGCACCTCAGTCATTTTTTCCATTTGTCTGTTCTTTAAAAATGGATTCAAAGCCATTTTCACAATATATTCTATCTAGATGCACTCAGTTGTAATTGCTAGTATTATTATTATTCTGATATCTTCTACTGGCTCCCGATATTTCTGTTCATGATATTATATATGCTGTCCTTCCCTTTTCTAGACATGAACATTTAATTGGAGAAGTACATGTCCTTTTTGCCCTTGCCTCTCCTTGGGTACTAGGATAGGACCTCAAAACACAACATAAGAGCATGCTTAGAAAGATATCTGGAGTGAAAAAAAAGTAAGAGCATGCTATCTGTTACACGATAATTTAGGTACTAAACTGTTGGAGGGAGGCCACTTGTTGGTTCCCAACTGCTCAGCCCCAAAATAATCACACAGAAACTGTATTAATTAAATCACTGCTTGGCCCATTAGCTCTAGCTTCTTATTGGCTAACTCTTACATATTAATTTAACCCATTTTTATTAATCTGTGTATTGCCATGTGCCTGTTGCTTAGTGGCTAACGTTCTTTCTGGCACCAGCGGGGCTACATGGCTTCTCCCTGACTCTGCCTCCTTTCTCCCAGCATTCAGTTTAGTTTTCCCTGCCTACCTAAGTTCTGCCCTATCAACAGGCCAAGGCAGTTTCTTTATTTACCAATAGTATTCACAGAATACAGAGGGGAATCCCACATCATTAAACCCCTTGAATGTATGAAGAACACTCATATTTTAATGCTGAATCATTTTAAAGTCATGTTTGCTTATATATGTGTAATGTATTAAAACACAAAGCAGATGCAGTTTTGTAGGAAAAGCAGACATGTGAGTAGATAATTGACCTGAAGGAAGATGTGGAAAATCATTTTTAGTGTACACAAAGAAGCTTTGAACTGTGTCTGAGCATGGATTCTAGGCTCATGGGGTGTAGCCTTAAAATGAAGACACAATGCATAAACTGCCTACCAGAGAGACTGTGCATCTCCAGAGAGAGCTTCAAAGCATAGACTGGAATTCCTTTTAATACTGAACTAAGTAAGGTGTCATCAAGAGAGTTTAGGCAGGAAACTTACATCTTATTAGTTTGAGAGATTTCGGGAGATTGGAGACTGCTTAAGAGCGAGTCAGTGCTAATAGTAAAGGGAAAATTTTATTCCTGATTTGTAATGCCCTGTGTGCAGTTATGTCAAGCAGGATTCAGTTTTGAATAGCGAAAGGGCCTATATTAGCCACGCATTCTTATCCTTAAAATATGTGCAGCAATGAATATATTATGATAAGTCTAAGAAGTAAATTTTAGTGTTTTATTATTAAGTGTCCATTGTGTTTATGATTTTTACTTTTAGGAGTTAAGTGTAGAATGGATTCTGTGCCACAAAATTAGTGTATTTGGTTGTTTATACCAAATGGTCTTTGTTTTCCATTCAATCTAGAGGAAGTCATATAAAAGTGATTTATTATGCCAATGTATAATAGCAGCGTACTTTGGTTTAAATAATATGAGTCTTGTGAAAATTCTTCAACATATTTTAATTTGATTTATGTTTATACTGTCCATAAATATAAGATTCACAGTTCCATTGCTCTCTGGCTAGTATATTTTCTAACAGTGGCGTTTTTCCATGTGTGGGGAAGTCTCCATTCTCTGCAGCAAGTCTTTATTCTGCTAAAGACCACTAGGTGTCCCCTATCAGTTATTTTACTTGAGGGTTCTAGATTCTGAAATAATAAACTATTTCTTGTGAAAATACTCACTTACACTATTGGAATCACTGAACTGAATGGCTGATATAGTTATAGAAAAATTAATTACCTTGAATATTCAGTCATGAAAAACTTCACTTGAGGTTAAGCAAAGAACATTAAGTTACTTTTTAAAGCAATTATTTTTATTTTGAGAGAACTGATTTCAGTATCATATTGTATGTTTTAAATGTGATTTTAATAGATGTACTAAAATTCTAAATTAAGATTTTCATGCATGTTATTTTGGAGACCATGCTAGATCAAGATGGCTGTTAGATGAACAAGGCAAGTGTTGATTTTCATATCTATGTGCTAGAATTAACACACCTTATTTTGTGAATAGTCTTTGGTAAATAACCGGCAGATTTGTACAATATGAGTGGTTTCCACATAGAAGAAACAATTTCTTTAAATTAAATATTTTATTTGTATGGGTGTTTTGCCTGCATGTTTGTTGTGTGCTTGATTTCTTCTGAGGCTAGAAGAAGACATAGGATCCCTGGGACTGGAGCTACAATTGTCCTCTACCATGTGGGTTCTGGGAATTGAACTAAGACCCTCTTGAAGAGAAGTCAGTGCTCTCAAATGCTGAGCCATCTTTTTTAGCCTCAGAAAACTGCAATTCATGTAAGAATATAAGATCAAATTTGAAATTCTCTGACTTCTTAGTTTATTATTAATACATTCAACTTTTTTAGCATTGTAAAATTAGCCCAGTGAGATTTTACATATTTTTCTGTACTCCCATGATTAGACATTGGTAATTATTATATAAATCATATTCAAACTTTCAAAATTGTGCTATGGACACATATCTGAGTGTTATCTCCACAAAGACATCGGTGCCCTCAAGCTAAGGTGTTCATTTTTCCTTCCTGCCTCCTCCTTCTCCTTTGTTTTCTGTTAATGTTAGAAGCCTAAGAGAGATTCTAGTTTCATTTTCTTTCAGTCTCCATAGCCAACAATCAAGTCTGTATATCCTACTCGACTATGCTTTCAATCTTTCCAACTCCTTGATCTTAGCAATGTCCTATTACAAGTCAAATCCAGTTTTTTTTTTCATTTGGATTTCTGGAATAGACTCATAACTCTATAATAAATCTCTGCCTTGTTTGTCCTTCAATCAACTCAAAAGCACTACTTTTCATAATAAATATTATATAATGCATCTACTGGAAATATTTCTACAACTTTCCATGACCTTTGAGATAAAACATAATTTGAAGAACTTTTGAAATCCATTCTGGCCAAATTCAATTCAGTCATGGATATTGTGCATATTAATCCTCAATCACAATGAACTTGAACTTCTTTAGGTGTTCAGAGAAGTGATTTTACGTCCTCTGAATATATTATTCATTTTTATCTTACTTCAATTTTGTTTTGTCAGTCTCAGCTAATTTATCATTTTAATTTTATTTGAAGATTTTATACATATCATTTTCATATAATTTTTATTACTTTTTATTTTTTAAAAGAAAACAAACTCTTTTTTCATTATACATACCAATCTAAGTTCTCACTCCTTCTCCTCCTCCCATTCCCTCCACTTACCCCTGCATCCCACCCTCCATTCATTCCATAGAGAGGGTAAGGCACATTGTTTGGGGAAGGTCCAAGGCCCTCCCTACTATATCTAGGCTAAGCAAGGTATCCATCCAAAGGGAATAGGTTCCCAAACAGCAGTAGGGATAAATCCTGGTGCCACTGCCAGTGGCCCGTCAGTCTGCCCCAGCCATGCAACTGTTAACCACATTTAGAGGGACTAGTTTGGACCTATGCTTGTTCCTTCCAAGTACTGCTGGGAATTGGTGAGCTCCCACTTGCTCACCAATTAGGCAAACTGTTTCAGTGGGTGTCCCCATCATGGTCTTGACTCTTTGCTCATATTCTCATTCCTCCCGCTCTTCAACTGGACTTTGGGAGCTCAGTCCAGTGCTCCAATGCGGTTCTTTGCCTCTGTTTCCATCAGTTGCTGGATGAAGATGAAGGTTCTCTGCTAATATTTAAGATATTCATCAGTATGTCTACAGGGCACCCTCCCCTCTATTGCTTAGGTTCTTAGCTGGGGTCATCTTTGTGGACTCCTGGGAATTTCTCTGGAGCCAGGTTTCTTGCTCGCGCCATAATGGCTGCCTCAATCAAGATATCTCTTTCCTTGCTCTCGTCTCTGTCCTTCCTCCATCTTGACTATCCAGTTCCCTCAAGTTCTCCTTGCCCTTCTCCTTCACCTTTTCTCCTTCCACTCCCACTCTTGTTTCTCTTCAGATCATATAAATCTTTTACCATTTTATATAATTTTTATCTCTCCATCTTCCCCTCCAATTTTTGCCATGTTCACCTACATTCTTTCAAATATATGGCCTTTCCTTTTAAATTATTGTTATACAAAGACATACAGCAGAGATCACTACAGAAATACATAAATCTTTAATGTTTAATGAACAACTGATCATGATGGGTGCTCACCCCAGTGATACATCTGTAAATCATACCTAAGGCTCAGTGAACACTGAGTAATATTGGCCCAAACAGTTGAAAGAACACAAGACCAGAAATCTTTTGCAAGACAATTTCTTCCATCTATATAGAGAGAAGTCATAACCATGAAATATCAGCAATATTTTCCCTAATTGTCTCATTTTAATGTGAACATCACTTCCCTGAGGTAGAATTAACTAATCTCTCAAAGTTGGTCTCATCTATGATGAATTTGAACAAGTCCTTGTGATTTTGTTTTATTATACTCATCCCTTTTCTAACCTTTCAAACTATAATTTTCCAGCTATCTATTATAACTCCAGAAAGTTGAATCGTGGCTTTGCTCCATCTTCAGATGCTGGAATAAGCATCAGAAATAACAGTGCACAAAATCCCGCTTAATGAATTATATTGTAACCTGATGAGAACTTCAGTTCTCTTAGACTGGAAAGGCAACTATGTAGAGGTTGAGAACAATAGAGTCTCCTGTCCAGTACTAGAAGAACTTATGGTATAGGTAACAAAAAGGATATTGTTTGGAAGAGTGAGATAAATGTTAATTAATGTTAAATGTAGCCACTTTCAAACTTATAATAGTCTTTCCACATGTGAAGCCAGGTAAATATTGTGAGACTTTGGAAATTATTGTAAGGATCAGTTATAAGCATGTGATTGATATGTGAAACAAGAGGATAATTATAACTTTGCTCTCTGGCTTAGGTTTTTTTTATTGCTGCGAAGAGACACTATGACCATGGTAACTCTTATAAGGAAAACATTTACTTGAGGTGGCAGCTTACAGTTTCAAAGGTTCAGTCCATTATCATCATGGTGGGGAGCTGGAGAAGTTGCTGAGAGTACTATATCTTGCAGGCAACAGGAAGTTAACCAAAAGTCACACTGAGGGAAGATTGAACAAAAGAGACCTCAAAGCCTGCCCCCACAGAGATACACTTCTTCCATGAGGCCACACCTCCTAATAATGTCACTTTGGGGGGCCATTTTTTTCCCAAACTGCCACACTCCCCAATCTCATTGGATTGTTTTCAAGAATTATTGTTGAATACATTTTGAAAGTAAAGCTTTTAAATGTATAGATTATTAATATACATGTTTCTCTGGATTTAAAACATGAGAACACTTTTTAAATAAAATAACTTAGATTTGGTCTGTTGTTCTACCTCCTTCCCTTTCAAACACTGGAAACACTGTCAATGCAATTATCCATTTCTTCTGCCCTAAATATAGCAAGTAGGGAGCTAAAGTAGTTCATGAATATGGCTAACGAGGACAACAGCATTTAGCTTCACATTCTTCCAATGTTTCTGATAAATGTCTTACATTGTTATCTACTGTGCTTGCACACATAATAAATATTTTGATAGTTGCTAGTTTTAATTTATCTACCGTGCTCTGAGAAGGAATATTTGAAAGCCATTGCTTTGTGGATGCAGGAAGTACAGTCTGCAATGTGCATCTAACTGGAGTTTCCTTCTACTGCTAGAGTGTTTAATTGCGTGCATGTGTTACATCTATTATGCAAATAATTGCACAGAGTACAGCTCATTTTGGTGGGTCTTCCACCTGGCACATCTGTCTTCCAACCAGAAAGATGTGATGAGATATGACTTGCGTTACAAGTGGAACAGTGGGACTCGTGATTGAAAATAATGAGGTGAAGTAAAAAAAAAACTTGAAAGGAAATATTAAATATATTTTACCAGTTCCTTTATCTCTATTAATGGGAAAGTCTGGGCTCTTATTGACAGTTTCTCACAAATTAGTCTCACATTTTGTGATACAATGTTGAAAGTACTTGTGTTCATTTAGAAGAGTTGCTTCCATATTCAAAAGAGTGAGGCAGAATATTTAAAATATACTAGAAATTATCAGACAAAGTTGTTTTAAGACCCATTATAACTACTATGAGAATGTAAGAATAAACAAAATCACAGTCTCTCAGTTGCACTGAGTAATGACTGAAAAAGTTCCATTTCAGCTTCCCTTTCTTGCTGATGTATGCACTTTAGATTTTGTATTAGAGGAATCATGTCTCAGTGTGAAAAGGAAAAGCTTTTCGATGGTTATATAATACTGATGGCTATTTTAAGTTAAGTCTGCCATTTAGGCCAGTTTTTTTTTGTTATATTCTTTTTTTTTTTTCTTATTGAGTTTTAAAGACAAAGATATTGAGTCAGGTTACTGGGGATTGGACTTCTGATGGCAGTTGTGGGGTAAAATAGTAGTTGTTCTGAGGCAATCTTATCTAACTCAGAAGTTACAGGGTCATGAAGAGTTTGCTATTGAGTATAGTATAAAGAGGGGATATCTACAATAACACGGCATCATTTTAACTTACTTTTTTGCATAGGTACTCTTGCAAAGATATGAATGAGAAAATAATAAAATATTAAGGAAATTCGGAGTTTGGAAATGAGAAATAAAAAGTACTTTATCTGTAAGTCCTTTCCACGTAATTTTTCTTAACTTTATAACCTGAACAATGACATATACTTGGATTATATGGTTGCTTTGGCAATTAGTTAGATAACTCATAGGAAAGTGGTTTATAAAATTTGAAAACTGAAAGTTTAAAGATCGTATTAATGTATGACATCATCAGCCTGTCAAATCAACTGACTGATTCTTTACTGAAGCTGGGAAAAATGGAATTTTCCATTTGTAGTATTCTCGGTTATACCTGGGAGTGAAGAGTGGAATTAGGATTGTGTTAGTCTGTGCTCTACAATTTAGAAGGCAGGAGCTGTCACTTTTGAATTATACCTAGCGGTGAGGTTAGAGCAATCAGCTAACTTATTTTGTGGGAAGATGGCAAGTTCTTGGTACAGGAAGTCGTCCCCCATTGTGCGCAATGCTCATGATTGTGAGAATGGAAGCAAGGGTCTATTTAGTGCCCTTGTTCTGTTCTACTGGCAATGAACCAGCACTTAAGAAACTTAAATGCGCGTGTTTCAACTATAGCGCTCATTTTTTAAGAAAAGCTTCCCTCTTTTTTATCTAGCCTAAAACCTAGAAAAATATAGCTTAAAAGTGTTTAATCTGATGGTTGCCATGCCATTTATCCCTCTATACAATTACTGCAGATGTAAGTGAATTTTGTAATAACAGCTATTACCAGTGAATGTGATACAGTGTCTTGGGAAGATTACTGAATTTCTTGCTTGTGGTATCTTATACCTACAGGATTTTTTTCTCCAAAATAATATCAGAACGTGTATAGACTCAAAGTCGCATATGTGTTCACTGACTGCAGGCTCATGCTATGAATAATAAATTCTTAAACTTCTGAGTGGCTAGGTTTCTGCTCTCAGACAGTTCTTCAGAACTGTGACATTAAAGACTGCTATTATACCTCTAAAACCTCATATGTACTATGAGCCATTGATAGATATCTTAGTAGACTACTGGTTGACACGTAGCTAAGAAATAATGCTTTATACAAATTGGATAGGGACATGAATTTGAGTGTCACAAGCTCAACGAGGGAATGTGTATGACATAGACATTCTCTCAGGATGTGCAATATTTCGATGACTCGCAGAGGAGACAGGAAGAAGCAGCAATAGATTTTCAAAAATGTATTTCACGGTTTTGCATAACCTCCACTTGCTTTCTTAATTACCAGGAGTTGCCTACTGTTGATGACAGATATTCCAGTGATTCTGAGTGTCTTTGGGAATTTTACTGAAGAAATAATCTATACCCTTCCCATTTAGTTGAGACATTATTTTGGATGTATCAGCATTCTCCAATGGTTTTAAATTATAATCCAAATCTTAAACAAGAAAAACAAAACCCAAATCAGTGAATACCTGCTCCAACAAAATGCTATGATTTTTGACAGAATTTTATGTATTAGTAAATTTTTTTTTGAGAGAGGGTTTCTCTGTCTAATTGTCTTGGCTGTCCTAGAACTAGCTATTGTAGACTAAGCTGGCATTGAACTCACAAAGATTTGTCTGTCTCTGCTTCTGAGTACTGGGATTAAAGGCATGCGCCACCACTGCCAGCTGGTAGCAAATTTCTTAATTCTGATTTATAAGACTAACTTAAACATTGTTTATAGAATATATAAAATATGTTGAAATAGATAATTCTCTGTCACACAAAGGTCTCTCTCTTTCTTTCTCTCTCTTTTTCTTAGAGTATGACTACTCTTTAAGAGACTCTATTGAGAACATGTTGTATTGCAAATGCCAAGTGGACAGTAAGGAAAGATTGATAGATATCATAAAATAATTATTCAGGGAAATGAAGAAACCTCCAAAATGATTTCATCTGTCTTTATCAACACCACTCCCATTGAAAGTGAGTCAGTTGTCTTCAATTTTACATCTGAGTGCATGACACTACTCACTATCCTCAAACCACGCAGACGCTTATTCCTGCTTGAAGTCACTTCTCACGTCTGTGGCTGTCACTGCAATTGTTGAAGTGATTCCAAGAATCCATATGTTAATAGATTCCACCAGCAAAACAAGTGCATTCTTTAAAACTGTGAAAGACTCATTGTGAAATATTTATTGCTCTTGTTACTTTTAGAATTAAGGGAAACATTGGGTAAGCGAAATTACCCACAGCCTCAGTTTGGTAGCAATAAAGAATTTTCCAAGAATCGGTGGACCTATATCTAATCACCACTCTTGACAAGACTGGGTTTTGTTCTGTTTTGTTTAGTTTTCGTCACCTTTATGTCTATGGAAGCAGAGTTTTGTCCTTGTCTTCTATTTCAGTTTTTGAGAAGATGTCTAACAAAGTGTCAGCGAAGTACTGATTATTAATTGTAATATAATTATTAGAAAACAAATGGGTATCCTTTATTATACATACACACAAAAAAGAAGCATGTAGAAAATTTTATTTTAGGACCCAAGGTAAAATATATTCATTATTCTTTGAACTGAGGAATAGAGTATTAAAAGTAAAGACATAGCATAACTTTTCCTTTGGTCAGAGAGCTATTGCTTTCCTTTTTATTTAATAACTTTGTCATTATCATTTCTACATTCCAAAACAGAAAATAATAACACTTGTATGAGTAGACGAAAACAGTGATAAGAAGGTGATTGAATTAAAGGGGCAGACAAGTGTTTGGACAGAATTATGGTGTTTGCTGCCAAGCTAAAGAATCTGGATCCTACTTCAAGAACACATATGGGAGAGAGAACAGACCCACTCAGGTTGTCATCCAACCTCCACTCAGTGCTGTCGGACTTATGTGTCTTCCCTTTTCTTGCCTGCTATACATAACTAACTTTTTTAAATTAAACAAATCTCATTAAATTTAAGATAGAATAATTGCAAGGTGGCATAATATCTGGCTTAATTTATAGGATCAAGCATACCCAGGATAATGCTTCCTTTCTACCTTTAAAAAAATCTGTAGATATAATTTACCTTTAATAAGTCTTTAGGTGAGCCAGGCAATGGTGGTGCATGCCTTTAATCCCAGCACTAGGGAGGCAGAGGCAGGCGGATCTCTGTGAGTTCAAGACCAGCCTGGTCTACAGAGCTAGCTCCAGGACAGGCTCCAAAGCCAGAGAAACCCTGTCTCGAAAAACCAAAAAAAAAAAAAAAGAAAAAAAAAGAAAAAATAAATCTTTAGGTGGTAATTTAGTTTGTTGAGCCATTTTATAGCATACAAATTTGTACATTTCAGGTTAAAAATATAACAAAATGCTGTAATCGTATAACATTCATCCTACAAATATTTTCTTCTAAATTATACTATAAAAGTTTACAAAAAAGATAATCCAAACAAATTTCCTAACAAAATAATCAAAATAGTTTTTTTTCTAGTTCAATTATGGGAAGATGCTGCCATTACAGACTTACTGTTATGGAGATATCCTTGAAGTGAAGGGGTGGTTGTTGTCTTTGCTAGGGGAACTATTACTGTGAAGAAATGCCATGACCATAGCAATTCTTATTAAAAGAATTTGTGTGTGTGTGTGTGTGTGTGTGTGTGACTTTTTGCACTGGTCCTGTCCACACTGTCACAATTTCTATAAATTCTTATGTACAACTATGCTGCTGCATCTGGAAAACCTGTTTTATTGTAATAAACCACTGGCTCTTGTTTTTGATACTCTTGTTAGGGGTAAAAGTATTCCAAGGACTCTTACTCACTGCAAAATGCCTGCCTGAGGGTCTCTGTGTTTGTTTCCATCTGCTGGAGGAGGAATCTTCTCTGATGGTGGCTGAGCAAGGCACTGGTCTATGTGTCTAGCAGAATGTCATTAGGAGTCATTTTATTGCTACAGTTTTTGTTGCTGTTTGTTTCCTTACAGAACAATACTATTTGATTTAATTCTAGGTCTTTGGACTACCTACTCTCAAGTTCTTGGTTGCAAAAGAATATTTTTTTAAGCAAAATGCCATGTAGGATGTATTTCAAGAAACTTAGGATCATGTAACTTTGGTAAACAGAGATGTGGATGGAAAGATAAATTGTTTTTTGAAAGTCCAATTATATTAAAGACAATAGAAAACTATTGATCTTAGACACTAACATGCAAGTTTGGCAAAGAGAGATGTGGCTGCAAAATAAGTTGACGTTTTGAAGGTCAGAATAAAGACTTTACTCTGAAAACAGTAGAAACCCTTTGAAGAGTTTAGGCACCATTATGCATTGTTTTTTAAATATACAGTATTTTTTATGAAGCCACATAAAAATGTTGATGTAATTAAGTGCTCCTGCAGCCAGAAGTTAGTCAAATTATTTCCACTCATAAATGAAAAAGCTGAACCCCAGGGAGATGAACAGCTTTTTTAAAAAAATGCACAACTAGTATATGAAAACAGTAGGATTTAAATTTATATATAACTTATATACCATAGTCCAAAACTGTTGTGTGTGCTATCAGTGTGTGTGCTTGTGTGTGTACGTGTGTAAATGGAGGCTGTGTTTTTGTTTCCTAGCTGCCCAGATCAGAATAATCACACAGAAGCTATATTAATTACAACAATGTCTGACCAATGGCTTAGGCATATTCCTAGCTAGCTCTTACATGTTAAATTAACCCATTTCTATTAATCTATGTATCGCAGCAAGGCTGTGGCTTACAGGTATTGCTCTGGCATCTTTCTCCTTCCGTAACAATTCCACCTTCTCTTTCAATCTCTCTCTCTCTCTCTCTCTCTCTCTCTCTCTCTCTCTCTCTCTCT
>JABTXL010006268.1:27206644-27237610 GCA_025134845.1 Neodon shergylaensis | reverse complement strand
CTCTCTCTCTCTCTCTCTCTCTCTCTCTCTCTCTCTCTCTCTCTCTCCCCCTCTCTCTCTGGCTTTTCCACCTGGCTTTACTCTGCTAAGCCTTCAGCCCAAACAGCTTTATTCATCAATCAATAAAAGCAACTCACATACAAAAAGACATCCCATACCATGAGTGTTCATCCTTAGGCCAGAGATCAACCTCAGGTGTTCTTCATTACTATATGCTCCTACTTTTTTTTTTTTCAGACAGAGTTTTTCACCAGAATCTGGAGATTGTTGATTAGGAAAAGATACCTGGAAAGCGAAGTCTCAGGATCTGCCTGTCTCTCCCTCTCCAATATGTTCCATCACATCTAGCGTCTTTATGCGAGCACTAACCATTGGATTCAAGTCTTCTTTTACACAGCAACCAATTACAGATTGAGCTGTCTCCCTGGAACCCAGAGTCTTGATGAGTAGTTATTCCATCACCTTCTCTGCTTAAATAGAATGTATATAGTTTGAGATAGAGGCAGGTTGGATTTAAGATAAAATCACCATTGCATGCCATGTTTCATATTTTAAATAAAAGATGACTCATTAGAGTGTCATTGGCTATGATGAAACTTTTTTCTAAGCCCAGAGGGTGTTTAGAATGCTAATGGGTATTTTTGTAGGTATTAGGAGACCTGGCCCTTTGTACTTCATGACTCCCTTATGTATCTACGCAGCCTCCTGGATACAAAAATTATAACCCAGTCTTAATTTACTATAATTTTGCAATTGAACTCAATATTAATAGGATTATAAATAACTCAATGGGAACACTAATTTCCAATCTAAAAAACACCAGATTTAATGGGAGTTTAATAATGTGAATGAACATTTACATAATTTAATTTTCTAGTTTCCACACTAAGATCTTTGCCCAATCAAATGGAGCACAATGTTATGAATACATGATATAATTAGAATAATTCCTTTGCAAAGGAAATTTATTACACTTGAAATCTTGAGAACACGTTAAGTGCAAATGTTAAACCACCACACCTTAAGTATAGATCTCAATAATTTTATTATCTTTTTCAGGACTTCATTTTTCAAGAAATTCATACTTGAAAAGTACTTAAAAACAAGTGCTTATTATTCTTTAATAACTATTTTTGTACCATGATTACATCTTCAATCATCTTTAAATGTTATGCCTTACTCCAGTAGGTGTAAATTTATTTCATTGCCTATAATATAGCTTATGGAGTATTCTGTACTCACTCAAAATATACTTTCTGGTGTTATTAGTTTAAACGGTCTACAATGGACAATTAGGTCAAAGTCAATTAACGGTGTTCGTTATTATGCATGTAATTACAGTGTTCTACAACAATATAATTTTTGTGATTGCTTGCATTGGCAGTTCTTGGACATGGTTCTGAATATGCTCAGCTATAGTTTAGACTGCTCAATTTCTCCTATCAATTCCAGTGATTTTCACAGTTTTCTTTACTCTTACTTTCATGTAGGATTGCTATATCCTCTTACAGGACCGCTTCCCTTATAACTGGTGACTTTTCCAGTATTAACATCACCTTTGTCTCATCCTCTTGTTGACTCTTTTGGTGCACCACATCCTGATGTGAGAAAGCAAATAATTTGCCACTCTTCCAAATTTCTATTCCTTGTGATAGCTTCCTAATGATCATGTAGTTTATCTTTTCTTATTTTTGATTTCCAGCCTTTCACTTTCAAGTGAGTTTCTTATAGACCGCATTCAGTTGAGTCTTACTTTAACTGTCTTCTTGGTTTTCCATTTTTTATTCTTTTTTTAATTTGATTTAATACTTTTTAGGATTGTGTTTTTATCTTCACAAGTGCTTGAGAAACCATAACTAGTCATTTGCCCTGACTCTTACCCAGTATTCAATTGTCCATTTGTGGTTTTGCTACATTATTTATACTTGATTAGTATGTTCTGCAACATTTTCTTCCTTATTTTTAAATGCTTCTTTAAACACTAAATTATGCATTTTATGTTTATGATTTTTACTGCATTTTATTTATTTGTGTAGATCCAAGATTCCATTTGGTTTTATTTTTCCTCTGTCTTCAGAATCTCTCCCCCAGACCTCTCTCGGTCTTTCTCTCATGCACAATTGTTTATCCATCTCTGTCTCTCTATGAAACCCTATTTGTTGATCTATTTCTCGGTCTGTCTAATTTTTCCCCATAGTAAATATCTTACTTTTCTTATCTCTAAACCCCACTGCTCAACTCAACATGACAGCTGAACTCTGTTCTTTTTTTTTCCTTTATTGCCTTAATCTGCAAATTATCTCTAGTGGGAATCTGATACAAACTCTGATGGATTTTTTTGTTTTTGCATTTTTAGTGATGCCCATGAGCCCAAAAGGTGAATGTTCTATGTGTTTTGTCACATCTGGTACTTAAGAAGCAAATCTACTTCCTGCTACAACAACATACTGAGAAATAGAATGTTGCACATTGCTTCAAAACAGAGACTCATATTTCAGAGAGATTTTCAATTCAAAATTGATGGCGATTTAATCATAAAAGTAAGACAATGATAACCTTTAGAACTTACAATAGCCCAATGACAATTTACAATATGTTTTTGAGTGGAGCAAAACTATTATAGGCTATAATTTGCTTCATGCCATTGTATTTATATCAACAGATCAGAGAAACCAAGTAAAAATGCTGGAAGCTTTATCAAAGAAACAAATGAAGTTCATTAAACTGACCTTGTGTGCTTAGAAACGTGTTTCCCCATCTGTGAGTGTGGGTCAGATTACAACCATTTAAAATTTCCGATAGTTCGCTGTATTCTTAGTGCCTGCCCTCATGATTTCAAGTAATTTAACACATGGTTCATGTTCTGTTTAAGCTCTCATTTTTGTACACACAGGATGACATACTTTTTTGAAAGAGTGCATTATAACATGCTTACAATCAAGCATGTAGATTATGATATTTCGAACATTATGTGACCTTGGGAATCTATGAATTACTTAAATCTTTAGTCATTGTTATGATCAAATTGGTTAAACATTCTTGAACTGGAAAACATTTGTAGCTTCATGCCTCTGGTCTTGGTTTCTTTGCCATTGAGAAGAGCAGGTTTAACTTGGTTGTCCCCAGTGACTTTTCCAGTATTAACATCACCTTTGTCTCATCCTCTTGCTGACTCTTTTGGTGCACCACATCCTGATGTGAGAAAGCAAATAATTTGCCACTCTTCCAAATTTCTATTCTTTAAAAGCTCAATTTTTCATGGTGATTACTGAACATCCCTTTTCTAGAACTAAACATTTAGCCTATAACTCCTTTGTAGGACACATGTCTGCTTACCAAAGTGTCTGAACTTGCAATGGCATTTCATTTGTATTTTAATAAACAAAGCTTGCTTGGGGATTAGGAATGTAAAACATCACAACTGGCCAGCCTTAGAGACTAGGAAACAATGACACACACCTTTAATCCCAGTAGACACACTAGTTGCCATAGAAACCAGCTGGTGCATGCCTTTAATTCTAGTGGTGCACACCTTTAATCCCAGCCCTAGAGGGGATAATAATAATAATAATAATTTAATTATATAATAATTAAAATAATCCAAGAGGATTGTTTCCTAGGGAGGAAATAGCTCTCAGACATAGTCTCATTCTGAGATTCTTGGAGTCAGGATTGCCATTTTGGACTGAGGTTGAGGTAAGAAAGACCAATTGTTAGCTGTTTTGTTTTTTGGATCTTCAGGTTGAATCTCAGTTTCTCTCTCTGAGTTTTTATAATTGTGCTTTATGAACATTTCAGAAAAATTTTTAGCTTTGGTACCCTGTGAGCTATATTTACACTCCTCTTTGGGATTTTTTTCTCAAAGCAGGTGATTTCTTAAGATCTTCATGAAAAATTTTATACTTTTTATCATAAAAGAGCAATCCCCAGAGCTACATATCAATAATTTGTCTCAAAGAACAACAAACAAGACAAACAAAAAGAAAAAAAAGGAAAGGAAAAAAAGAAACATAGCAATTACTCCCATATAATGCCGTAGGACTTAAATTATTCATGTGAATGATCTGATCATCTGGGCACATGAACACGAAAATACTCAGTGGGAAAGCACTAACTTGTTCAGTTTTTATTTCATTTTACAGCATTCAACTCCATATTTCCATGGCTTTGACTTTACAAGGCCAAGTTTAATTCACCAAGGAAATCAAAGACCCATATTAGAAAAACTTCAGCTATAGTCTTTAGTGTGGATGTCTGCCCCATGTTCTAGTGCTTCTCCTGATTAGGGCTGACTGACAAGCTCTCGTTTCCCATTTTCTACTCTGGTGTGCCAATCTGTGCATTATTCATTTAGCATGAACATTTAGAATTTACTTCATAAATAAAATTTCTATATGTATAAATAGCATATACAGGCCCTAAAGAATATATTTTAGTTTTTAAAAAATGTTTCTTTAATTTTTGAAATTATAATATAATTACAGCATTTTCTCATTCCCTCTTCTTCCTCTAAATTCTCTTATATACCCTTTCTGTCTCTATTTCAAATTCTTGGCCTAGTGTTTCATTAATTGTTGTTACATACATATAAATTACAAACACACACACAAATATGCGCCTAATTTGTTTTTCCCTTACATAGTGCTAAGGGATAAATCCCAGGTCTTGTGAATTTTGCATGCACTCTCAACAACTATGCTGCATTCCTATCGCTGGGTTAACACTTTTCATTTGGACAATAAATAACTTGAAAAATGTCCCATATTCTATCAGTGAGAAAAGTCACTCTGGCAGCACCAGGGGCTGAGAGGAGCATTTGACCTGCAGTTCCATGGGAGATAAATCAGCATGAGAATGAGCATGACCATCTCACCTCTTTGCAGGATGCAAACAGATCCCCACCACCACATCCCAGTCACTCCGGAGGGAACCTGACAAGTGTGGTAAAGGAGCCATTCCCTGCCTGTGGTTCAGAGCTGAAAGCTTACTGATGGCTTGGGATGACAAATGTCTGCTTTTGCCATTTACAGTTTTATGTCAGTTACCAGCAAGAGACCTGTCAGCTGGGTAGAGAGAACAAGATAAAATCAGAATTATCAGAACTACAGAATTGCATTCTTTCCTGCCTGGAGGCATGACCTTCTTATTTGGCATTACCTCTGAGGAGTTCATCTTTGAGAAATATATTGAGTAGAACTATTATAGGAAAACGAATGCATCCATATATATATATACATACATATACATATATATTTAAGTATATATACATAATATTTATATAATCCTTACCTTTTCTGTGATTTTTTTGTATTTTTCACTAAACTGAACCTTTTTTCCTGAATATTCTGCCTAGTACCTCCCAGTTGTTTAAAGTATGAATGTCATACCATGAAGAAGACCCCGAACAATCTGTCATGTTTTCCTCTCTACACACAACCGTTTGCATTCCACACTTTCGTAGTTGATTAAGCAGCTTCACTAGCTTTATTTCTGGTCCTTGAAGCTTAGTTCTTTCTTAGGAAATTTTACATTGGTTTTTTGCTCTGCCTCATGTCTTCGGTGAGAGGACATTTTTAAGTACTTCCCTTATCTGAAGTTGCTGTGCTTCCACACTGACTCCTCCTCTTCCCGAGTCGTGGATTATGACACTGAGCTTGCCTTTGTTTATGTGTTTCCTGGTTTGCTGATCTTGTGCCTCTACTGGGTAATCAATGGTGATAGTTGGGTTGCGCTGTATTCTCAGTGCTCATCTAGTTCCCACCACATGTCAAATGTGCAGCAGAGTTTGTGGAATGACATTTCCTGAACATCATGATGGTGTTATTATATCAGTGATTTCCATACAAGTCACCATAACTGCTCATCTATATAGCCACATAATTATTTTCAACAAAGAATGGCTGTTAGATAATTTTTGCAATTGATATCATGATGGTTCATAGTTATCATGCAATGATGTGACAGATTATGATACTCAGGATACACACGATTAGGCTGAAATTTTGTTTCTGTTTCTTTTGAGCTCTATGATCTGTTAAGTCCTTGCTTGCTTATGGGTTGAGAAGAAATAACAATGGATTAATTCATGGGAATGTCTCTGGTAAGGATCTAAGAAATGGTGTGTGTGTGTGTGTGTGTGTGTGTGTGTGTGTAAATACTCATCCACTAGATGTTTACAATAAAATAAAACTCTTATAATAATATTTCATGGTCAGTGCACGTGTTCAGGATTATTTTATTTGTGTTCTATTGACATACTTTATCAATATAATTAAGTTTGTCCACATATCTGTTGAGACTTTCAGAAGCCAGATTTTTTTTTTTAATAATTCCCTTCCCAAAACTGTAATTTTAGAGGTTGGCAATTTTTTTTTAGTTAACACTCCGTATATTTCTTTATTTTATATATAATTGAGAAATGCATCATCATAAATTTAACATATACTGCCTGATAAAGAGGTGGAGATATTGTTGTTGTCAAAGGGTTGCTGTGTGAGGTGTCAGGAGAACCTGACAGTAAGGAAGGAGGGGCAAGGGTGTCTTGCCTTTGTAAATGCCGTAGGAAGAGCTCAACCCTTACTGTGTTAGAAATCTTTATTTAACACAAACGTGCTGCCACTGTTATACTTTATGAGAGCATTCATTTCCAGGACCAAAATAAGTAGACTATTGGGAGCAGATCTTGTCTACAGAGGATAGTGTGCATTCTCAGCATTTCTGAGAGTAAAAGGCTCAGGAGCTTTCCCCAGAGCTTACCAGAATGCACTCACCACAGTCAGCCTGAGATGCCATAGGGAAAGACTTCAGCATGCTCTCCACTCCTGCTGCCCTCTATAAATCTTAAAAACCCTGAAATGCCACCTTTTTCATATCCAAGACAGTTCCACATGGCCACAATCTTGGCTTAATGCTTTCTGCCAACAACCTCTTCTCATACCTTCCCTCTGGGCAATGCAGAGCTTGAGATCAATAAAATACCCCTTCCTTCCAATTCCTTAAATATCTATTTCAGTTCTTTTTTTTTTCTTCTTTAAAACCAGAATCCCACCTGAAGTTTCTGCTTCCCCTATAACTTGTGCAAGTGGTGGCTTCTCTTTGAGTTTTCTCGTTCTTGGGGGACTGAGTGATAAAGCTCCTTGATCTAGGTTCTCAGTTTCAGTTCATTTTCTCCCCTCTGTTGCATTTCCCACCCAGCTGCTCATGCCCTCTAGTCTGTATGCCCCAAGGCTGTGCTTTTAAAGGAGATTAGAGTCTTCCCACATCCGATCCTCTTTGTCTTGGGTTATTTGACCCGTACCTAACCTTACTTTCTCCTCTTCCCTTCCTACCTTTTTTCTTCTTTTTCGTACCTCCTCTGTCTTTTCTTCCATTCCTTTTTCTCATTCCTTTTTTGTTTCTTTTTCTTTTCTTTCTTTTTTTTTTTTGAGAAAGGATTATATATAGCACAGACTGGTCTTAAACTCACTGTATTAACTGAAGATGACCTTGAATTTAGGGTCTTCCTGCCTCCCCCTATTGAAAGACCCAGGATTCTATAATCTGTGCACCTATATGTCCTAAGAAGGAAGCCCAAGACTTTCACAGTCTATACAAACACTCTATTAACTGAGCTACATTCCCAATTACCAAGAAATTTCTTACTTTCACCCCTGAATTTAGTTTTAAGAGAGCAACCGGAGCATGTCTTAGAGAATCTAAACTGAACCATTACTGCATAGTTTTGGGCATACATGGCTTCTAACTACAGGGATGGATCCATGATGTCCTGTGTTGTCCGAGTTTCCACTGTCTCTGTGACCTCATCTTCTTTTCTATAGCCCCCAAAACACTCTGTGTCACTATCTCTCAGGGATGCCATCAGGAATTAAAGTTCTGATTCTTGGCTTCAGGAGAAGTTATTTCTTCTACTGGGCAATTCTTTACCAAATGGTCTCTCATTTTACTGTCTTCAGAGTTCCCCTCAAATGTCACATAATTGTGGATTTTAATCTTCCCACCCTTCCTTTATTTCCCCTTACAGTACTTAATGAAACTTTAAGTATGATGTATTCTAAATAATAAATAAAAGTTAGTACATATGCTAGGCCTGTGTGATTGGAAAGAGGAGGCCGTGTGTAAGGGCTGAACATTATGACAGAAAGTTGTTGTGTAAAGAACATCTCTGGCCCGTTGCAATCTGAAGCTGCTAAAGCTTCAAGTGGTGAGAGCAGTGACTCAGAGGAAAGGGAAGGAGAGGTATGTTCCAGGATCAGTACAGAACATTAGTTCCCTACACTAGAAGGATCAGGTTATGTCACCCAAAGGGAAAAAAGGTTTTGGTGTCCTTTGATAATGCCAGATTCCTGTTCTGATGTCAGTCTTCGCTGATAGACTATAGCAGAATAAATGCTGTCCAATCTCATCATACAATTTGACAGTGAATAGAGGAGTCCTTTGTCGGCTTTTTATGTTTCAGGAGTGAGTTTGCCACTAATTGGAAAGTACAACCTCAATCTCCTTGGTCATGCTGGTGGACTCATCTTCATTTCTTGTTCAAAGAACGCACAGCCTCACAATCAGCTGCTTTGTAGCTCATTCTTTCTCATCCAGCTAGCTTCCTATTTTTATTGCTGAGTCATCCAATCAGGCTTAATTGTCTCTTTCTCTCCAGCTGGCTTCATCTTTTTGGAAAAAAAAATATGCCACAGGTGCATTTTTTAAAATTAGGAAAACATGAGTCCCAAATATGGATGGGGCTAGAGTGTCGTGGTAGATGTTGAAATCATCAACATTAATTATCACCCTGTGCCTTTCCTTATGGGGTCCAGTAGTTTGTATGGTGCCCTTTCATTCTATAAATAGTTCAGTCTGGGAGGTTCATGGAAAATTCTGGGTTGTTTTTTTTCTTTTGGAAACTCTTTTCAGATAGTCTTCATTTTGTGACTAAATTATTTCCTTTCATTTTTCTTTAGAAATTACAATTCTTTCAAAATCAAGTCACTCAAGTTGTTTTCAAAGTAAATGTAGCATGGTATAAAAATATAACCAAATTAGATAACTAAAATGTTCTAGAAACAATTATGGTTTTTTTGTTGTTGTTGTTTCTGTGCTGGGGTTCAAACCTCAGGACTCACACCTGCTAGGCAAGTAATATAGCAATAAACTATACTCTAGCCAAATATGCATCCTTTCAATTTTCCTTTCCATTATCTCTGAAAGACTATATTTCCAAACAAAGTTGTTGTTAGTAAGTAGAAAAGGAATATTTAACCTTTCTCCCAAGAACAAGGCCCATTTTTGCTACATTGTATGAATGGTAAGAACACAATAAAATAATCATGAATGTAAAGATTCTAGAGAAGCTGGGGAAATGGCTAAACTGGTCAAGCTGACAACTTGCTGGATCTCCTGGACAACTGGACAAGCACAGGGGCCTCAGTTTACATCCCCAATCCACATAGTGAAACAAGGAACTTTACCTCTGTAGCTGACTTGATGAACTCCATGTCCAGTGAGAGACCTTATGCCAAGAAATAGACACCTAATGTTGACCACTGAAGCACACGCACACCTACACAATGTAAAGAAAAAATGACTTGACAATACTCTTTGTTCCATGTACCTGAATGCAAGAAAAAAAGAGAAGGCATAAATATTGTAAGATCCAGAATAGCATGGAGTTTCCTGTAAAATGGTGTCTCTTAGGAATGTCAGAATCTATACCCATAAAGCCTCACTAACACCATTGCCTCAGAATGAACTTAATAAGGACAACAACAATGGGCATGCTAAGTAAGGGAACGAAGGAAAAGCCTATGAGGCCTCAAAACCTCTTAGAGAACACAGACAACTAAGGGATGCTGAGAGCTGGAGAATAGTTTTCCCCAGGAAAGAGCACACCAGTTTGTTATCCAATACTAAATGGTCATCCCTTAAAATATACATGCAAGTAACATTATACAGAGTGAGCAGGTTATACTTCTATAATTAGGAACACACACACACGCACCAACAACAGTTAATGAACAAAGACCCCATGGTTTGAATCAGAGCAGGAGGTGAGATGGTTACATGGGAAGATTTGGAGTGAGTGTTGGGGAAGGGTAATGATGTAATTATAATATAATCACAAAAATAATTAAAAAGACCATCTTTTTGCATAATGATATGAAAGTCTGTAGATGTTCACCAAGGATACCAGTGTTAATTGTTTTGACCTAAGGTTGGTTGAACCTGCAGGAACAATTTAATCCATAGATGCCGAGAGGCAACTCTATGCACTGTATAAATCTGAGAGGTCCTGGGCTCAAACAGAGAGGGGAAATATTCAAAGTTGGCCATTCCCTGCGAAACTTCCAGAAGTAACTTGGTAAAGTGCTGCTGTCTTATTATTTTAAATATTTATCTTCATCTTTAAATTATATGTTTATGTGTGTGGGGGTGGAGATGTGTATGTATGTGCCGCTGTCCACATCACTAGATGACGTTATTAAGTCCTCTCCGGCTGGAGTTCCAGGTGGTGTGAAGGACCCAACCTGGGTTGTGGGAACCAAACTGGGATGCTCTGATGGTCAAGCTCCCTGCTGTCTAGTATTATAGTTTGTGCTGTGCTTTTAGAGTAAAGTAAAAAAGAGCCAAATGGCTATCACAGGAGATCTGAGGAACTGTCATCTGAAATTCAAAAGAGAGATTTGTGCTTCTAGACATAATCCCAGTTTTCCATTGCACTCATAGCAAAAAAAGAAAAACCATAAAAATGCAAAAATTAAAACGTCAATATTGTTTCAAATAATGTGTTTTCCAAATGGTTCATTTCATTTTATTTTGACAATCATATGTACCTTTGTGATATTTAAAGTATTTCCAGAAAACATTATTTATCAGTATTTAGTTCCTTACAGTCATATAGACCGATTTCTTGTTATTCTTTTTATGAATGTTTTCGTACTCGGAATTTTGGTTTTGATAATAACGTAGTTGGAGAAATGGTCATCCTAACTGGTCATGCATAGATTATGTGGTAACATTTCACATGAATGATGCAATAATTCATACAGTAACTATAAAGTTTGTTCTATTTATTCCTTTCACCGAGAAGGAAACTCAGTTTCAGACAAGCTAAGAGCCTTGGCTATCACAGGAGATCTGCGGAACTGTCATCTGAAATTCAAATGTCTAATGATAACAGCATGTGGTTTAATTCCATATTTGATACCACCCCCAGTAAAGCTTATGCATCTCTTGAATGACTGCAATTCAGAACACCTTGATTGGTAGTGAGAGTACTACAGGAAAGTAGAATTTAATTCAGCGTGATAACACGAGGTGAAATAAGGCAACTGCAAGCAATCTGGAAACTTCTATTTTGAGCTTTGACACTATCTTATTAAATGAGCTCAGAAAAGCTTTTAACCTTTCAAAGCCCGACTCTTTACTCCTGGAGGGAAAATGAGAACTAGAGCAACCATAAGACTTATCTAACAAGTCTTTTCTGAAGATTAGATAGTGTGAGTTTCGATTTCCTGGAACAAAGTTTGCTAGGTGCCAGAGCTCCAAGTAAGTCATTATCAAGAGCTCAAATCAGCCTTGCAAGTTGGTAAAAGGTTTTCTAGTCAGAAAGGAACAAACACATGGTGTAATCATAGTGTCTCTCTTTAGATTAGCAGCATTGAGTAGACAAGAAATTTATTGAAAAGTGACGGGTTCATAGACTATATATGCTAATATCATTCTCTGTGCTCTTGATTAAATATATATATATATATATATATGTGTGTGTGTGTGTGTGTGTGTGTGATCTGAATGAACAAGAGACTAGGTTCCATGTTCTGTAGTAGCTAATATAGCTATCATAACCAGCAAGAATGTATCTATCCCGGTCACCTATCCTGATTCTTGTCACTTAATAGAATCTCAAAAGACTACACGCTGGTTGAATGAATAAATCACACACTGTTTTCCTTTGCTTTGCTAGACTACTAATAGAGAACCCACTGTGATACCAGAGGGGTCTTTTAGTAAGAGAAGAAAGTCTGGTTGAGCTATGGGAATTTTGTTTGAACTACTCTATAGTATATTGTATATGCTCATGCTTATTATAATCTCTAGCTGTTAAACTAATTTGCATAATACATTTACATAAGTATATTAAGTTCTTTATGTAGCTTACTTCCTCAGTGCTTTCCATATTTATTCTCTGATACCAGAGGGAGAGTTAATTTTTCTTAGACTTTAAAACAATTTCATATTAACAGAGTTGTAAAATAGTGCATGATACTCCTCTGTGCCTTTCATCTTCTCCAAGTGTTTAATTTCAGAAACTGACATATTTATTAGAGTAAGGAATTGGTTTTCATGTGTTGTCAGTTGGTATGATGCCATTAATTAAACTGCACATTTTATTTGGCACCTTATTGTGTTCACTGGAGTTCTTTGTCCTTGGGATTAGATGTACGACATTATCTCATAGGGAGAAATCTGCTTTTTGAAGGATTTGTGATGCTCTTCAATTCTTTTGCAAGCTTGGCTTTGCAAAACAATAGTTGTTTTGTAGAAGATGTTTAATTGTGACATTTCATCATGATTGGAATAGAACTATAATGTCCTTATGGGAAAATGCATTTGAGGGGACATTCTCTTATTGCCTCCCATCAGGGTCACATGTTGTCATCAAGACAGTCCTGGTGACATCTGTCTCAGTTACTTAGTTTATATGATGTCTTCCAGATTTTTCCACTATATTACTATCTGTTTTGTATTCTCCACATTTCATTTGCTAGAAGAAATTTACTAAGGACATTTTAATATCCAACAAGGAAAATGAATGTTTATCTAGTCAGAAGAGCAAAGATTTTGTGAACATGAGTTGAAATCACCATACTTCTTCATAAGGTTTTGTGAGAGATTCATTTAGACTATACAGTATTTAGTTTAGCCTAAGTTGGAGTTTATCCCATGACTACAACTGAACATGGCTACAGCAAATATGTCTATGGTGTTATAATGATAATTTTAGATTACTTTACTTCACTGAAATTATTATTTAAGATTATTATCTAAGGAAACATTTCCACTCTTTCTCATCTATTTGTTGTTTGTGCCAATAGGTACTCATGATTACTTATTGTTTTGCTTTTTAAATATTATTGTCATTTTTTTGGTTGCTCAACTTTGTCCAACTTTAGCCAACCCTTGTCTTAGCTATGATGTACTATAGACAAGCTCCTCTCTTGAAGCTGCAGTCTTTACTTATTTTGCATATTATACTGCATGATATGCACTTACCTTGTATTTTCTGTACTCCAGTCATTGACTATTAAGTTTCACATTAGTTTTGTTGGATAGAGATGCATAAAGAGAGCTTTGGCAATGGGATGCTGATGTATAGAAAGTCATTGTCTCCAGGGCTGTAGGTACTGATAAATTGCATGCGATTCATTGGATAGCTGGCCTTTGTTAAACCCAGTAGGTCACATAGCAAATAGATAGGAAAGGCAAAAAAGACATGGAAGTGGGACAGGGACTAGGTGGTTGGAAGAGGGTGGTTGGTGTGGGTGATAAAAGAAGGAAGATGGCCACAACCAGAATTTATTATATAGATATATAAATTGTCAAATTGTCATTTAATTTTAAAAGATTACCATCTGGCACTAAAGATGTGTCACTGTTTCTCTGTCCCCAGTGTCTATGTAGTAGACCAATCCCACCCCAGTATTTTGATACATGTTCTCATGTTGGCTAGGACAATCTCAACAGTATGTAGCTGAGGATGATTTTGAACCCCTGATGCTCCTGCATCTCCTTCCTGAATGATGGGATTACAGTCAGCTTCCAAAAATCTGTGTTAAAAACCACCTCTGAAGAAATTGTGTTTGTGCTCTCTTTACTCACAATGGTTAAGGAATTCTATATGACCACCTGTATATTCACGTTTTTCCCTTCACATATACAGTCTTGTACCCATTAACAGGTGAAGGCATTGTAAAATCTTACATTGGCATGGAAAAAGATTTCTCTATTATCCAAACCACAGTGATTCTCAAAAGGAGAATTCCATTCTAGATTACCTTTCTACCACAGACTTCCACACCGACTTCTTTACTGAATGTTCCAACCAGAAAATGATTTATGAATTTTTATATTTTTCTCCTTTTTATTTATCCCAGCCTTGACATCAACCTGTCAACCAACTCAGAATCTCACCGTCAACTTTTCCTTCCTCTCACTAGATTGGATAGCAATAATTCTGTTGATTTTCTTTCTTAGATGTAAACTCCTTGTTCTTCCTAACATTTCCTCTTCTGCTCTCCCCCATTCATATCCTATTTCTTTTCTTTCCCATCATCTTATTTTAGCCTTGTGCTTCATGAGAGCATTGAGTTGGACTCTTTTGTGTCTAATTTGGTTTGTGTTTATTGTAGCCTTAAAAAACCACTTTTCTCATTGCACAAACAAAAAGCTTTCTATTCTTCTGCTCTCCCTGTATCCTATAGAATGACTGTTATTTCCAGACATGAATTCAGGTTCCTAAAATATCACACAACTGGTTCTGAACCTGTGCTCCTGCACCCCCAGCAGAACTGTAGTTTAAGTATAAGTACCTTCCTGCTAATTTTCCTTCCATGTCATCCCACAGCCCTTGCTGATAACAACACTCCCCCCAACACACATATTTTCTAGATTATATTGCTCCTTTCTTTTAGTAAGTCATTATTACTTCTTTTCAGTAGAGTAGAGGTTTTATTTCATCTTACAAGTTATAGGCCATCATCGAGAGGAGCCAGGCAAGAATTCAAGCAGTATCTTGAAGTAGAATTTCTGAAGGAAAGCTGTTGGTTGCCTTGTTTACAAATCCATGCTTAGCTAGCTTTCCTAAATAGCCCAAGAACCATCACTCAGTGGTGCTAATCACACTGGAATAAACCCTTCTGCATCAATTATCAGTCAAGACAGCCCCTCCACAGACACGCCCACTGAACAGCTTGGTCTGGACAATTTCTCAATTGAAATTCCCTTCTGAGGTGTCACTAGGCTGTGTTAAATTGACAGTTAAAGCGAACTAAATACTATACATATACTTGTATACAAACATAAATATACACATATATGTATATAATCACTATATATATACATATATATGTATAAATATATATCACAAGTGTGTGACTGAGACAGGAAAATATCATGAAATGTGAGGACATAGCCAAAAATCCCAGAGCATGACCATGTAAAAACCAAGTCAAGATTAGGACAGAACCTCCAATAATTTCCAATGTTGATAAGTTTACTTTTTCCATTTTGTAATGCATATTTATCTGAGGTAGAGTTCCTAATACTGACAATTAATTATAAAATCAAAATACCAATCAATTCTGAAAAATGTTCATGGAAGTTCTAATGTCCTGCAGTATCAAGTATTTAGTGAATTTTCAATACTTCATGTAAAAACAAACAAGCAGTTCCATTTCATTAGCATCCACGTTAATAAATGGTAAGATTACCAAAGATACCAAAGAACTGTAGTCAACAGCTCTACTTCCTTTTCTTGTTTTATTACTTTGGTTTATTTTTTAGAATATCATACAACGTATTTGGAATATATTCAATTCCCAATCCTCCCTGATTCCCACCCTCCTAGGCTATTCACCCAAAGTTTGTACTTTTATTTGTGTTAAACCATCAAGTACATTTGCTGCTGCCCAACTCTTGGATGTGATGCCTTACCTTGGAGCATTGGTCAACTCACCAGAGGCCACACCCTTAAAAAAAAAAGCAAAACCAATTCTCCATCTCCTATTTGTTTTCAAAGCAAATAGCTCCTTAGCAAAGGGTGGTACTTTCTGCCCATCCTTCCTTTCCTTGATGGGATTTTATCTGGCATTTCAGCATCCGTGAATTCCCATGTGTCATTGCTGTCCTGTATTCAGGACACTGTTTTGTTGTCATTAGAGAACATGTTTGACTTTTACAATCTTTCTGCCTCTGCCTTTGCAATGAATGGTCCTTGAGCCTTGGGAGAGAGGGTCTGATATGGATGTTTTGCTTAGGGTTGACCATTCCAGTCTCTTGTTTCCTGTACATTGACCAGTTGTAGTTCTTTGTGTCAATCACCATCTATAGTGAAACAAAGTTTCTTTGATAATGATTGTATGCCCTTTTTAATTATTATCTATCTTTATCATATACCAAAATTTTAAGAATGTACTCTGCTTTTTCTTCTTCACCTTTTAAAAATCTACCATATGTTGATTCCCCATCTGTTTTGTCTCCTTTTGTATACGTCTACCAGCATTCCACTTCTGGTGTCTTCTACATGAGATGGTTGTCTATCAGATATTCAGTAGTGAGCAGATGAGCCAGCTCTGGAACCAGCTGGGTTAAAGACAGCCTACTTGTCTTAGAATGCACTTGCTCAAGTTCACTGCTCTTTGGAAAAAGTGTTCACGCTGCTGCTAAGACAATGAAAACAAGGAGAACAACTGATACTGGTTACTCCTTCTGGAATATTTCCAATTCAAAAGAGTTTCTCCTAATTTTGTTAAATGCATTTTTTAAAAAAAAATTAACCTTCACAAAACGCTGAAAAATGGAAATGCCTTCCAGTTTTAAAAATGCAGAAATTAAGACTGTGGCGGGATTGCTTTAATTCTTTCCAAGGCATATCAGCTTTTCCAGACTACCTTAAAAAAATGAGAACATAAATGACAGGACAGAGTTCTTGACATTGAAATATGAAAAAGACAATGAGCTTGTTAGTGCACTGACTTGAAACCCTGCATATTTTATTTCTCAGTTTCTGTCTCTGTCTATGTCCTGACCAATCATGGGAGGTAGTGGGGCACAGGCAGGCACAGCTTGACTTATAGAATCCTATTGGGTACATAGTACCGTGTCCATAAAGACCCCATTTCCTGACATTAACATGGGTCTTGTTTACTTGTATTTTATTAAAAATCAAGGACCAGTAGGATTTATTTGATTAAAGTGCTAGCATCACTCTAAGTAATGGACAGGTGCGTAGAGGTTTTAAGACTGCCCAAGGTCAGACATTTCTTTAAAATCTAAAAACAATTCAGTGATGCCTTAATTTGACTTCATAGCTTTCTGTTAGTGTAAATGTGCATTTGTCCATTTTAAAATTTTACTATCATTTAATTATAATAAACAAAACCACATTTCCACAATAGTGTCTCTTACTTAAATATCTGGAAGATAAAGAAGAGTTTTGAGGCCTTAAAGGATGTTATTGGGAACACTAGAGTGTGAGGTAAGTTTAGATGTTACCATGTGTTACAGTGATAGAGTTACTTGATTTTCACTCAAAGCTGAAGAAAATGGAGCTCCTTGACATCTTTCATTCAAGAAAGTGCTCTTTTGTTTCTCATACTTAATTTACTTATGAATTTTACAAAGTTCAAAGAAAATTTTTAAATTCAATCTTGAATTTGTAACCAGCCCATAATATCACTGAATATATCACTTTGAAAATGTTTTTATTTTTTTAAACATTCTGAGAAAGTCTTGTGGTAATGAGTCATGAGAATAATTTTTTAATCCCAGTGTTAGTGTAAAGATTACATGACATGAATTCTAAATACTGTGGACCAAATCAACCAAGTATTTCAAGGGTAATTGTTATTGTGACTAGGTTTAATCTTCTCATGTTGATTTGGCTACAACATTTTCAAGAGAAGGAAGCATTCTCAAGCCCTCAAGTTGATTGACAGATATAGTTTTCCATTTTTCCAGTATTTATAATAACATCTGAAAATTTCTCGTTGTCCCCAATTTTGACTATTTCATGTGCCACACATATACCCTTCAACTCTGGATATTGATTAATGATGTTTGTCTGGAAATTATTCTCATGTTTTACAATACAAAGGAAAGCTCTCTAATATTTGGCTGTACATTGCTTGTAGAAAAAAGTGTCATCTTCATTTTTTTTAAAAAAAGTGTAAAAGTTTTGGTTAATTTTGCCTAAATCTTCATAACTCTGTAAATTCACATAAGTAGTTCTCTTTAATTTTTTGTTTGTTTTGTAATTCAGTAAATAAACTTCCTTGACAAATAAGGAGATATTTGCAGTATGAACATCTTAATAAGTCTAGGAATCTCTCTATGTTTAAAGTCAGGTACTGATCATAGTGTCCACTCACTGTTGATGCCAAAACTCATTGATGCTGCAGAAGTGAAAGGGGGAAAAAAACCACTTCTCCTGCTGACAGTGGACAGTCTTCTGGGTAGTGATAAACCTTTCAAATTACAAATCTCTCAATTATCCAGGGTCTGATTAACCTGTGAGTCGTTCCTGTGTCATCCCCTGTTCTCCACTGATATCTTCTCTTAGACTATTTCCTTAAACATACACTAACAGGCTGGCTGAAAGGAGAAATGAGCCCAAAGTAGCAAAACTTGGCACATACATCCAGTACTGCCTATTTCTGCTGTGCTTCCTTATTTTTGGAATTTCATTTTTACTGTTTTTTTTTGTTTCCATGTTACACACTCTGCATAATCTCACCCACACTTCCTAAAACTTATTTCCATGAAGGATGCATAAAGCTTCATTTATAAGAATATTTGCATTCCCTCTTTTAGTCTTGTTATTCTTATCTGTATTTTTTTTTTCTTTGAAACAGTCCTGTTGCATAGGCTAGGCTGACCACCAAGTCGGAATCTTTCTAATTTGTCCAAGTCATGATGCTCCTGCCTCAGCTTAGAGATGCAAGCATATACTAACACATCCAGCTTATTTATAACATTGTATAGAAAAACATGCACCAAGTGTGTAGAAAACAGTAGTGAACAATGCCATTCTAAAATGGAATCAAAATTGCATTTTAAAGAGCAAATTTTTTCTTCAGAGTCAACAGAGTCCTCAAGCCAGAACAAGTTACAACATGCAGAATTTGTACTGAGTGAAGGAAAGCATAAAGGTTTTCTAGTTTTCCAATATTTTTCACTTACATATTTTCTTCCCTCCAGAGAATGTGATGATGGAAGTATGACTGGGAGAGTTTAAGGAATTCTATAAATTCAGTGGTAAAGTGTTACTCACAAGAACATTCTTCAGAGTTACATCCCAGATTGCCTAAATTACTGCATCTGCACATGGTTGACAGCATTGAACAGGACAGTAGAGTCTATATGATGGATAAACTAAGAGTGTCATGAGGTACTATGGTGTGAGTTAAATACATATATATATATATATACAATGTATATTATGTTATATGCATTATAGCTTATATAAAATACATGATATGTATATGTTATAGACACATTGTAACACACACATACACACACATATTCAGTTTACAGCCAAATGAGACAATGGACAAATTTTGGAATTGAGATTGTCTCATAATAACAGATGTCAGCTGGGAGGATAGTCAAAAGGCAGAGACAGGTGGATCTCTGTGAGTTCAAGTCCAGCCTGGTCTACAAAGAGAATTCCAGGACAGACTCTGAAGTTACACAGGGAAACCCTGTTTCGATAAAACAAAAAACAAACAAACAAAAATGTTCATTTCCCTGGATAATGAATATACCATCCTGTTCCAGTTTACTTTTCTAAACGACAATAGCTTTTCCTTACCTTTGTCACAAAACCAATTTTCAAAAAAGTGGCATTTCCTTCTCCATGTACCCACAGTAGCTTGGCATATGAGACAGTCAACCTTGCTTGTTCTGGACGAAGATCATGTAAGTTTCTGGATGTATTTCTTCAAATACATTTAAAGGGTCTGTTGGTTATTTTGTTGGTTATTGCTGTGGTATTTTTTCATTGCCGAACGCTTTACAACTTAAATAAAGTAATTTATTATTATTGTTGTTATTATTATCATGAGAGCCTAAATAACAAATGCAACCTTATCCAGAGAAATGGGTATTTGTTCTTATGAGGCGATCCCAATTCCAAAATTTGTGCATTGGCTCATTTTGCTGGAAACTGAGTATTCACTGGTAGAGAGTGGGAAATGTTTCAAATCCACAGAGGGAAGCAAAGAAGCATACGTCAACTCCATTAATTTAATTTTCCTTTTCATTTTCCAAAGCTAAAGTTTTTCCCCTTGCTTCAATTTCATTTCCTATTTAAAACATGGAAACATTCCATGCATTTCAGTTAATGAGTTCCCAAGTTAAAATCCGTCACTTCATTTAAGTAGATTTTATTTTCTCTATCAGATGCAGGATATAAGTATTCATGAGTGCAACAGTGTCTGAGTTCATAAACTAATCATATTTATATTAACCGTTCACCAAAAGATCACCTTGATAATTGTTGGAATCTTGAAGTGATGAATAATTATATTTGAAGTAAAAGTAAGTGGCAGCAGGGAGATGGAACCTAACCTTTATTCTTATGTCTTACTTTAGTCATTTGATATCTACTTCCAAACACAAACTAAAGACAAAAGCAATATGTGGAAAAATTTTATCCCTTAATTAAATAAAGAGTTATTAGTCTTTTAATTTAATGTGGAGCTGTAGAGGTAGTGAATTGAAGATTTCCACAACATTTATTGCTACAATTCTGTGCAGGATCCACTGACATTATTGTGTGCTTAAGAAATAAAGCCATATTCATTATTGTCTAGATATAATATAATTAGAAAACGTATCTTTTACTCAAGATGACTAAATCCATTTAAGTCAAACATAATACGTTAAGAATGAATTACTTTGCTCGATTTTTTACTACCATCGCTTCTGTTTTGAACACTAATTGACAGAATAAATGTGCTGTGTGATTTCACCCCTTTCCTGTCCTAGTAGACTTTTGTCTGCTTTATACAAGCTAGGGTCAACAGAGAAAGAGGGAAAATCGGTTGAGGAAATACCTCAATCAAATTGGCCTATAGATAACACTATAAGACATTTTTGTGATTAATAATTGAAATGGAGGAGCGCAGCCCACTGTGGGTCTGCCAGCTCTGGGTAGTTGGTCCTGGATTGTATAAGAAAGCAGTGTGGCCAAGCCATGAGGAGCAAGACAATACGCAGTGGTCCTCCATGGCTTCTGCTTCCCTTCCTGATTCCAGGTTCCTGCCCTGCTTTCCCTCAGTGATGGAGTGTGACCTGAAAGATGCAAAATGAAACAAACCCTTCCCTTACCAAGTTACATTGGGTCATGGTATTAACATAGCAATAGAGACCCTAACTAAGGTGTCTCTTTAGAAATTTTGGTTACAAATAATGTTCCTATGGTGAAGGTTTGTAAAACTGCTTACAGTGCAAAAGGTGCTCGATTTTAAACACTGAAATTAGTTCTACAAAATTTGGGAATTATATAACCTAAATTTTTTTTAAAAAAAAGTCTTTAAAACACTTAAGGGGAACCAGGACTATGAGACCTTATCTATAAACTGCTGGAGCATGTGAAGGGGCTAGACATGCAGATTCAAAGCTACAAGAGAAATTCCAGTAAGAGCCCAGTATAGACAGTGTAATTGAAGCCAGAGGCCTCAAACCAGACCTATGATTCATCTCCATGAGCACTTACAAGTAACGAGTATGGACTACAGGGGATAAAGTGTGACTCAATGGCTCACATCACAGCTTCCACACCAAGATTTTTTTGTTTGTTTTGTTTTTATTTTGTGGGAGGAGTTTACTTTTAATTTTAGTTTTGGGGGTAGGTTGCAAGGGCAGAAGGAGATAAGTAAGACCTGGTGTATAATGTGAAATCTACCCCCCCCAAAAAAAAACAGTCATTGGTACTCTGTTGTTTAGGCTGTGAAGCTACCCTAGACAAAAGATCCTGAAGACAGCCACTCCCTAGGTAACCTCATATCACAAAAGAAGGAGCAGAAGTATGTTTGCATAGCCTGACCATTTGTCAGGATGGAATGGATACACTTGTAGGAGTCATCTTAATGTCAAAAGAACTAAGTAATCACATCCTGGGTCCAGACAGGCAGTTGAGCTTGTCAACCATTCTGAGCAACCTGTAAACTCTCTGACCATTAGATAAGGTGGCAACAGGCTCACATGTTTGGGCTTCCACAGGTATTCAATCAAAGGAGATGATTGTTGCCTTTAAAGTTAACATTAACTGAAACCCATTGACCTTGACATGTGACCGACATCCAAGGTTATCAATGTGGTTGGAAGAATGGCCAGAAGGCAACAAGTAATAGAAGTAAACGAGTACATGAAACAGCATAATTGACACATGCCCATGGCATATCACACACAAATGGTTCTCAGGAAACACTGCAGTTTTATAATAATAGACAGAAGTGCATAAGGGCAGTTAACTTTCCAAACAAGAACACAAAACTGATCCAGCTGCTGATCCTTGGCCGCCATGACTGTATTGCTTTTGTGACAGACAGTGAAGGAGGACACTGTCCTGATGCAGCCACTCTACACTGAAGAAGCTTAATGCACAGTGGAGCAGAGATAGACTGTTTTTAAAGGCTAAAAGGCATATCAGCAATACGAACAATGGTTGCTGTTAAAATTGGGATTACACTGAGGATCACTGTTGATTTACCAGAGAAGACAGCCGCTGCCAATGGAAAAAACAAAACAAAACAAAACAAAAAAAACAACAACAACAAAAAAAAAAAACAAAAAAAACTTCTAGGTAAAGGGCAGAGAATGGAGAAATTAAATAAGTTTCCAGAAATAATATTGCAGTATTTAACTATTAGAAGATCAATTACTGCTCCTGTGAGTGTGAAGGATATTGTTATTCCACATGTCAAAGCTTTTAATGTAGGGATTAGCCTTCAGAGACTCCCTACATTCTGAATCACTTGCTTGCATGCATTTGCATATATGAACAAACATTTGCTCCAGGCCTGTGATTCCCCGCAACTTCCCAAGGAGGCCAGAATCACTTCAAAGTCTGAACATCTCTGCTCTATATTAAGACCTGTCTCCCAGAATATTACTTCTTCACAGTAATTCATTGGTTTCAAATTGACTGTCCAAGTTATTTCATGTCTTATGCTAAAATAGAAAAGTTTGGGCAAAGATGGTTGCCCTAGGCTACCAGTTCACTAAATTTTTAAAACAACTGTCTTTGAATATCTCATCGATGGCATTCTCATGAAGTAGAACTATTTATTCATTCTGAGATTCTTTCTGTTTTATCTGATTAAAAATGTAAATGTTGAGGAGAATAAATGTTTATTCTTCCATAAAATTAATGACTATAGGACAAACACTAGTAATTATTAAAAATCTTTTAATCTTCTATACAGATTATGTTTATAATTCAAGAAATCTAAATAATATGGCACTTAAAAGAAAAGATATTTCTATGAGGCTATTTTAAATGAAATCAACCTTAAAGAATATTCTAATTATTTTAAACTTGATAGTAATTATTTAATGACCATGTATTTCTTATTTGTGCAAAAATAGTTTCATTGTTATAAACCAAGTAGATAAGCAATTTTCAGAATTTAAACTCAAACTTGGGAGACGGCTTAGCTGGTAAATACTCCTTCCACCAAGACTGACAGCCTGAGTTCAAATCCTGGGACCCACACAGGAGAAAAAAAACACTCTTGCAAGTTGCCCTCTGACCTCCACAAATGTGCTGTCGCAGAGGTATCCATACACCTACATAAATCAACACATAAAATATGTTTAAACCGTATCCTACTCAATGAGTGCACTATTTACTTTCTACACAGTTAAGATAATTATATAAATAACATGTGAAATTATATCATGATAGCAGTATGAAGCTTTAAAATGTTTAATTATGTGAAGTTTGGCTTTATAACATGTCATCATTCATATACAAAGAATTATGTGTAATTCTTATCTATTAATATACTTATGTATTATTGAACATTTACCAATATTTCTATATTAATACGTATAAAATATTGGATCTTCTATTTTGTCATCTTGAATTTGAGCCACACACAATTGAAATGATATTTCAGTCAACTTTGATTCACAATAAGATACGAAGATATATTTCAGTGTCATGTTTTGTCTGAATTCATGCTAATACTGCTGTGCACACATGAATTGCTTCTGAAAATGTATTCATAGGGAAGTCTTTACCCTTTTATTTCTTGCGTTGTCATGGTTCTTTGCTGTGGGATGTATAAGCCACTAGAACAAGTTCAAGATGCGCCATGCCAAGAGTCACAATTCTTTCTATGTAGCATAGAGTCCATTCTATCTAAACCCCTCTGAAATACCAACCAGGATCTGACTTAGGAACAACTTAGCTTGGTGCCAAATTTTCTCAGCATCTTCTGTCTGACTTTTATGGCAGGGTCTTATAAATCCCAGACCCGACTTGGGTACTGGGATTACAGTACGCACCAGAAAGTCCAGTTTTCATGCCAAGGTTTCGTTAATAGCTCCACACAATTATTCACTTTCTTCAAAGAAGCAATTTGTGTATTTCATTTGGTTACGAGTGTGCGTGCATAGGTAGAAGGATCTCAAAGGAGTATTGCTTCTCTGGGCCTCTTTTCCTTGAATGGATAACTACTTAATTTTATTAAGATCTGACCTATTACATAAATAAATGATGTGAATAAATTATCAAAAGCAGCTGAAGCTTTGTCTTTTTTCTGAGATCTACCACTTAAAAAGCCATTATCCATTGGGCAGGGAACCTTGACTGCTCTTCAGGCTGGAGAGGGAGGGGGAGAGGAGTGGGGGGAGGGGGAAAGGAGTGGGGGAGGGGGGAGGAGCGGGAGGAGGGGGAGGGAAATGGGAGGCTGGGAAGAGGCGAAAAAAATTTTTTTTTCAATAAAAAAACCATTATATTCTTGTAAAATGGGTACTTTGCATCCTTTTAATAAGTAGGTTACACTTTTTTGAGCTCAAGCTTTAAAGACAGACTTGGGCTGGTACAAGAGATTTTAAACTTCAAAATTGATTTCAGAATCTTTTTCAATATACAACAACAAGAAAATACATGTATTTTCATCAGTCAAAGTGTGTGCGGGGGGGGGGTAAGGAGAGGATATCACATTAAAAATTCCATTCTGCATTGAAATAAAAACCAAAATAGATTCTAGACTTGCCTATCTAGTTACTTCTAATCAGTTCCTGTACTAAACACTGGCAGACATAAGCTCTTTGACGTGTGTGTCTTACATCAAACATGCATCAAATTTTGAAAACTCATCTTGGAAAACTTCAAGAAAACTGGATGATGCTTCTAAACAGCAATGACAACTGAGAACACTAAGCAATTAAACATTTTTCACTTTTTGTTTCTTAAATCCCTTGATAATATTTTAAAACTTTTATTATAGTTTTGAGAACTTCACACATAAACACTGCATCTATATTAAGCCTATCCCTTCCTCCAGCCTCTCCTGTATCTTTCCTCTACCTATCAAATTCACTCTTTTCCTTAATTAGTATTACATGTGTACACACACACACAAATACCCTAATGAGTACTATTGGTCATATGTACGTATGTACTGGGCTCAGACAGTTTTTGTGGGAACTCATACCTGGAGGAAACTGCTTCTCCCTTCCTTCACAGCCATTGGCCTTCTGTAGCTTTTCATCTAGAGGTGGGGGCATGTTGAATTTCCTCAGTGCCTGTGGCATGTCATCTAGTGGTGTCAGGATTTCAATTTTATTCAAATAACTGCATTATTGAAATCTTCATAGGTGTATTTCCCAGCATGTCTAAGAAGCACTATCTAACAGCAGGTGTTTCGGGACTCTGGCTCTTATAAAATTCCTGTCACTTATATTTATTTTTCTGAATCTTAGGTATAGGCATTGCATCAGTTAGGGTTGAACATTCCATAGTTGCTTAGTCTCTGCATTTTGACAAGCTGAGGATCACTGTGATAGTCTCCATCTGTTGCAAAAAGAAACTTCTGTAATGAAGGGGGAGATCTGCACTCATCAGTTGGTATAAGTATTTAGTATACAGTTGAAATGATATTGGGTTAACAAAAGGGCTGTTGTAGATTTTTCTCCTGGTTCTGTGATCTTTCTAGCCATGGGTACTTGGCTAGGCTTATACTAACAGGCGTAATTCCCTCTCACGGAGCAGGATTTCAGTTCAATTAGACAGCTGTTGGTTATCTCCAAGTTACATTGCCGGTATTGCACCATTACAGATAGTTTGTCAGTTTATTCCTTGTGCTTTGTGTGAGCTTGAACTGACCTGGAAACCTCCTCCTCCAGGACTGGTTCTCATTGTATCACAAGGTGCTGTGCAAACTGCCAAGGGAGAAGAGCAATCGCTAGTTTTATCCGGCTGTAAATCTTCACTAATCTTTACCATCCTTGGAAAGAGAATACAGTGTGGACAAGGAACCCGTCAGGCTCACCAAATGTATTCACAGACCAGCTTAGAAGGAGCATTGCAGCTGGGCTCTTTTTCAAAGTGTTTGTATCGAGACAGCTATAGAAACAGAAAGACAATTTTAAAATATGCTTATTTATTTCTTGAAGTGATTGGCCTTATCCTTACTGAAATGAAACCACATCAAAGTTATTCTGGATTTACACATTTCCTAAAACAAATCAAAAGAATAAAATCCAAGCATTTGGATCACTCTGGTATTTTTTTCTATTTTTAATTTGTCTTTACTTGATATATACATGCCATGTATGAGTGATTGCAGAGGACACAAGAGGCTAATAGAATCTGCCGGTGGAACTGGAGTCACAGTGGTTGTGAGGCACCTAGCTTGCTGCTGGGACTTGAATTGAAGTCCTCTGGGTGCAACAAGGGCTCTTAAAGGCTGGGCCATATATCCCACCCCGTGCTTTTGTTATTTTCTTTTTTAAAACTGAAAATAGATCCTTCTCTCATACACTCTTTGGTTCCACAACATTTGCTTCCAGAAAGTTCTTAAGGGATTGAAACTTAATTTTTCTATAAACAGGTGGGAAAAATAACGTTTCATATTGTATTAAATACATTTTACAGCCTTTCCATATTTATCTCTTTTTGACTAAAAGTTGTATGTTTCTTTGGCTTAGATTTTCTATTTTCTTGATTACCAAGAAGGTTAAAAATATTTCTGACTGTGGCTTCAAGTTTCTTAAATGTTTTTATTCCCTTGTTTTTATTTTACATTGAAATAACATTACACAAAACTGCATCTAGATAGTTGATAATAAATATTACATTTTCAGAATCTTCACCTAGGGACTAGATTGCTTATGTACTTTTTTCTTTGTATTCACCTGATTTTTCTTTCATGTATGGAATTTATTAGTATTATCCATTAAGATGGTAGTCCTTTCTACTCTCATAAAGAACTGGTGTTTTTTTTTCTTTTAAAATATACTTTTCATGATATTTATGTAATTTTAAAATGCAATTAAATTTTATATGTTGCAAAGAATTCTTAATAAGTTTTATGATTTTTCTTCCCATTGGCCTGTCTGTAGATAAGCAAGATAGCCTATATTACTTAATATAGCCTTATGTTAATCATTTAAAGTTTCCAAGTCACAATTTCTCCCTGAGTCCATTGTTATGAAAGTATTTTAATTTCTCTAACATATATAGTAGCAGCTCATCATCAACTCTCTCTCTCTCTCTCTCTAACACACACACACACACACACCAACACAGATCACATCACTTGGGGATTTAAATAAAATTACAATGGATCTAAAGGTGCATTGGGAGAGATTTGATTTCATTTTAGTATTTAATTGTATTAGCCATGAGCATATATTCTTCTTAGGTTAAGTCTTACTGAAACATATTATTATATTTTACTAAATATTATTCATAAAAAGTTTTTGTTAGGTCTATTTCTAAATTCCAAAGCGTCAATTGTTTTAAATAGTACCATTTTAACTTAACCTTTCAAATAATTATTGGCAATGCAGAGATAGAATCGATTTCTGAAAATTGCTTTGGGGTCCAACATTTCAATTTCTCTTATTGAATCTAATAATATATTTTAAGATTATTTGGGATTCATAATTTAAATAATCACTATATTGATTAAATAGAGTTTTATTTTTCATAACCAATTTTATTCCATGAGACAATCCAACAGTTAGGAGCACTTGCTACTTTCCCATAGGACATGGGTTTAATTCTTATCAACCACATGGCAGCCCACAGCCACCTGTAACTTCAGTTTAAGACCTCTGATGCTCTCCTTTGCTGTTTATTTTAATGTCATTGCACAAACTGCGGCATCATACATCATAGCAAATAGAGAAAATGATGGAAGTATTCCTTTTCATTTCTTAAAGGTAAAGCTTTAAAATCTTGCCAATCAATACTATTAGTGCTGTTTTTTTTAAATGATTTTCTATAGAGAAAAAGAAACTTATCCTGTAATCTTCAGTTCTTCTTGACTTCTCCAGTGTATCAGTTATTGGACTTTACTGACAATTCCTTTGGTATATAACAGGATTAAGATGAATGTATGCTTCTTTTTCTATAGCTCCTTAATCACTAATGCATTGAATAAATTACATAGGGAATAATTAATGTTGAACCAAGCTTGTAACTAAACTTTTAGAACATATTTGCTTATTTTTTCAGTTATTATTTTTGTGTGTAGATTATTGTCTGCATATGTGCCTGTGTTTATATATCCCTTGGGCTCCTGCTGCCCATGGAGGCCAGAAAAGGGCATCAGATCTCCAAGTTAAGAGGACTTGTGAGCTGCCATATGGATGATGAGAATCAAAGCCAGCCAATCCCTTTAATTGATGAACTGTTTTTCTAGCCCTTAGACCAGTTTTTGATAGCTTTGGTCTTCTTAACTTTTGGTGTGTACTTTGTTTTGTTTTGTCATATTTGGAGCTGTTTAAGATTGCCTTGTCTTTGGAATCAAGATTATGTAAACATCAAAAGATAGGTTATCTTGTTCTATTCGCTAACTCATTTTCCAAATTTAAGCGTCTTAGTAACTTTTGATTTTTTTCGTCTTGCTCTAATAGAATTTCGTTAACTGCTCCATTTTTAGAATATTATTTTATTGTCAATCTCTGTCTGAATTACTAGGTATTTTCTAGTATTTTCCAAAATAGCCTTTTCCTTATGTTTTAAAGTTTAAAATCATAAAAATATGTTCAGATTACTTCCAATTATCATTTTGTTATTGTTTTTATTATTAGTTGATTTTATCATAGTCTTTTGTTTATTTTGTAGCATACAAGGTGAGAAAATATTTATTTTTTTCTCATTTTTGTAAAGTAAGCACTTAAGTATATCTGTGTCTATATAAGTATTCAGTTATTTCTGTTGTATATCCTACAAATTTCTCATGCAAAAATGTGACTGTTACAATGCTTTAATTTTATTACCTTGATATTTTGATTAACTTTATTTAGGTCATGTGCTTGTTTTGATTTATGTTTGGCAGCTTGTCATTTTGATGTAACTTCTGTGCGGTGTATATGTCTGGAGTGTGTGTTGTCTCCCTCTCTCTGTTTCTCTCCCCCTCCTCCCACTCCCCCCCCCACTCCTCTCCCCCTCCCTGTCCAGTCTGAAGAGCAGTCAGGGTTCCCTGCCCTGTGGAAAGTCCAAAGTCCTCCCTCCTCCATCCAGGTCTAGGAAGGTGAACATCCAAACTGGCTAGGCTCCCACAAAGCCAGAACATGAAGTAGGATCAAAACCCAGTGTCATTGTCCTTGGCTTCTCAGCAGCCCTTATTGTCCGCCATATTCAGAGAGTCCGGTTTTATCCCATGCTTTTTCAGTCACAGTCCAGCTGGCCTTGGTGAGCTTCTGTGGGAGTCTTGGGGTAGAGGTGGAGGGTGGTGCACGCATGTGAAAGCTACAGTGGCTCCATCTGTATGCAGTATTCTCAGGTCAGGGGACGGTTTCCATTCTATTGCTGCCATGTGAGGCATTCTCTCACTGAACTGGAATCTTGCATTTTGGCCCCTGGCTGTCCATCAAACGCTAGGGATTAGCCTGTTTCTGCTCTCCTAAGATGTGTTTACAGAGGGCTTTGTCAGTCTTGCCAGGACTTTTGCAGGAGGGCTCTCGATTGGAACTCAGATCCTCATACTTGCAAAGGAAGCACCCGCATGCTATGAACCATTGTCTCGGGCCCCGTTTTGGTTTTCTTAAAAAAATTCACTTGCCGTTTAGGATTTCGCTTTTCCCTTCATGCTCTTGTTTTTCTCCTTCACCGTGGTATAGATTTTATTCTGCTTTATTCCCAACTCAGATCCAAATATATGCTCTGCTTTTGTGGCTCATTTTACTAGAATTTGTATGCTGAGACGGGAGAACAGAGAGTTCTTTTTTGTGACTTCTCTTTTTATTTTGTTGAGAGAATTTTTCCTTAGCTACATTTCTACTAAGATTAAAAATAGTCCTGAATGCCCAAGATCTTCCATTCAGCAGCAGATAACATAATATAGCTATTTCATATCATATTACCCTGTAATGCCATGGCCATCTTAGATCGTGTAAGTACATTCTGTCATTTTTAGATAATGGCAAAATTGCCTCAAGATGTATTTCTTAGATCATCCCCCTTTATTTAGCACTGTATGACTCTATATTGGAATATAGTATATTTCCATGAGATTTTTAAACATCCTGTTCATTATCTATCTATCTATCTATCTATCTATCTATCTATCTATCTATCTATCTATCATCTATCTATCATCTATCTATCTATTTATCTATCTATTATCTATCTATCATCTATCTATCTATCTATCTATCTATCTATCTATCTATCTATCTATCTATCTATCTATCTCTATCATCTATCTATCTATCTATCTATCTATCTATCTATCTATCTATCTATCTATCTATCAATCATCTATCTATCTATCATCTATCTATCATCTATCTATCTATCTATCTATCTATCTATCTATCTATCTATCTATCATCTATCTACCATTTATCTATCTATCTATCTATCTATCTATCTATCTATCTATCTATCTATCTATCATCTCTATCATCTATCTATCATCTATCTATCTATCTATCTATCTATCTATCTATCATCTCTATCATCTATCTATCTATCTATCTATCTATCTATCTATCTATCTATCTATC
>JABTXL010006268.1:27162157-27206634 GCA_025134845.1 Neodon shergylaensis | reverse complement strand
ATCTATCTATCTATCTATCTATCTATCTATCTATCTATCTCTATGTAGTATATCTACCATCATCATTTATCTATTGGTATATGGATTGATATGAATCCACTTCAAAGATTTGTACCTATTAGATGATTTAACAGGTTTTTTATTGCTGTGAGAAGACAGTTGAGGAAAAGCAACTTGAATAGGAAAGGGTTTATTGGGTTTCACGTCTCTATTGAAGTCTATCATTGAGGAAAGAGGAACTCTATTAGAAGCCAGGGGTGGAATGTTGCTTACAGGCTTGCCCCTCATGTCTTGTTCAGCTTTCTTTCTTCTATATCTCAGGTCCACCTGCCCAGGCACAGTACCACTCTTTGTGGTATGGGCCCACTCACATCAATCATTAATCAAGAATGTCTGATATGCTTTCTATGGCCAGTCTGGTGCAGGCATTTTCTCTAATAACCTTTCTTCTTCTAATAACCTTCTCAAATAACTCTAGATTGTATAAACTTGACATAAATCTAACCAGTAACTAGGCAATCACTTGACCCTTGGGCTATAGCAACAGTCTTTGCTTACAATTTTTTAATTGCTGTTTTATATCTTTCATTTTTGTAGATAAGAAATACTCATATTCACATATTCACCCATGATCTGCTCTGTACTCCCAAGGAGTATCTTTATATAGATTTCATATCATACAATGCCAAACAAAACCAGGACGGCAAACATTTGCTTTTCTTCTATCATCTGTTTGATTTAGATTATGTGGTTATAGAGTGAGTAAGTGTGTATGTGTGTTTGTGTATGTGTCTGTTTGTGTGTGTTTGTGTGAGTGTGTATATGTGTACACTTCTAGTTCTGGGGATAGGACAAAGGCCTCATGCATGCTATGATGTATATACTTAGACATTACATATCCAGCACTCTTTTTTTGCAATAAAAATCTTTCTCTTTACCTTTAAAGATGCATTTTACTTTGCATCTTTCAAGGTAAAGAGAAAGATTCTGGGGTCACTGGATATTTAAGTAAGAAATTTTGGTCTTCTTGACTATGGGACCATAAACTGAGGAAAATGGCTGGTTTAGCTTTCTCATGGCTGATGAAAAAGTAAAAGTTTTCACTAATAAGTAGAAAGACTCATAGCAAAAATTTCCTATTAACAATGCTTGCCAGCTTACTTTTATGTTGCTACTTATTATTCACATCTGCCAGAAATACAAACTGTGGTATTTCTTTATCAATTTCTTTTTAATTGTTTCCTTTTCACTTTTATCCTGCCATCTTCACACATGAATTGATTTTGTGTTTACTGTTTATTCACATTGTAGGCAAAATTGTGAGTTACACAGTAACACTTTCATGGAAATTAAACATCACATGCTTAATGAAAATCAACTATCTTATTCCATGCTTTCTATCTACTAGACAACAATATATACAATATTTAGTAGATACACACCCATATCTTCTCATTTTTAATACATAAAGACTTTATGAATTTTGAGAGGTTATTAAACTTTAGAAGCTTGGAATGCTTATCCATTTACAATGTCTGCACTCATCAGGAGACTGAATCAGGGAGATAAGGACATCAGTGACAGCCTGGACTACATGTGAACATAAACTAAAAACAAACCTGATCAAGTATCCATATTGCTCTAAAATTAGTATTTTAAGTTAACATGATATTATGAACATTTTCCTGTTTGTCTTAATAGTTTAAAAGTTTTAAGTAAGGACACATAATTTTATTGTGCTTCTATATAATACAATTAAATATTCCCTAATACATGCACATTTGGCTGATTTCACTTAGCTGTATTTAGAGACAAATTAAGCTTTGAGAATTCAGTGGTAGAGCACTTTCCTGGCAAGCAGAAGGCTCTGGGTGTTAGGAAACCAGAAGTTTTTTTTTTTGTCTGACATACAGAAACAATGCCTATAATATGATTTTCATAGATAACTCATTGATTGTTTCCATAGTTATTCTGTCAAAGTAAATAAAGTAATGGCAGAGTTAAACATGTGTTTTTAATTGTGAAAATTTGTGATTAAGACAGCAAAGTTGTGGCATTGGGTGGTTATCCTTACAAATGAACAGCAGCTCTCCTTTGATTGGTATACTCCAAACACATGGTGCATAAATGCACCGAGGAGGCAAATATTTGCCTTTTTCCATCATCTGTTTGCTTTAGATTAGGCAGTTATAGAGTTTGCTATCCTCAGTTTCAGTCTTCTCCTTCTTAAGCTTTAGAAACGACAAAGGCAACACGGATGCATCCATTTCTTTGGAAATTTAGCAAAGCACAATGAAAGTTCTCGGGTTTCCTGAGGCACAGTTGATTCTCATTTCTCCATCACCCACCAGCAAAATGGTTTCATTTGGTAACTTATAAATTAGTGAAAGTAGATTATTGTTTAAACGCAGAGTTGAGTAATTTGTTAACTGTAAAATAGTATTCTTTTCTTGATTTGGAAAAAGGTATGGAGATCATCATGATCATCATTTGGTCTTTTGAAGCTGTGATTTTAGTTTTGGTGTTATTGATCATTCAGCCAATCTGAAAACACTTCAGGAGCTTATTAGTTTACATTTCTTTTTGCCAGTTTGAAGCAACAGAACACCATTGGCTCACATACATCATTTTTGAGAAGGTTGATATATTTAGCCTCTGTGGGCATATGAAATATAATTTCACATCCTGTATTATTCATACATTTTGAAGAACCATTTATCAGCAGAACACAGAATGGTAGTTAATAGATGCTTTGTCACCTATGTGGCTGGCTCCATAATTTCTTACACTACCATTAGCTATTAATAGAAACCCTTGAGTGTGTCAAGACCACAGACTTTCTTTAATGTTGCTTACTTGAAAATTGAATGATGACCTTGCTGGCAGAATGACTAGGGGTGTAATCACCACCCATACTACCTTGCACTTTTTGTGTGGCACTGGCTATTCATACTTCCTTAGACATGGGTGAGCTGCAGATCCAGTAAGTAACATCTACAAAATGAGAACATTGAGTGGCGTCAACTCTTTTGGTAAGTAAGCACGTTTAATTTAATCCCTCAGAAATAAATTGAGAGTTAAAATTTTTTTTGTGTGTGCGATATTCTACATATGACAGCTTCAGCTCTTTTTAGAAATTACATTTCAAATGATATTTTCCTTGATATTTCAATTAATTTCAACTATTTTCTGAACCATTATGTTTGGCTTGATTTTTTACGAAGTTTTGACTGGCTAAGTGGTTCAAAATTAATATTTTTGTTTTATTTAGTTTATGAGCAGTTGATAGCAAATGATGCATTAATTTCAAAAAGCAATAGTCTATTTATTATTAAATATATATACTGTCCATTTTCATCCTCAATAACTTAAATCATGCTATTTTGAAACAAAAGAGTGAAGTGAATAGTAAATTGCGATTTACATGGTTTAATGCTCTAATTGAAAAAAAAGAAAAAATCTCTAAATATTTCAGATATAAAATTATACAGATGGGGCTTAGGCATGTGACTTAGTGTTATCATGAATATCCAATACATCCTATCCTGTGGATTCAATCCAACCACCAAAAGCAAAAGAAAAATCATCCAATTCAATCAAAACTAAAATGTTAAATATATATTTTTGTAAGCTAGAATTTTTTAATGCGATAATCACATTGAACTATTATGTGTTTGTTTACATTACATAAGCTTATTCCTCTGACTCTGGAATTAAAATTTTCTCTAGAAAAAAATATTTTTAAGTTTGAGCAGTTGTTTCTTCGTTTTCCTTTATGTAATAGCTGTCTAAGTAGTGACAATAGAAAATTATAATATTAGTTAACAGAAAGGAATTGCCTTATATTTTAGCTTTAAGAATTCACACATAAAGCTTTAGCAAAATTAAGAAACAACTGACACACTGTATCTAAAACTTAGAGGGAAGGGACCTATTTCCATATTATCAGTGTGCATAATTGACACATGCACCTGATAGAACAGATTCCTAGTGAAAGCGAGGGAGACAGAGGAAGCAATAACATCCTATGTGCTGTATAAGTGTGGGGTTGTTCAATTGGTCTTCAATATCCTATTGTCAGTGAATTTGTTCCAAATCACTAACCCTCAAATCAAATAAATTTTTTTTTAAAAAAATCTTGATATTGATATGAACAGCATTGTAATACTAAAACTTTGGTTCATGCAGAGTGATCGTGGACCAAACAGAGCCAAACTAAACTAATGTCTGCTACAAGAAATTCTTGCTGTAGTAATGAATATCAGTTACGTACAGATTTTGCATTAATTATTATAAACTATGTATGGCTATTTTTACTTTTGTCATGGTAGTGACCTTTATCAATATAGAGTGTGCTCTGAGGCAACAATTAGGTGGTGAAAACCTTTGATAGTACCAAAACAAATTACGATATATATTATTGTTCTTGTTGCTGGGACAAAACACCTGACAACAGAAAATGCAGGGATGAAGGATTGTTTGCAATTATAGATGATAGATGTAGAGGATATTGTACTCCACGGTAGGTAAGGAAAATGGCTGGTGACTCTGCAGTAGAAGGAGCACGAGGCAGCTGGTCACATCACACACGCTTTTCAGAAGCAGAGAGTAGAGAGAAGTAGAGCCTCACTATATAAACACAAAGTCTGTATCTCAAGACCCATTTCTCCACCTCCTGAAATAGCAATAGCAAGAGCAGCTCAAGAGAGAATAAGCATTCAAACATGAACCTTTAAGGACCATTTTACATCCAAAATAACCACTGCCTCGTGTACTCATACTTCAGGTGCTACCCACTGAATATTCAGTTAGTAACTATCTCAGTTGCCAGAGAGATGCTCACAGGTTTCAGTGTTGTGTAAACAATACCTTGTTCAGTAATAGTCCTAAAGCACAAGAAAGGAATTGCTGACAAATTTATTACAGGATATTATCATGACTACGCTGCTTTACAATTGTTAATACATTACTGTGTCCAATAAATAAGTTCAATGTTACCATAGGATGCAACTGTAGCATCTGGCATACCCACAAAGTAGACGAAAAATGTGGTTCATGTCAGGGTATGGAGAGCAGTTCAGAAAGAAATTATTGTATCATACTACTCAAAGAATCAAGAAATCTATAATTTACAGCTACACATTTTGGTATTTTCCATTTTACTATTTTAAAACCAAAACGGACTACAGGCAGTGGTTGACAGCACGCAGCTAAAATGTGGGAAGTGAGCTACACACAAAGGGAGACGATCGTGTGACCGTAACAATCCTCATAATTGATTTCTTTTAAATGCGCAGAAACTCTACAAAATGATTTTGGAGAAGAGCAGGAAAACAGGTCAATAAGAAACACAGTGTTTATTGCAGCGATCAAAAAGAAAACCTGAGGCCACTTCGTTCCCTTAAAAATGCTTAGCTTGGTAGCTTCAAGCAAGAACTAATATGGGCAGGATGTCAAGCAACTAGTCACATTTTAAATTCCACAGTGGGTAATATTTTCAGTATCTGGCAAGGTTTCATTTTGCCTTACAATATTCCTTGGAGCATGACAGTCCACAATTGATTATTACTTTAATGGTTTTGCTGGCAGTACAGCTTTTGTGGGCAAGGCTTTCTGCTATAAATTGCACGCAGGAAGCCATATATTGGATATTCCCTTATGAAAAATTCCACAAAACTAACGCGATGTTTAAAGTCCACTTTAATCATTCTGTGGCAAGAGTATGGAATAAACATTAAGTTAAAAATCCCAGATGATATAACCCAATTCACTCTTTTAAATAACAATCTCTAAGCATCAGAAGCTGAATTCCATCATTTAAAATATCCTTTTTAGTTGAAGTTACCTTATTCCTCTTTAATCACTGGATTTTATGACTTAAAAAACATGGTTGATGTAGAAAATCATAGGTGACAGTGTAACAGGGTTTTTTTTGTGATTAATACATTAGTTGCCTCTGTAGATTTTAAAGTATATATTTAGACATGTGAGAAAATGATGACTATTATATGGAAAATCATCTCTGTCAATATTAAAAGAATAAATGGTTTTACACCATGTCAGTGACTACAACAAGGTATTTTGAAGTTGTCTATAATATTATAGATTACGTAACTTCTGCCTTCCAAAAATTAAAGGAACAGTAGTAGAAGTAAATCCAGTAGTTCGTGAAATAGACCCAGTCAGTATTTTTTGTTTGTTAAAGATGTATTTTTTATTTTATTTTATGTATGTATGTATGTGTTTTCATGCTCTTTTGAATATTTGCTTGTGGAGGCCCAAAGCGGATGTTGGATCACTTGGATCTAGAGTTACAGATGCTTGTCAACCACATAGTCCTGGCCCTTGATGAGAGCAGTGAACACTCCATTCTCCGAGCTCTCTCTCCAGCCTCCAGTCAAATTATAAAGGTTTTATATCTTGATGTCCACTTTGACTGTTTTTCTCCACTGGGGAGATTTTTGATTGTTTTGGGCAGAGAAGTCAATTAATTTTGTTGATGTTTAATAGACACAGATTGCCTCAACACTAGAAATGAGCAGATTAATAGGAATAGTTATTCAACTTGATCATGAACAACCAACTTGTTTGCTAGTGTTTCAAAATTGTGTATATTTGATAGTGATTTCATCAATAAGTGCAGAGTGATGTTTTTGGCATTCGAATCTGAATATTTTAAACTTAAAAGCAAATAATCTATTTTACTGACAACAGAAATAAAGAGAAATTCTAACATTTTTCTCAGTGAGTATTCATATAAACATTATATATATATTTATATATATATGTATATATAATAAGTTTTTACAGAGAAATAGAAATTGAAGAAGATATGGCATATTTATACGTATACATATAATATAAATACATGTTAACAGGCATTTATATGTATTGATTAAGGCTGCCATAACAGAACAATACAGATCTAGTGCCTTAAAAGGCAGTTCACACTTTCCTGATTTTTGAATCTGAAATCCTACATCAAGGTGTCTGCAGATTCAGTTTCTGGATGTGTGCAGTCTCTTTGGCTTGCAGGAAGGGCCTGTCTTGCTGTGTTGTCACACACTTAGCTTCACTCGTACCCGTGTTGTCTCTTTAGCTCTCCAAATGTTCTCATCTTGCAGGATACTCGATATTAGAATCGAGCCGTTCCTCATGGTTTCATTTTTAATGGGTATGTGTGTTCGCAAGTGTGGTTATGTGTATTTACATGTCTGTGGGCATACATGTGTGGTGCATGTAGATGTTGAAGGGAGAAGTTAAGACTCAGTGTTTCCCTTGGTTTACCAAGGCAGGTTTCTTGCTGATCTGGGAGCTCCCAGACATTGCTAGTCTAACTTCACAGCTCCCTCTAGGGATCCCTTGCCTCTGCTTCCTGAGTGCTGATATTACAGATGGGACACCCTGCCTACTTGGCTTTTGCTGTTATTGTTGTTCAAAAGAGGATTTACTAGTCCAGAAGATATACATTAAGCCAAAATAAAGTAAGTTAAAAATAGTTTGTAAAATGTAAGCTGAGTTATGAGCTCCATAGATTTAAAATTCTGTACTGTGGTCAGCAGGGACTACAAATATAAGTTGAAAGTTTAGAGCAAACATAAAACTCACATAGACACCATAAAGGCATTGTTTTCCTTATAAAAGGACAACACAAAATTATTTGTATTTTCTTTTCTTTATTTTACATTCCAGCCACAGTTCTCCTCTCACTTCTTCACCTACCTTCCATCCTCCCCTCCTTCCCAACCCACCCTCCATTCACTCTTCTGGAAGGGTAAGGGCTCTCATGGTGAGTCAATAAAGTCTGGCACACTAAACTGGGTCAAGACCACTCCGCAGAAAAAAGGCTAAGCAAGGAATCACACAATAGGGAATGGGCTCCAACAAGCTATTTCATGCAACAGGGATGTATCCTCGTCCTACTGCAGTGGACCTGCAGATATTTCAAGCTTCACCACTGTCTCCCACATATGGAAGGCCTAGTTTGGTCCCATGGAGGCTCTGCAGCTGTAGGTCTAGAGTTCATGTGTTCCCATGAGCTTGGTTCAGCTGTCTCAGTCGACTTCTTCATCATGATCTTGACCTCTCTTGTTCATATGTTCCCTCCTCCCTCTCTTCAACTTGAGGATGATCTGACTGCGATATCTGTCACCCCATTGATCACTATGGTTCATTTAACTGGGATGGCTGGCTAGGCAGGTGTCCCTTCCTCTCCACAACTCCATGAGTGTCCCTCCCAAAGAGGGACCTTCCCTGAATAGAGGAGGACTGCTCTTTGGTCAAGGTTATAAAATTAGCTGTGGTCCCCTGTTAGAGTCTCCAAACAAGCTTGCTTTTCTTTTTTTCTTTTTTTTTAATTTTTAATTGTTTTCATTGAGTTATACATTTTTTTCTCCACTTCCCTCCGTTCCTCTGCTCTCCCCTTCTAACCTCTCTGGTGACCTCCACACTCCCAATTTACTCAGGAGATCTTGTACTTGACATTTTATGAATGCTAGGGATCTGAACTTTGGTTCTCATGCTTCCAAGACAAGGGCTTTATCCACTGGGTCATCCCTTCAGCCCCCTAAGAGTTTCATTTCAACCTGGTTATGCTTTTCTGAGGTATCTTAAAGCCAGTTACATTTTAAGGTACTGGAGTTTAAGGCTTTAACACAAATGTGAGAAGAACACAGCTCATCCACAGTATAACTTTCTCATTTCTTTCTCATTTATGTTTGGAGAAAATAAATCCATCTTTAAAAAACTGCTTTAGTTTCTTTAAAGCTACCAAAAAAAAAAAAAAAACCCAAAACCAAACCAGGAACCAAAAAAAAAAAAAACAACCAAAACAAACAAGTCAGTAGTTTGAATTCATGAATGCTGTAATTAAGTTCCTTGATTTCAGTCAGTATTTTGAAAAGAATTTAAAGCAGCCAAAACAGATATCCTAAATCTATGTACAAAATAAGTGCTTGTGTTGCCCATAGCAACACATGTTGAGGTATTGCAAAGGTTTACTTCTAATTTATACGTATTTATAACAGGAATAATTTCTCAGGATTGCAGTATTGTAAGAAAATTATGATTAAATAGACTTTATTTGAGCTAGCATTATCTTGCTGCTGAATTTAGAGTGAGAACCAAGGGCTCCAGTGCTCAGTAACAGAACCCACAATGAAAGACCCTCGAAGAGGACCCTCTCTCGGGGGAGAGACTTCCCCAGAGCCAAGGAACAGGCCGAGACCACACGGATGCAAATCGCAAGAGGTTTAATGAGTAAACACAGGTACCTGCGGGCCGCAAAGGCTTTCGGAGGACTTGCGCGCCTGCCGGCTGGGAGGAGGGCTTTTTATAGGACAGAGGGCAGCAAAAAGTAAGTTTTACAGAAGCAGAAAAGCGTGGTTATCGGTCGGTCGGAATGAGGCAGGGGGCATGAATGGTTTTCCTCTCCCAGCATGGATGTCTGGCAATAGATCTCCGGTTCTTATCTTATAGGTATCCTGTTTTTCAGCCATCCTGCTTTGTCCTATCTTTATAGATATCCTGCTTTGCAGTCATCCTATCTCGTTGACATCCTGCTTTCCCAAGCAAATGGGATGTCCTCATGAGAACAGGCTAGCTGCTGATCTTGAGAATCTTTTAAGCAAACAGGACGTTCTCCCGGGGAGCATGCTAGCTGCGGGTTTTGAGGAGGGGGTCTGTAGGGTCTTTCACACAACAACACACCCACCCCTGGCTACACACTTACAGATTTCGGATGGGCTTGACATGTTGGGTTGACATTGGAGACTATCATCTCATCCTTTTAAGAAATATTTCCTATTGAAAAAGACTCCTGAAATTACCTATCTACAGAAGGTCAACATTCTTCTTTGGCTCTCTTTGTTCTAAATTATGGAAGGAAAACATACTGAGTATGACAAAGCAGATGAGATCCTCAGCACAGGGCAGATGCATCATCCACTACCTAAGGTAGTTAGCCAGTGGCAATCTTCATCCACTACCTAAGGTAGTTAGCCAGTGGCAATCTTCATCCATTACCTAAGGTAGTTAGCCAGTAGCAATCTTCATCCACTACCTGTATTGCAGAGGCATAGTCAGTTTCTAACTTTTCTGCTCATGAACTAAAAAACTATGCAAACTAAAATAGAAAAAATACATATTCCTGCCAAACATTTTGGAATTTAACTCTTACAGTTTAATTCTTATTTATTTGGCTTCCTCTAATCAGCTTCTTACATTTTTGCAGAGAAAAATAATGGATCAATGAAATTTAGTCTTTTTATCATATCAAATTTAATTTTTTTTTTTAGGCAGGGTTTCTCTGTATCTTTGGGGCCTGTCCTGGAACTACTCTTGTAGACCAGGCTGGCCTTAAACTAACAGAAATCTGATTCTATCTGCCTCCCTAGTGCAGGGATTAAAGGTGTATGCCACCTCCCAACATTTAGTTAATTAACTAATGTATTTAGCACCTTGACCAGTTGTGTGTGGTCTCTTTCTCTCTCTTTCCCTATCCCTCTTTTTTTCTTTTATTTATTTATTTATTTATTTATTTATTTATTTTAGGCAGGGTTTCTTTGTAGTTTTGAGGCCTGTCATGGAAATAAGTCTTGTCACAAGGCTGGCCTTGAACTCACAGAGGTCTATCTGCCTCTGCCTCCTGAGTGTTAGAATTAAAGGCCTGTGCCACCACCACCCAGCTCTTACAAAACATCCTAACTGCAACCTCTCCTCTGTCCCCTTCTCCAATTCCCCATGTACTTCCCCTTTATCCCAGGTAAAATAGCATAAAAAAGCAGACCTCCCAGGGATATCAACCAAACACAGTCTAACAAGATGCAATAAGATGAGGTATAAACTCTCATATCAAGCCTGTACAAGCCAACCCAGTAGGAAAAAAAAAAGAGTCCCACTAGCTGGCAAAAGAGTCAGAGACACACCTACTCCCACTGTTAAGATTGCAACAAAACCTCAAACTAAACAACCATGGCATAGGGTCACACAAGCAGTGGTTACCCCTTCATTATATGTGAGCCTCTTTGTTTCCTGCTTAGTTGATCCTGTGTGTTGTCTTCTCGTGGTATTCCCAACTCTTTTGGTTCCTACAATCCTTCCTCCTTCTCGTTTATGGGGTTCCCCAAGCTACCCCTACTGTTTGACTGTGGGTCACTGTATCTGTTTCTTAGTGAGGACTCCTAGTAATGGAAGATATGGAGCCTAAATGTGGCTGTCTTCTGTAACCAGGCTAAGCTCCCAGTGGTAGGACTGGGACAACAACTCAGCCACAGAACATATCATCCCTGCAAGTTGCACTGGGGAAATGAAGGCCCCGAGCTTGTTGGAGTTGCCAACCAATGACTGGTCTAACTTCAGGCCACAAGGCAAGAGAGGGAGCCCATGCCATACACTGTCTGGATGGCCAAGATCTGGAAGCTGATGGCTCAGAGACCTAGGGTAGAACCAAACATAGCTGCGAGAAAAATGCAATGAAATGATTCCTAATATATTCTGCTCTACTCTGATATTTTTCTGTATGTATGTAGATCAGTGCCTAGTCCAATTGTCATCAGAGAGGCTTCCTTCAGCTGCTGATTGGAGCAGATACAAACTGAACTTCCTTGAGTTACATAGCTGTCTTTTCTTGTGTTCTGGTGTGCATGGCATGTGCTTTTTCTCTTTCTTTTGTTGTGTTCCATCTCTATGAACTTGCTGATTTCCAGGTCAGGACTTACCAGTGAGGTTCATTTATGACTTTTACAACTGTTTCAGTCTAGTAGATTTAAAGTATTCTTTTTGGTCCAGCAACCCTGTGGATTTATTGAACTTGTTTACTTGTTTACTGGTCTCTTAATGCTCTTGTGGGGACACTGGATTTTGGAAGAACAGAAAGAGAAGAAGAAGAAAGATGAACACTGTGCTTTTGTATAAATATTTTGTGGAGTTAGTTAATATAGACTGACTAGTTATCAAACATATAAACGTATAACAGTAATGACCTTACCACTCTGAGAGCTTGACTAACTTTTTGTCTCCCGAAGCCAGAAGTTGCTGAGTTTTGAGAACGACTGGACAAATTTGTTGTGTTCTAATTATTGTGTCTTGTGAGTATATTGTCCCTGAATGCCCTTGATGAGGGAGTCAAAAGAATTTTCCGTGTTAACATCTGCAGTGGAGTCTGAAGAAATGTTCCAAAGATGAAAAAAAATAAAAAAAATAAATTAGAAAAGAATACTGTGTAACCTGCCTAAGGGAATTACAAATGCCGCAGCCACTTACTCCTGGGTACTGTCATCAGACTCTAAAACTTTTACCAATTTACCCAACAGTAGGACTCATTGACCTCACAAATTATTTTGACTAAGACCTTTCTGGCTTCTGGAGACACTTCAAGCTGCTTAAAGTCCGAATGTGTAGTGATTTTGTTTTTAATTCCTAATGTCAATCTTGGTATCTCCATACTGGGTTTCACTGTCCAGTACAAACTGGACAGGAGCAGTCTGTGCAGTTGTCTTGGTCCTAAAGAGCTGGGCTTAGTTAGCGGTGTGCACTTGCCACCTTAGTTTGTCTCAGGAGTTCTTCCCTACACTCTCAGTCCTGACTTTCTTAGGTTAATACAAAAAACCAAACTGGCATCCAGGCAAATATAAATATTAGTCTTTTTATTTCTAATTTTGTTTTCACATCAAACGCTAGTTTTTCTCATCTCCTTTGAAATTCTCTTCTAATTTTACTTCAGATGATGCGAGAGTTCTGCAGCTATTTTGATATGTTCACCCAGTCAGCAACTTTCCCTACAGTATATAATTCTGATGTAAATTATGGACGCTCTTCTATGGAGAAAAAGATGCATAGCCTACGCAGAACTTCATGCATCATTTCCTAGCTATGGGTAACCTCACTCCACTCGGGGTTAGGTGTTTAAAACCCAGACAGCATGGGGAGAAAAACACAGGTTCGTCCAGCCCATCCATGTCTTACGCTCTGGTTCTGAAGAGCAGAACAGCCACATGTTCTCTACACGGCTATATGCATGGGGTTCCTTCCAGTCAGCAGGGTTTCTTTTGAACTAAAAACCAGATTAAACCTATTTATAGGATATCGTTTTGTTCAAAGTATTGTCATTGCATATGGTTAGGATGGAAGGTGCATTGATAATAATTTTATTTTGAGACAGATCTCAGACTGTAGCTGGGACTACTCTGGAACTCATTGCGTAACCCAGACTTGCTTTGAACTCACAGAGATGTTCCTGTATCAACCTCCCGAGTACCGAAACCATAGGCATGAGTCATCATCATGCCTTAAATAACACTTTTGATCCTTTCTGTGTGCTGGGTTCCTCTCATGTACTGCCTCATCCAAATGTCTGAGTAACTTCAAGAGAAAAGCAAGGCTATTGCTCAAACGATGATAAATACCGAGTTCTCAGTGTGGTTGGCGCTATAGCTCAGCTGGCAGTGAGCTTGCCTAGCATGCGTGAAGCCCTGGGTTGGAGCTCCAGTATGTCTTGAAACAGAACATGGTAATATCCATGTATAATTTTAATATTTGCAGCTTCATACTGTGTTGGAAGCTGCCAGGACTATATGATACCCTTTCTCCAAAAAACTTAAAATAATAATAATAACAAACAACAGAGTGCTTTACTCTTTTTGGTTCTATAAAACGAAAAATAAAACCGGTAAATCTATGAAGATTCCTAAGACATACAACCAGAGTAGGATGATCGACTTGAGGTTTCAATGTCATGTTTATTCCACTAATTTAAACCGTAAGTATATTTTGAGAATTATAGAATGTTTTATTGAAGTCTTAATATGGAAGAATCAAAACTGAAAACATATTTTAGCAAAATTGGACAATGTAATTGAAACTCCACAGGGTGTTTGGGCACTCAGTTCTTAACCTATAAATCAGTGTGATTACCCTTGGAGACTGGCTGGGATCCCAGCGAAGCTCCTGGTTTGGCATATAGAGTACTGAAGGCTGAATTTCTCTATGCGCATGATTGGCCTTGACAGCTCGGATGCCAGAAGGCTTCAGGGTTTTATCTCTTAGAAGTTGGGATACACTCGCATTTCAGTGTCTACGGGGCTTTATTGGTTGAAAATTAACCCTGCCTTTTCCTACATTACCCGTTTTCCTGTTGGTCATTGCTTTTTCTGGACGAGCTCATAAGACATCCACGGCTCTCATAACCAAGACATACTTATTTCACACTCACTTCTGCCCAGAGATCAATTTCAGATTCCTAGTAGACATTTTAACTCAGGTATTTTACAGGCTAGAATTTCTGACTCCCCACCCCCCACTAGATTCTGTGTGTTTCTATTATGCTACGGATATAACTTCTGTTTTTTTGTCATAACCCAAGTAAGTGAGAATGACATCCAGAAAATATTCAAGGGTGAGAAAAAATGTGAACTTGATCTAATGTAAGATTGGCAGTACTCAAAGAGATATCTCCTGTTTATAGTTGAAAGAACAGATGAATGTTGCAAAAGGTTTGTGGTTTGGAGGAATAGAGAGATTCTTATATGTGGAAAATGGATATATTTATGTTATATTTACTTACTTATGAATGTCTAGAATACTCTTGTGGCATTGTTCAAATGGAGCTTAGTTACCTAGCAATAAAATAATGCTTTATTGTTAAAACTGTCTCAAGATGTCTTTAAGTCTAGAGACAACATTTCTGGTGAGAAAACTAGAATCTATGACTACTCCCAGCACTCCTCCTACATAGTAGATGATTCGGGAATACTCTGTGGCTGGTCTATCCATTGTCAGTGATCAGCGTGGTATAGTTGACCTTTCTTTCTTCTGAGGGAAATGTTACAAAACAGTATTTTACTTGAAATTAAGATAACAACTAATTACATCCTAATAGCTTGATACAATATTTGACACTCAAAAGCTGAGAAAAATCACAGCTGTTTTACCTGAGAAAAGAAAGGATTCCTTTTCCTTCTAAGTTTCAGGAATCTAAGGCACTAGGGTGGTCTGATAGCACTTTCACCTCTCTTTGGGAAACCATTTATTAAATTGTCACTGAAACGCCCTTAAGGGCCTCCTAAAAGGTTTACAAGTGTTAATGAGCTTTCCAATGTGTCTGAACCAGGCCCAGAGAAGAGTATGATACACAGAATTACAGAAAAGTAGGAGATCATCTCTGAAGTAGCTCCCCCCCACAATAGCCTACTGGAAGCCCAAGAACAAGTTTCTCTTGCTCATCAACATCATCTGGTTGGGAGTAGTGAGGTTAAATGAGGTTCCCTGTCTCCACTGAGCAGGCGGGTATTCCCACTGGAATCCTGCCCAGGTGTTACAGACATTCACCAGCTTTCCTGTCTTGCTAAATATGGCTCTCCATCAGGGATAAGTGCAGTTGTGGATTTGAAAGATCGAGGGTTCTTAACATGAATGCCATGCAGTGTGTCCTCTGTACAGTGTGTGTGTGTGTGTGTGCATGTGTGGAGAAAGAGGAAGAGGGTGTCTCTGTCTTTGTCCATCTGTCTCTGCCTTATGTGTTTGCATGTGTCTGTCTATAACGAATAAAGTCTACATCCTGAAAAGAGGAAAAATTAGGAGTTGGCTGCTTCGAAAAAAATAAAACATTTCTGCTTGTTGATACAAAAACTCGGCACAGGTGGAAGGCATGTCAGTACCAAATTAGTTATTCATTCTGAATTAAGCAACTAAAGATTTTATTAAATAATATTTTTAAATGACATTAAGGTGCATGGATGGACATTCTTTTAGTAAAATATACAAAATGAAAAAGAGCTCTGTGATTTAGAGTGAAGCAAATGGAATTTTCCTATCTTTTCCTATTGAAGGAATGTGAGAAATCAATAAAACATTTTCTCTGCTTCTAAATCTTCATGTCATTTTGTTGGTTTTCTTTCACTCACGTTGAAGATGACTTTATCTTGGGTGTTTCTTAACAGACTAGGGTAATCTTGTAGATGACCCAAAATGCATATTACTTATACACCTATAACAATAATAACACACTATAGCTGTGCATTTCCTTACACAATTTATAGAGGAGCTAAAAACTACTCCAAGGTACAAGTTCACTCCAGAAAAATCCATTACTAGCTAAAAAGGATACTTTTGAATTAGAACATCCAATACAATGTAATTAAACTTACTAGAGAATTGAAATGTAATATAACAATGCTTATGCTAATTGAAAAATCAATGTCTAATTAGTATAAGCTACTCTTTTTTTCTTCCTATAAAGTCTTTATGGTCCCTATGGAAAACTGGGATAATATCAAAACACAGGCAAAATATTAACTTCCACTGATAGCCCCACCTCAGTCACATTTCATCACCCGTTACATTTATATTTACAGTTAACAATTTCTTGAATATTAGTTTATTGTCAATGCATATCCTAAACACTGTGGAATTTTCAACTTTTTAAACCACTTCATTAGAGAACTTATACTGCCTGACTTCAGAAGCTGCCATGGCTTAGTAATCCATGATCTATAGGTCTGGCAAACAAGGACTAGAGAGATCAATTGACACAGGTTCAGGAATTCGCCCACATAAAGATATACACAAGTATTCCCAATAGAACTTTCACAAAAGAGCAAGTATATTGCAATGGTGAAAAAAGTCTCTCACCAAGTGGACATCTACATAAAAAAACAAATCAACGCGCCGAATCCAGCTGCAAGCAACACACCTTTCAAATACTCTTTTATTTGCATCCTCCGAAAGGTATCTTCAAATTTCTACTGTCTTTACCTTCAATCCTGTGCATCTTCTACCTTGAAACAAAACAAAAAGTTCTGGCTCTGCATATAAACAGTTTTTGAAGCTATTGCCATAATCTTTTAACAAAAATATTATTAACAAGTGTGAGACACATAAGATAATACCCAGGACAGTTTAGAATGTCCATCAAATCGTGAATATCCAGACACTAACCACTGCTTACTCTGTATTCAGTAATAGAGAAAAGCACAGGTTTGTGACTGGAATGACCTGTAAAGAAATAATGTAGCTTGTAAGGCAGATAGTGAGGTCTTTCTTGGTGGGGGGTGAGCCCTGAATCGACTATGCAAAGATGAGTTAGAATTAGTCAAAATAAAAATAAAAGGTTGCAAAGGAATTCCTGGTTAGTAGTAGTATCATTAATATTATCACTGTCACAAATGTGGTTACCCAGAAGAATTAGGTCGTTGGCGTGTTGAGGTTGGAGCCAAGATCTCTTCACATGTTGCTACTCTCTAGATAATGCTACCGAGTGAAGAGATCATACATTTGAAGTATAACAATTTGTGTAAAATTAAGAGATTTCAAAGCTTCTTTATATTTGGAATTTGAACAACTTTTGGTCAAAGTTATACATAATTTACATTCTGCTGTTCATGCATGTATGCATAACTTCTGTTGCATGTGTATATGTGTACATGTTCACATGTGTACAGGAGCACATGGATGTATGTTTGCATACATGTGGATGGCATAGGTTGATATCAATTTCTCAGGTGTTTACTGCTTTATGCACTGAGTTAGTCAAGACTTCTCATTTGAGCCCAGAGTTTGACAATTTCGCTAGTTCAAATAATCACCCTTCTCTGTAGAATCCCCAGTCTCCAATTCCTGAGCCCTGGGATTACACATAGGCTTCTTGTCCTGCCTATCCTTGACTTGAGTGTGGAGTTTAGGAACTCCAGTCCCTATGCTTCTGTGGCTAAGTACATAATACACTGAGACTTCTTCTCAGTCTTCCATTATATTCTTAGCATTTGAGTAGCCAATGGAATACCCTTTCTTCAGTTTTTAATTAGTGGCTCTACCTGTAAGGAAAAGTATGAAATCAACTCACTCTGTCTTCTAAGACAGCTTTGCCAGAACATAAATGAACGTATTCTTATTTTTCTGTTATTTATTTTATATATTACTGTAAATAACTGTACATTTTTGAATTTGGATGTGTATAGGTTATATATTATCTTAGTAAGTTCAACACACCATAGTATAGTACCAGAGGCAGGCTACTAAAAGCAACAGAAATAGTTCATAGAGTCTGGGTCTGGATATGAGTCATATTGACACTCTGGCAGATTCTAGTAAGAGTATTATCTTCAGGTGCCGTAGCCATTTTCTCGAAAGTTCTCAGGTGATACAGAGGAAAGTCTCTGACACCTGGTTTTATAAGTTATTCTTCTGAGTTTTTTAAAGTTTCTTGCTCATGACCTCTTTACCTCATAAATACTTTGCCTCCGCATTGTATCCCATTATGAATTCATATTTAATCTACAGTATATATTTGATGTTTTTCAGTCTTAATCAATAAAGGCACTGTACCATTTCCTACAAATAAAATAATTGAAATTATGTTTTTAGGTCAGTGAGTGATTTATACCATGGGACAACTGAAGTTATTATTCATTAGTTATAGCCACTGGAATCAAGCATTTTTAAAGCTGGGTGTGCTGTTTTGTGCCTTTAATCATAGCACTTGAGAGGCAGAGGTAGGTGGATCTCTGCCCATTCAAGTCCATCCTGATCTACAAAGCAGTTTCCTGGACAGCCAGGGAAGTTACACAGAGAAACCCTGTCATGAAAAAAAACAAAAACAAACAAAACAAAACAAAAATAAAAACAAAAACAAACCCAGTAAAACAAAATTACATTTTAAATATTTAGGCATTGACTTTTTAAAGCTTAAATATATATTAAATGTTTTACTGTCACATTGGATTAAATATTACAAAACCATATAAGCTTAGTGACTAAGATAGGCTGACTGATTTGGCTTAGGCTTAACCTGCTTGGAACTGTGTACAAGTTGTCTGTTGCAGCTGTATTGACATAATAATATAGCAATGGCCTTATGGTTATCTGATACGATATCACTAACATGGAGATGTAGGCAACCTGAACCTCTTTCTGCACTGCTCTCTCTGGAGGAGAGAATTTCCTTCTTATAATTCCCTGCTGTGGCTCCAGAGGTTGCTGTTTTTCTTTGCTTATGGTTTTCTCAAGCCAAAAAGGGCATCAAATGACCTTTCTGCATTGAGTTCTCTCAACAACCCCAGTAGCTTTGTTGCTCTGACTGTCCAGTCTCCCTCTTCTGCTTTGAAACTACTTTGTGGTTTCAGTGGGGTTCTCACAGGGAGTGAAAGTAATCTCTGAAATTAAAAGTTTGATTTAAAAATGTAATTTGGGGCTGGAGAGATGGCTCAGAGGTTAAGAGCATTGCCTGCTCTTCCAAAGGTCCTGAGTTCAATTCCCAGCAACCACATGGTGGCTCACAACCATCTGTAATGAGATCTGGTGCCCTCTTCTGGCCTGCAGGCATACACGCAGACAGAATATTGTATACATAATAAATAAATAAATATTTAAAAAAAAAAATGTAATTTCATGTACGATCTTAAATTCCTATTTCCATGTAATTTAATATCTTTATACAACCTTGAAAATGGAACTGTTCCTATTCCATCCTTAAATATCCTCTTGTATAAATCAAGTCTTTGAGAGTTTCACAAGAGTTACGGCTGTAATGAGACCAGTCTGAAACTTTCCAGAACTGTTTCAGAGGAAATGTGTGATGGAAAGGACACCGGCATACTTCATGCAGTTCTTCTATCTAAATAAGTCTGTGTTGATCTGATGGAGGCTTATCACATGTAGATGAGCTTTTCACTATGAAAAGAGATTATCTCACAGATAGTTCTCGGTTTCGGCACTGTTTCAAAATTGGTCATGAGAACAAATACTGTTAGATGTCTTCCTTTTTATATAGAGCACATACACATACCACATAGAAGAATGTGATGGAAAAGACACTGACATATTTATACAGTCCGCCTATCCAAATAAGGCTGCGTCAGTTTGATGGAGACACTGCCTTTATCAATGCATAGTGGTATGCAATGCCAAAATAGAAAGGACTAAATTTTATTTTTATTTCTTTTTCTTACATCAAGATGTAAGTTGAATGATTAATGATAAAGATCCATTTAAGTTATCACTTAGTCACATATTTTCTTTTATACTTTTAAATTAATTAATTAATTAATTTTCTTACCAGGGCTTTGTGTGTTCCAGGCAATGCCTCTAGCACTGAAATAGAATATTTCCAATCTCCATTTCTACATTGGTTTATATATGCATTTGTTTACTTGGTTGGTTGTGTGTGTGTGTGTGTGAGTGTGTGTGCATCAACACGTGTTCAAAATACGATTTTATAGTTTGGTATTAAGAAACAAATACTGGCTTCTGTCAGTTACTAGCAATTCATTTGTCTTTCAGCATAATTCCTATTCTAGTCCTCATTTTCAAACTGATAACTTGGCTAACATTTCTAAGGTATATCCAAGTTTTTAAATCTATTCCTTCAAATTTTATATGTCTGCTTATTAAACAATTTTGTAAATGTCGAACTGTTAACCTAGTTTTAATGAGAATATATCTAACAGTTGGTTTACAAACATTTTTGCTTGAAAGTCTGCCTTGAGGAATTAGAGACTATCACACAATTGCACTGCTGGCATAGTTCATAGATAAGATTTATCTTATCTAATACAGGGGATTAAAAAACCACAGTTTCATGAATATGATACTCACATAATCTTATTTTCCTCTATTGCTTCCTTTCCATTTCAGAATAATGGAAATGTCTTTTGCCCCTTTTGTCTCATTCTGAAGCAAAACTGCATGGGTCAAACCCAAGCCTCTTCTATGTCAACCATTTCGTTTGCCTCAAGTTCATTAGTTTCTCTGTCTGCCATTTTCTCATATTTAACATTAAGCTATTAACATTGGTTTCCATAGAGTAAGGTGAGAGCTAAGAGTGCTAACATATGCAAACCACTCAGAATGCTCTCTGGGCTAAGTAAGTGCTCAAGTGTTGATGAGCTGTTGTGATTCAGGAGTCAGGCAGGCTCCAACACTGGCTGCCAGACAGAGCGACACTGCATGTTTGCCTCACCACCTCCCGCTCTTATCTAGTACTCCTGGAAATGTTGGAATAGAGTTGAAAACACACCACAGAGGGCTGATTGGGTGAATTTTCTTTTCCCCTCATAACGACAGAGAAGAAACTGTGCTGCCTTTTGGATCACAGGGCTTCAGAGTTCAGCATCAAGCTCGAATCTAAAGTCAATTGATATTTAATGTTCAGATAAGACAGTGTAATCACTGACTGACATGTGCTCCTGACTTGGTGTTGACATCTCCAGATTCATATGTGAGACCTATGGAGCAGGGACTATGCCTTAAAACCTTCTTCCATTATGCTTTGTCTATTCCATGTTGGCTTCTTAGAATGCAAAGATTACCCCTCCAAAGAAACAAACAATGAGACCACCCAAACCAACCTTTAATATGGTTACAGGAGAAGTCCCTTTCCTTTCAGGGCTTTGAACTTACTTGACTAGATCATCACGTTACGAACAGTTTTGTGTAAGTTGTAACCCTTGTAAGAATATAATCAATACTCCGAGTTATTGATAAATGCAGCTGTACTACTTCCAATCATCCTACCCAAGACTTCAAAATATCATAAAAACATCTTCATGTTTTTCGCTATTTTTAGTTTCTCTTTCTCATTCAATATAAAAGATATGCTAATTCCTTCATATTTGTAAAATATTAGGAAAATGAGATCTAAGGAATGATATTTTTAAAGTTGCTTTTAAAATTTTCTTATTTGTTGTCAACACAGATTTTAAAATTACTTCTTCCAAAATGATTTGCTATATTAAGGAATGAGAGATAAAGCATATATCATTTGAGAATTATTTGCCATTTAAATAACCACAATAAGGAACTTGTGCTTCATCCATAATTTCACATTTCTTATATTCTTCTGTGACTGTATTGTAAATTATAGGTGCTTATTGACATACCAATCTTGGAAAAATAAAGGGAATAGTCATGGAGAAACTACTCTGAGTAAATAACAATAGTTGGTTTGCTACAAGACTGTATATTAGCATTATTAACAAGCATCCTTGTGGGATAAGATATGAAGAATAATGTCATTGACTTAAGAATCTGGAAAGTAGGCTAACTGATGAATTGGAAGATATTAATATAAATTGTTCTGGATGTGATAGTCATGAAAATTTATGATACTCTATGTAGCAGAAATTAATTTGTATCTCTTTATCTCTTTATGACATTTTCAAATGAGATATTATACTTCATGAGCATTGGAATCTTGTTTCTGTTTCATTCTGTATGTACTATTGAATCTACTTTTCTTAAATTTGTGAATCTTAAAAATCATATTATCACAAGCACGCACCTTACATATATTTTATAAAGTAAGTTCTTTCTCTTTGGCTCAAAACTTCAATTAACTGTTTTCAAACATTGTTTCAAGAAAGTATAATGTTCCAACTGTAGATATCTACAAGCATCAACACTGGACATCTAAAGTCAACTTCCGTTTAGTTTTCAACCCTCATACTTTGCTGACCTTTATGGTAATATAAGGAGCAAAACTGGGGCAGTAATGTGAAAGCCCACATCTGTTAACCATTGTTTCTGTTAGCTGTTCACACCATCATTCTTCTCCTGTTGATTTTAGTTTTCTTAAAAAAATGATAAGACATAAAAAAGGCGAAAAAAATATAGTTAGTAATTGTTTGTACTAAGCTGTGGGCTCCCGGAAGTGGAAAACAAGGTGACGTTGATGAAATGATTATTTCAGCCTTTCCTGGTGACAGAGAAGAGAGCCTCCTTCTACGTCCAGATCCTTGTCACTGTTCCTATTGATACACAGAAGAGAAATGAGACTGTATGCTGCTTAATGAGTTGGAAGGGAAAGTTGGGTTGTTACTCCCTCCCGAATACCAGCTTTAATAGGGCAGTTCTACTCAGTGCCACACAGCAGAATACACGCTAGTGTAGGTGTCTGTTGGTTGATGGGATGCTACAGTTTTGCTATTCCTTATTGCCTTTGAAAGGAGTCCTCTCTCTGCTCTACATGCCTGATTTTTTTTCTGCATTTTTGTCTTTTCTAACCATCTGCGTTGCTACTGTGAGTTCATGGCCTTTCATGCAATGCTATAAACTTAATGGCTAAATTTAATCCATAGACTTAATAGGGTCCCTCATAATTTTGTTGTCTAAGGACATGAGCATTGTGCTTATTATTAGACCTTCAAATTCTGTTCCAGGAATCTTTTATGCATGATAAGTCTATTTTACCCATTAAAAGAGAATAAATGTCTTTCCAACTAAGTAGAAAAGTAAAATGATTACATTACCCTGAACTTTAACTTCAGGAACATGGCTACAGTGCAATCATTATACATTACACATACAAAATGTGTCTTAGACACACTCTGTTTAATATTTTATTTATTCAGTTAACAGTTAATTTTGAATAAATTTATCTATAGTTTCATTGACCATATGAGGGCTACGGGGTGTCATTTTCTTAGTATTTTGAGCAGTTTTGCTCATTCAGACAGAATGAAATTTACAAGCTGGAAGAGACAATATCATACATGGGGGAATACTATATTGTAGTGTGATGCCTTCCTACAAGTCTTTGTCTACTCCTATAATTTTTTAATTAAATTAATTAAATATTCCATTCCTCTGGGTTAAGGTCTGACTTAAATGAGCTAGTAGAATGTGATAGTTTCAAACAGTTTGTATATGTTATCATCCTTTGTATTTTTTTATTGAGCTCTACATTTTTCTCTGCTCCCCTACCTCCTTCTCCCCTCCCCTTTAACCCTCTCCCAAGGTCCCCATGTTCCCAATTTACTCAGGAGATCTTGTCTTTTTCTACTTCTCATGTAGATTGGATCTAGCATTTAATTAACTGCTATTTTTATTGTGAAATAAGTTGGGAATAACACTGTAAAACAAACTGAAATAAACTGTAGTTTAGGTGTTAATAGATAATGTTGTAGTACAGAATCTCCATGCAACACCTCAGAAAATGTGGGCAAAGCAGCTCCTTCTTTGGTTTTCCTTTGAAGAGTCAATGAGTATCTCTGAGAAACAGTCATGCCACCTTCCCCACTGGCCCAGATATACACTAATTGCTATCAGGGAAGAGTATGAGATTATCACAATCATTTATTCACCTGTATTTTTGTAATCAAAGTTTTGTGTGTGTGTGTGTGTGTGTGTGTGTATGTCAACAAAATAAGCCTTTCTATATCTTTAGGAATAAATAACTTTGTAGAGTTGGACAATGATTGTACCTGACTGAGGATCTACACAGGCCTCAGGAAGTAGACTTCTGAATCTTTTATTAAAATTTTAAAAGAGAAGACATCAAGGGTCATTTGTTACAGGAGTAAGTTGAAAATGTAAAGAAATATTCATATCTCTCTGTAGTATTTTACTCAATAGTACAGCTATATGAAATTAGGGAAATTTTAATCTTCAAAGAGAATAACATGTTAATGTACTAACAGTGAAGATATTTATAAGAACAAACAGTAACTCAACCATTCGACATCCTCCTGGTAGAATTTTGCACATAAAATGTTTTATTAAATGTATTCTGGAAACATCAAGTCACTCTAGAATCAGTGTAAAAAATTTAAAGAATTATCATACAATTTGTCTTTAGGTCTTAGAATATTCATTAGTGAAAATTTTAATCTTTCAAAAATAAGTCAGTGCCAGGCATCTTCTTGTTTGATTTGTCCTTAGCTAAAGAGTGCCCTCATCTAGTGAAAAACACAGGGCAGAAAGAGTAAAACGTAGTTAAATGAGCTAAACAATAAATGTGGTTAACCTAAAGTTGCCGAGTCCTCGGTGTAAACCAGGCAGGTAGTGAAATAATGTGCCTTCTTTCTCTTTTAATGATTGTTCCCCTGAAGTTCCTCTTCCAGCTAGTAAGCTCTTAAGACCATACAGAGACTACTGGGAGAGGCTTTTAATAATTGATTTACCTGCCAGCCAAACACGGGGATGGTGAAATGAAAAATGAACATGTCAATGGATTCTGTGCTCTACATGACATGGGCTCTGGGTAAAAGTGTAATGAAAAAAATATAAGGAGGAGCTACAGAGGAATGTATGCTAACTTTGAACAATGTCACAAAAGTCCTGTGGCAGGGACAAATGGGAGAAAGAAAGGGGAGTGTAAGGGACAGAGAGAAGGACTCGAAGGTAGAATTAAATATGAATAAACTATGCTGACAGCCATTAATTAAAATGGAATACAGCTTTGATCATTAGAAGTTGCGAGAGCACTTGCTCATTGTGTACTAATATATAATGGCACAGTTTTAAATAGCCCATTTGGTAACTACTTGTGAGGCTGTCCTTTCTTCCGGTGACCTGCTGTGACTCAGACCTCTCTGGACAGCTGGACGGTTGAGGGTTGGTTTTGCCAAGTCATGTGAACTGGTTATCTTCTGTGTGCTAAGTGATGCTAGTATGCAGTATGTTGTATTCTTGAACTCAAAGCAAAGAACAAGAAGAATAATGGTAATTAAAAGGCCAACATTACCATATTGTGAAAATATTTAGTTGATAAAAATTATACTGCTGTTTTAAGCTTCTAATTAAAATCAATATTGTTAGAGACAGTGGCACATGTGTATTTGTAAAAATGAATGTTTTTATTTGGAAAGAATGAGAAAAGTTTGAAAAATTAAATAAAACTTCTTTTGCTGAAGAACCTTACAATGAGCTATCTATTTGGTTGTAGAAAATTTATAATAAAAAACTGAGATTCACTCAAATATATAAATAACGAAATAAATTAAATAAAAGAATGGATAGTGAAAAATGTGGTAAATAGTTATATCCTAACAGTACAAAGAAGTTACTCACAGTTTTCCAATTTCCAATGTTAAACAGATTTCTAACTGTATATCACTGTCTTAACATCTTTGATTTCTCAAGCATGAATCTTTGTTCTTACACATTGTATTACAAGTAAGGAAGTAAAAGCAATGTCTTTTTGCTAACCACACAGAGTTCATGGCTGATTTTCTTATTAAAAAAGAGGGAGATTAACAAGAGAGATGTTTACAATGTGTTAATATGTGTTCTGTGCTTCAGAAGTCTGTCGAAATAAAGACTTAGACTCAAGCAGACTGCTTTTTGACTGCCAATCACACAGAGGTGAATGTTCAGGGACATACACTGGGAGGAGCCCAGGGCTCAGAAGAGCCCCACTGTACAGATTTACCCTGTGTTTCTAAATGGCATTTCTTTATGGTTATTAGGATGATATGTCACTTGTGTGTCTTCTCAAAAGAGGGAGGAAGACGACAGGTAGGAAGTAAAGTCTTCTGGTTTGTGACCTGCCTCAGGGACAGAAAGGAACACCCTAGTTTCCCTGCCTTTGTGGCCTTGTTTGTTCTTAAAACATGCTGAGGACAGCAAGGAATGACTTTGCAATGGAGTGCAGATTAAGTCTTTGTGATAAATGAGCTCTCTTGTTTGATACGTTTCCTTCAGAATGCGCTTCTCTCCTTTTAAAATTAATTTTAACCAAATCATGAAAGCATACATATTTATAGGATGACATGTAATGTTTTGAAGTGCATATACACTGCATGATGCTTAAATGAGTGCACACTTATTTCCTTAAAGTTTATCCTTTCTTTATGAGGAAAACTAAAAGTCTCTTTTAGCCTTCTGGAATGCATAGAGTTGTTATTTAGACTTACCCACTGTGCAACAGAGCCCCCAACTTTTCAATCTTGCTTAGCCACAACTTGTTACTGATTGATCACCCTTACCTACCGCTCTTCCTGGCTGATGGCAATCAGCATTCCAGTCTCACTTTCCTTTTGTGGACTTCACTCCTGAGTACTGCATCCACACCACTCTTGCCCCTCTCCACACCACGTGAGAGCATTGCTTATATGTCTATGTGTCTAGGACTGACTGCTTGGATTTGGACAGTCTATATGGGAGCTTGTCTCCAGAGGAAACTGATTCTTTCTCTCTTGGCAGCCATTGACCAGCTGTCGTTCACCAACTCTCAACTCTTATGAGATAAACTTTCTTACTGAATACCTTATATAATTCAAAATTTGAGAATCTGTGCGTGTTCTGCCACTACGTGTTAGTTTGTTTTGCTTTTGTTTTTAACATTCCACTCTGTGATGTTCTCATTGTTTTCACTGTTGAAGTGAATATAAATTGTATTAATACTCACAACTTAATTCTAGGTGTCAATACTAGCACTGTATACCTCTTATTGTGATCTATTTAAGCCGGGCAGGAAATGCAGCTGCCCTACATTTCCTCAGGCCTTTTCTATATTTGATCATTATTCATAAAATTAGCATCAGGCAATCCTATTTTTGTTTGTTCCCACATCTTTAAGTGGGAAAAGATTATTTTATTGACTTCATATTAGTAGATTCAAAAAGAACTACTGTCACATGATATCAAATGGTTTCTTTAGAAGAAGGGACGCAGCTAAGAAGAAAGACCAGGGAGCAAGTAAGTAACCAGTGGAATAAAGGCCGATGAGTAGATTTTCATTCGATTTCTGCGCCTTAATTTCATTCTCTTTCAATTAAACTCATCTTGATGGTCTTAATTCTTTTGTATACTACACATAATTCTAAAAGCAATTAAGTATAATTCCCTCATGAGTTGGCAACAATGTTATTAAACATAAAATATTCATGAGCTCCAAGTGTACAAATTTGCAAAAAGTCAGTACTTCTGAAAGGGAGCCTAAGTTTTTCCTGATTTTTCAGCCTGGAACAGAGTGAAAATAACAATGAGGACAAAGCTGGAACTACGCACTACACGAGCACAGCTCACTCCAAGTTTCCTTTATCCTGTGTTCTTATTAGCTGCTGAGATATAGGAAGTCAGAGTGATTGGCATTTACTTGGGGGTTTTGCCTCAAAGGGAAGAAACTGGCAAGAGTGAAAAAAGTCTAACCTCAGAGAAAGTCATTTTGATGGGCCATTACTCTCAGGAACAGGGATCCGTAGGCAAGGAAGTAGTCTACTGTGACTGCTTCATTATCCCCGCCTATGCTTGTCTTCTTTCTTCCTTATCTGCTGTGCAGAAAGTGACCATTGTTTTCTATGTTGTACGGCTTGGCTGTGTAATGCCAGCAACTAAAGTGCAGCTTTTGGTATTCTGGATTTCATTTTTTGACAATAAGACTTCCTTTTGATGTGAAGCTACTGAACAATTTAAGATTTAGTATACTGACTTAAATATGAGGAAACACAATTTTGATTCCATTGTATAATTTGAGGAGAAGAATACTGTATTCTGGAATACGAATAATAGAAAAAGTCAAATAATATAATGCTAGTATGTCTATAAAATCTTTTATATTATATAAACAGAAAAAATGTTATTGATATTTTAAATAAAATTATGTCATCCAAATTAGATTTATTATATTTCCGTCATCCTAAATAAAGATACGTCAGTCTCTTTTTATACAGTTTTATAAACTATTTCAAACATACTTATAATCAAGATGGGGCTGAGAGAGTATTAGTACTACTCAGGTTAGCAGCAATGGGAAACTTTCTCTTCTTAGAGCGATAGAGGACTGATGGTGACCTGTGTGGGAGAGAAGGCAGTGAGCTGCTATGAGCACTTCTCAGTTCAAGTGAATTGCATTGTGACTGTGGCCTTCAGATTTCACTGCTCATTACACCACCATATCATTATGGGGAGGATGGGTTTCTTTTTTATTTTGTGTGGACAAAATGAAAATAGTCTTTAAAGCAATTTTCTCTCCAGATTTTAAATCAGGTCCAATTAAGTTAACGCCTAAAGCAACGGTGATCCTAGACAACAGAAGGCTTATTTATTACTTTTCCAATGCTTTAGCAATCTAACAAAACAGATTTCTGTGCAAACGAGAAGCAGCAACTAAAGCAAACCATCTATCTTCCTTACGGAAATGTCACCTCGTGATGTAGAGCAGGCATCATTATAGATACAGCTACGTTTCATAAAGAAAACCATTTGTGTCTGTTAGAGTCATTTGGGACCAGCTAAGATCATTTAGGGAGACAACCCTGGTCAATGTTGGGAAAAATGTGGATGGCCCATACTGGTTTATACAGATTAAAATAATTTTAATTAATTGGATGTAATTCCCATGACAGAACAGAAGAGAATGTAGCAGACATTTCTAGATATCAAAGTAGAAAAAAAGAATGCTGTATCATAATTCATATTCTTACTTGTCAGTATCATTGGACAGGGCCCTAAAGATGACAATTTCATTGCAATTTACCTTTTCATTGTTTTTTTTTCTCTGATACCTCCTTCCCATAATGGATTTCGGATCAATTTAATTTGACTATGATGCATAGAAGAGTCTCTTGACAAGATAATTATTCCGGGCTGTTTTTATGAATGTATGTATTCTTGTTAGCCGGAGAGAAAGCACAGCAGCTCATCCCAGATAGAAAGTGCATCTCCAGTGCACTACAGAACCCTCTTTGCTTTTCTCCTGCTGTCTTCCCTTTCCTTCTCCTCTGATACGGATTGCTAACAGATGTAACTCCGGCTGCCACCTGTCTCGTGTTTACTTGAGATGTTTCTTTTTATCATAGCACTTTCCTTGCAGCTGACAATCATGCACAGCATATTTTAATATCATATTGACAGTGGGATACCATCCTTTGTAAAAAATAAGATGATTTTCTCATACAAAATGAGACTAGCACACAGGAATGTAGAACCAGACTTAAATTAATTCTTATTTTATGGGTAAAACCATAAAAGTACTACATGATAGAATTCTCTCCAGATTTAGGGTAAGTATAATCATCCCTTTTTTCAAGTTCTGGTTTTAAATGGTCTATAATATTGCTTACATATTTTGTTTAATTTAGATTAATGAACCTTTTGCTATTTTCTTATTGAGAGGGGTAACATTTCACAGTGTTAGCTTTGGAAAGAAAAAAATACATTGCCTTGGCATTAGGAGTGATTTTTAAAAATATTTATTTAGATGTACATGTATGTGCCTATTTTTATGAATTCCTGTGCTCCACGAGTGTGCTGATGTCCAAAAAGCATAAATATGGTGTCAGATTCCCTAAAACTGGAATTATAGGTGGTTGTAAGTTACCTGATATGGGCCTGAGAACCAAAACTGGGTCCTCTCCAAGATCAGTAATATCTTAATGGCTGAACCACCTCTCTAGCCCCTTTAAATGTGATTCAAATAAGAGGAGTTTGCAATATATATATTAAAATATTTTTATACTGAAGTGGACAGTAGAAATGTGACAACTTTTTTTAATTTTAAATCACATTAACTTTGATAATTCTCATTTTCCTAATATTCTGAATCATAGGATTCTTGTTAAGGAATTACCTTTGTGCTGTTTTACAAAATATTTATTTTCAGCTTCTCATTGTATTGTAAGCATTTGTTAATATGTATAATTATAACCTAAATTTTAAACAAACGTAATTATCAAGATCTCTTTTCTAGGACCCTTCTACTGATAGATACCAGTAAAAATAAGATTAAAAAAATTTGGTAGATAAAAATATATACTACATACAGAGAAAGAATAATTAAAAACATGTGAGGACAGTATAATTTTGCTGTTAAACTCAACGGGTTAGTCTTAGCTCTCACTCTGGGAGGACAGGATCTCCTAAAATTCATATCCGATGGCAGCAACGTATTTGGAGGTCCCTCAGTCATTTGTACGTCAAGTTTTCTTGGTAATCAATTACAAGACTAACGGGCTACAAGTCCATTGAGTTTCTCATGCCATCTATCCATCTGATAATTCCCTATGAATTACCAAACTATCAATTCACAATTTCTCAGGAAAGTCCTACATATTCTATGTAGTTACAGTTTTATTATGAAAGACAGAAACCAAGTCAAATCTATGTGAAATGGGGTAACAACTTTCTGACTCTCTTAGTCTTCAGATTTCTTATCAAATAAATTTGAAATAATTAAAAATATAGGGATAACCATGGTCAGAGTTCCTAATTTTTGGATAGATATATGTTTGTGTATATGAGTAATTTATGTTGGTAGCAATGAAATTTACAACATATAATCTTGGTGAAGTGTTCAAAGGGACTGATAATAGAATTGCTAAAATGGATATTTCCTATTTTAAAATATTGTTTAAAAAAAGGGCTTTCTGAGAAGAGACCGAGAGTGAGCTACTTGGGCTGAAAGAAATCTGAATTTGGATATGAAAAACTCAGATAACCTGAGTGCTTCAGAAACGGACTTGAGTTTGGCAGATGCCATAGAACTTTGGAAGAGATTTCTTTTTCTGACAATTAAACACTATGTCTGAGAAAATTCAACAGAAGTTCCACGTTTTGGCAGGCACCACACACTAAGTAGACACTGGGCACAGAAATGGAAATTCACACCGTTTAAAAACAATGTGTAGGCCCAGGAGCTGACAGCTGACACCATCATATTTTTTTTCTACAGAATTTTGAGAAAATAAGTTTGTGCTGTGGTATTTGTTATGACACCCTAACAAAGTAGTACAGTAATATGGGATTGCAGTCCTACCCTGGTGTTTGATTCCCATGGCGGACAGTCAGTGAATAAAGGCAGGATGTATGTTCCCTCAGAATAAATGGTAGTACCCCGTGACACCTTTGTACAAGTAACACCTATCTCAAGTTCCCTCATTTGTTTTCAGTGTTAAGTTTCCCTTGTTGAAGAGTTTCCCAGGATGGGGAACTGAGAGACTTGTATTCCCTCCGAAGGATTTGTCCTTCACCAGATAAGACACTAGAAAATCCGTATATTTCCAGTTTCACTGTCTTCACTTTGAAGGAATGAGTATAACAAGCTAGTTTAATTTTGTGTGGCATTGTTTGAATTCCTTCACTTAGTGATTTGGAGATTTTCATGCCACCAGGAATCCCCATACTCTGACATCGTTTGTGAATGTCTTTTTGCTTTTAAGATTAGTAGTCTAGTAGTCTTGTCAGTGGTGAAGCAAGCCTTTAATCCCAGCATCCAGAAGTCAGATGCAGAATTATCTCGGGGAGTTTGAGGCCAGCCTGGTCTACAAAGCGAGTTCCAGGACAACCAGGAACTGATTGAGAGAGACCCTGTCTCAAAAAACAAACAAAACAGAACAACAACAACAAAAAAAAAGAGTAGTCGTTCCTGTCACAGAAAAAAAGAGTAGTTGTATGTCTAGTGTCTTTCATTTCTTCATATATGCATGTCTTGAACATTTATCATTGTGTTGTTCTGAAAGTGGGTTGTTCTTAACATTATTGAAGTGTAATAATTCTAGCCGATGATTTACAAGGACATAGATTTGTGCTTATGACTATACTAAGATTTCTTGTGTAAGAAACCTTAATTCTGATCAGAAAGTAAAAATATAGCATGTTTCTAAGCTTGTCAAGATCTTTGTAAAGATCTTAGCTAAGATCTTTGTAAACCTACACCTTTAACTCTTACTTTAAAAGAGAGCTAATAAAATAAATTTGTTTTCAACATGACATTTCTAAGACAACTTAAACGTGATGGTGATACATTTATCTCAGATGTCCTCTGAGATATGTTCTCTGTTTATTTAAAGGGGGATTTTCCAGAACTTTACTTGATGATAAAGAAATACTAAATCATTAATATATGCTAGTTATATGAAAACAAAGGACACTTCTTGGTTCCAAAGCTGAGGGATGTTATTGCATTGCAAAAAAGTACAATCAGCAAGTTGAAAACATTGTTTGTGCTGGTATAATATGAGCTCAGTGCTGTCTACTTTAGACATGTTTTATTTTAATTAATTACTTATTTGTTTTCTTATTTATTTTGTTTATGCTGTCAACAATAAATACTTAAGAATTCACAGTTTGAGCGATGGGGAATACAGCTCAAACATTAAAGAGGTAATATATTGTGGCTAAAATTAATGAGCAAGTCAGATTTAATGAAGGTTTTGTAATTCTTTGGAGGAATGTAATAGATTTCACTAAAGATTATGTATAGACACAAGTTTTTCATAGCTGAGGCCAAAATGCAAAATTTGAGTATAACTCTACTTCTGTTAACCACTTCGGGTTCATAGAATTCACTCACAAAATGAATGTTAATCACAATGTATAAATAAAATCCTTGGAAGAGTAAGAGGGCAAATTACTGACCACAATGTATGTATTTTAAATTAATTATGATTTTTACCTATTATATTATAAAACCAAGTACTTTGAAATTTTAATCAATTATCATTTTCTATGCAGAAGTAATAAATGAAATTGCTTAAAAATAATGGCTATCTTTTGTATGTTATACACAACTGAAAAGTAAACATTTATTAAAAATTTATCAGTTTCAAAAAAATTTATCAGTTTCAAATTATTTATCATTGTGAATCCTTTATTGAATTTCTTATAGTCATTGTGCACAGTTCATAAAAATATATAAAGTTTAAAAACATTAATAATTTAAAGAAAAAAGTATTGCATCTGATAAGACTGTAATATGAAAACAAACATTTTTGAAAGAAAATGTCCATATCATGATACTGATTACATTGTGGATCTAAATTCCTTTTGTGAAGTGATAAATATTTTTAAAAGACTCTTATTGATTCTTTTAGGACTTCATACAATAAGTTAAATCAATTTTGCCCATATATACCACACTTCACTATTTACTCAAGTTTGTCTTTTTATTTTAAACACTTTCAAGACCAAATTGTGATGCAAGAATATTTTTGGATACGTGGTCTTCCACTCTTGACAAAGGTTTCTATTCTGCCTGGCCCTGCAGTCATTCAGTCTCAAAGAAACACACAGAGGTCTACATTAATTATAAACTCATTGGTCTATTAGCTCAATCTTCTTACTAAGTCTTACATCTTAAGTTAACCCATAATTCTTGTCTGTGTTAGCCACATGGCTTGATACCTCTTACAGTGAGGTGTTCTCATCTTGCTTCCTCTGTGTATGGATGGTGGCTGCAAACTGAGACTTTCCTCTTTCCAGAATTCTATTTTGGTCACCTTGCCTATATTTCCTGCCTGGCTACTAGTCAATCAGCATTTTATTAAACAAATACAAGTGACAAATCTTTACATGATACAAGACCATTGTCCCACAGCATTCCACTAGAGCATGGTTGACTTACCAGGGGGTACCCTCTTAGAGAAAACCATCTCTCTTTCTCCCAACAGCAAACTATTGCCAACAGCTCCTTATCTGTGAGTGGAATTGTGTGGTCACTTTTCCTCACCATTTTGGTATTTTGTTTGACTTTGGTTTGCACCAGTTTTGCACATTCTGCCACAGCTACTGTAAATTAATATGTACAACTTAACAGGCATATCCAGAAGATAAAATTTTCTTGAGATCATCAAATGCTTCTGCCTCTTACACTCTGCCTCCATCTTCCACCATAGTGGCTGAGCCTTGGAAGGAAAGGTGGGGGATATATGGTCCTCTGAGAGCTAGCATTCTGTAGTATGATTCTTTCCAAGTTTTCTAGCTCTGATTTTGTGTGTTAATCACAATCTACTGCAAATAAAAGTTTCACAGATAAGGGTTGCGTGACTGATCTATGTCCATAACAAAAAGTCATTATGAGATGAGGTAATATTATATCCGTTTAGCAGAATATAGTAGTAGGTTCTCTATTAGGCCCTGTGTACAGTCTAGTTATAGGTACTCAAGAGAAAAAGGATTAATAAAAACTCAGAAACAGATATTGGGGTTCAACCTGAAGACCAGAGAAGCAAAGCACCCACCTGCTGGCTCTTACCTCTACCTCAGTCTGAAAATGGTGATCCTGCCTCCAGGAAAACTCAGAATGAGACTGAGACTATGAGCTGTCTCTTTTCATTTTATAATTCGCTCTAATTTTGGGATTATAGGCCTGCACAACTACCATCTGGTTTCTATGGTAACTAGTGTGCCTACTGGGATTAAAGGTGTGTGTCATTGCTGCCACTGGGTTTAAAGCTGTGTGTCATTGCTGCCTGGTCTGTAAAGCTGACCGCTGTGGCTGTTTTACTTTTCTGATCATCAGGCAAGTTTTATTTATTAAAATACAAATGAAGGGGACTGGAGAGATGGCTCAGAGGTTAAGAGCACTGCCTGCTCTTCCAAAGGTCCTGAATTCGATTGCCGGCAACCACATGGTGGCTCACAGCCATCTGTAATGAGGTCTGGCGCCCTCTTCTGGCCTTCAGGCATATATGTAAACAGAATATTGTATACATAATAAATAAATATTTAAAAAAATACAAATGAAATGCTACTACACCCAATAATGGTGCCAAGAATGTATTTCATGTTGTGGAGTAGAAGTTAAATTGAATCAGAGAGTTGTTGATTATTTACATGATGTTTTTTGTCTCTATACACTAGTGGGTAGGCATTGTTTGACTAACCTCTTTTATAGCTAGAGATTCAGAGCTGGGGATGATTGGTGATTGGATTTCTCTTTTAACTTCCATTTTAAATTTGTAGTAATGTTTATCCTCCTACACTGTTTTACTGATTTCTGATTCTACTAATTGCTTGAAGATATTCTTTCCATGATGACATTTAGAGGACTTTTATTATCTTAGGCTATGGATTTTTCTCTTTTTACCTCTTTTCTTCTCACTGTCTTCACATACATAGACATAGAACAACCTCAAAAATTATGGTAGACTTTTTCTAAATCTCTCTATTGTTTCACTTACCTATATGCTCTTGATATGAAGTTAGGTGTTGAAGAACTATGATAATGGCATAATTTTTGCTTTGTTTATTATTCATTAGTAGCATATCTACTATTATCTACTTTCTTTTTTTATAATAAGCAGTGTGGAAACTGGTTAGATAATTTTGACAGTCATGTATCACAAAATATAAAGCACTTTTTTTCTCTAAAAATACAGGCTGCTGAAGAAGAGAACTCTTACAAAAGCTTTGATGTGGTGTCAGAGTTTTACTTAAGAATGGGGATAATGACTTGTCATTCGGTGAATTATTAAGATTTGTATGCTTAGAATGATGTAATTTGGTTTTCTGTGCATGACTTTCAAAAATAATATGATCCCTTTTCTCTACTTTTACCCAATGCCTAGTCCATAGAAATGGAAATTAGCTGCAGCTGTGATTTTATGAATGGTTTCCTAGAAACTACATTGAAGTAAATTTCAATTCACAAATGAGTTTTATATTTCTCTTTTAAGCAAGTGCAGATGGGAGATTCATGAATGTTCATTGTAGATGTTCAAATACATTAACTATAGTCTTTGAAGATGATGGTCACATTTTTCAAGTTCAAGGTCACATTTAAGTAAGTACCACATTTACAAAATGAACAAATGTTACATATTTTAGGATTGAAATCTTAGTAATCAACTGTCTAAAGAAGGAAGCCATTCATAACATATTAAAACCTATTTTTATCAAGTCATTCACAGGTTTCTTACTGGTTTTATTTACTCACAGTCTTGGAACATCCTAATCATCTTTTACTGCAGATGGTCATAGTTTACTCCTTTTGATAAATCTGATTTTATAGAACTCACTTATAGAAAGTACTGATTGATTTCTTACTATACACATGGTATTCACAGCAGCCTCAGTGAAAACATTGGAACATTCAGAAAATATTTTTATGTTTTCTAATTCATTAAGGGCATAACAGATTCTAGTTATCACACACACACACACAAAGTGTTTTTGTGCTCTGATGAGCATGTGAGTTTGTGCTTGTGTGTGTGTATGCGTGCATGTTGAAGCCAGAGTTCAATGTCCAGTATCTTTCTAATCCGCAACAGTAACCCTCAGAGATTCTCATTGTTAGATGCATCAAACCACAGTTGTCTGGCTTTCTCTCTTTCTCTTTCTCTCTCTCTCTTTCTCTTTTTTCCTTCTCTTTTTTTCCTTCCTTTTCTTTCTTTTATTCCTTCCTTCCTACCTATATCCCTTTTTCCTTCCCCTCTCTTTTTCTTTTTCTTTTTCTTTTTTAATTTGGTGATTAATTTGGTGTCTCTCTCTATTGCCCTGGTTTTCCTGGAATACAATGAGACTATTCTGGGGCAATCTTACAGAGATACACCTGCTTCTGCTTCATGAGTGCTGTGATTAAATGTGTACATCACTAGGCATTGCTACACATTTGACTGTCTTACATGAGGGCTAGGGACCTGAACTCTGGGTCTCATACTTGTAATAGGCATTTTTCTGTTTAAGTCATCTTCCCAGCCCCAAATAAATAATTCTGTGTGTATGAAAAAGGAATGTAAAAAGATCCTTATTACCTTAAGCTGTTTGGGTATATAATATTCCTTTTTTTTCTGACAAAAATTACATTCTTGTTTGTCAAAAAATTAAATTAGATGTATTATAATCTTTTTTCAAGATAAAAAGATGATTTATGATATATCAGGTAGAGGATATTGGATTGAAATAGCAATAGTATCCCCAATTAGGTATATTAATTTATACTGGAAAAAGGTTTCTCTTATCTACTAATCACAAAATTTTATGTATTTTTAGATAAGGCTTTATGTGTCAGATTTGCAGATGAAACAAATCCTTAAAGCATTAAATAGGTCTTACCATCAAATCAGGTCTGCAGAATTCTATCACTGAAGAATTATCTATCCAGTCAAATGGGATATACACCAACAAACATTGACAGGCCTGTGTGTGGTTTCAAGTTAGAAATAAACATAAACAAATGAGACACATACAGATAAGCATTAACTCATAAGCAGATGAACAAGCGGAAAATTCTTTATCAATTTCCAGCATGATATGAGTATGGAGAGACTAATTTTCTATTACAAACTATATATTGTTGTATATTATCTTTGTTGTCTGTCAATAATCAATAACTTAGTTTTTTTAGCCATACCATAAGAAAAATCACAAATTTACGTTCTCAAAATTCCTCTATGGTTCTTTTTTTCAATGCAGTCTAACAATTTATGAATGAGTTTGAACTTTTCACAGTGTCTGGTGTGACCAGGTAGAAATACATAATAAAGATTTTCTGTGAGATCTAAGGACAAATTATGTTTTATACATTAATGAACATTCTTAATGTGAAGTTGTAGAGAATGACCAAAAAAAAAACCCTCTAGTGGAAATGAATCAAACAGAGTCATAAAAAAAGAGACAAGAGAAAGGTAGAAAAATAGAAAAGTCAATTGAAAACGTATGTAAAGGGAAATTTGTGGATAGATTTTGTTCAGATGAGGAATATTTTTTTTCTTTCTTTTTTTTATCATTAGGAATCATTTAATTTTTTTTATTGAGAAAACGAAAAGAGTTTCCGCCTCCCCCCAGCCTCCCATTTCCCTCCCCCTCCTCCCACCCCTCTCCCCCTCCCCCCACTTCCCTCACCCTCCCCCTCCAATCCAAAGAGCAGTCAGGGTTCCCTTCCCTGTGGAAAGTCCAAGGTCCTCCCCCCTCCGTCCATGTCTAGGAAGGTGAACTTCCATACTGTCTAGGCTCCCACAAAGCCCAAACTTGAAGTAGGATCAAAACCCAGGGCCATTGTCCTTGGCTTTTCATCAGCCCCCATTGTTCGCCATGTTCAGAGAGTCCTGTTTTATCCCATGCTTCTTCCGTCACAGTCCAGCTGGCCTTGGTGAGCTCCCAATAGGTCAGCCCCACTGTCTCCGTGGGTGGGTGCACCCCTCGTGGTCCTGACCTCCTTGCTCACGCTCTCCCTCCTTCCGCTCTTCACTGGGAACTTGGGAGCTCAGTCCGGTGCTCCTGTGTGGGTCTCTGTGACTATCTCCATCCAACACCTGATGAAGGTTCTATGGTGATATGCAAGATAATCATCAGTATGGCTATAGGATAGAGTCATTTCAGGTTCCCTATCCTCAGCTGCCCAAGGAACTAACTGGGGACCTCGCCTTGGGCTCCTGGGAGCCACTCTAGGTTCAAGTCTCTTGCCAACCCTAAGGTGACTCCCTTAACTAAAAATTGTGCTTCCGTGCTCCCCTATCCCACCTTCCTTTATGGTATCCCAGACCCAAAAAGATGAACATGGGATGTACTCACTCATAATTGGTTTCTAGCCATAAATAATGGTCACGGAGTATATAATTGGTGAACCTAAAGAAGCTAAATTAGAAGGTGAACCCAAGGAAAAACATATAATTATTCTCTTGACTAAGGGAAGTAGACAAAATTGCCGGGGAGAAATTTTGGGATCTTGGGGGGGGGATGGGAGTATCGGGGGAAGGGGAGAGAAAAGTGAGAGGGGGAGGATGAGGGAAACTTGGGGAAACAGGAGGATTGGGATAGAGGAATATTTTTAATAAAGTAATCTATTCTTTAAAATATGACCCATTTTAAGAGTAGTGAACATTTTTTAAAGCACCATGCTATGACCGAAATAGAACTAAAATCTCCTTTGGCTACAGAAACTAGGGTTCTTTTATAAGATTTCTTGAATACTGATAAGATAAGGACCTTATAAATTAGCAAATCAAAGTAAGAGTGGAAAATAAAATATGAAGAGAGAAGAAAGGAAGAGAAAGAGAAGAATGGGACAGAATATTATTACCTTCTAACTATGATGAAAATTGATACTAGTACTTCAAAAGGTCTCAGAATGTCTAAGAAGTGAAATGGAGTATAGTTTTAAGAGCCTTCTATCCAACAATAGCCAAGGAGGTATTGATAGCTTCTCTAAAGAGAGAGTGCATTTCACTAGAGCTATGTCCTCAAGTATAATTATTCTTCTGTAAATAGCACTACATCCATGCACTAATTGGAATCCATGGGTTATTTAAAAATAAAAGATTCTTGGAGGAGGAGAGGTCCAGGGAGAATAGGATGTGGGGAGTGATAAGTGGATGTGCGACAAATGCATAGTATTGATTTAGTGTGTTTGACATTCACCAATAATAAATAAATTTAAAGTATACATAAATGAAAACTAAACATGAAATAAAAATAATAAAGTACTTAGGAATGAAACTAAAATCAAATTCAGAAGATGCTACCTACCTTGTATGAAGGAGATGACAGATGCATTTAAAAATTAGAAAAAATAGACCTATAATTGTAGACACAAACGTTTATGTTGCAAAACAATCTATGGCTTTATGAAAATTCTAGAAAAGACTGAATTTTCTAAGTTGTTTTTCTAAGGAGCTTTAAATTTCTATGAACTTCACAGTTTTTATTTCATAATTCATAGTTGTATTATTTTCTGTTTAGCAATAAAAGTGTATTCTTAAAAGATAATAGACCATAATATAGATCTGACACATTTCATTTCTCATAAATTAGAATATTCCAGACTCTAACAAGAGTGCAAGGATTTGATTCTCTTTGTATTGAAGCATTTCAAACATAAAATAACACAAGAACTCCTGAGTAAATTGTGAGCATGGGGACCTTGGGAGAGGATTGAAGGGGAGGGGAGAAACAGGGAGGGGGGAGCAAAGAAAAATACCCAAAGAAACTAAAATAAAAAACCCATGAAATAATAGGAAGTGAGATTATAAAATATACAAAGATATCTTCTTAAAAATATTAGACTGCATCTTTTTTAATGTTAGACTGTATCTCTTTTCAGCCTTATTTTCTTCTACACACTTCTCGTATTAGTTAGCTAAAATTGAATAAAGTGATATAGACTTGCTGAGATGGTCAGGGAAGAGACCATGAGAACACAAACCCACACAAAGAATTACAAGCAACTAAAAAATGCTGACAAGAGAGAAATAGTCTTCTCAAGTGAAGAGCACACAAAGTAGTTGAATAAAACCAAATGATCAACCCTGAAAACATATAGATATAAGTAACATTATAAAGACTGAGTAGGTAGAGTTTATATATTTAGGAATGTATACACACACACACACACATTTCCATGTAACAGTTAATGAAAAAAAAGATCATAATTCTGAAGAGTGAAAAAGGCATATATCTAAGGGCTTGGAGGGAGGAAAGGGAAGGGCAAATGTAGTTAAATTATAATTTTATGGTTTTTTGTCAAAGAAAGAACCCAAACTTAAGAATTTTAAGAATATAATGTAAGAGTTCATAGAGAGCATACAAGATGCTTCTTAGCAATGTTGGGAACCATGATCTAATGAACATGAGATCATATTTGACTTTAGCTAAATCTTTAACTTTTAGCTCACAAGACAAAGACAGAGGGATTTATGTGTTTCCTGAAAGTGTCTGATTTTTTTTAAAGTAGCATTAAAATTATATTGACAGATAATTCTCAGAAAAAATGTATGACTCAACTTATATAAAAATAAAATAAACCTCACAATTGGGACATGCAACAATGTCAAATATCAAGATGTGATAACTCTACTCTTGTCCAAAGGAGAAAGGCAGAACATTAATCAACCTAATGAGAAATTAATTACCAAAATGAGTTTTAGACATTAGAATGTTGTAAAGCAGAACGTGTATATTTTATTGTACGGCAATCTTTTATTTTGACATTGTGTTTTGTAACCTCAACCTTGTGAGGCTTAGTTAAAAAAAAGTGAAGGTATTTTGACCTAATAGGACCTGAATTTAAGCACCCATTTAAAAAATAAAAAGATTTTTAATTAAAATTATAATTTATAGTCAATTTAGTTATCTAGTGTTTAACTTTTCATAGTTTTCTGTCTATAAATACAGCATACTGTAGTATGTAAAGTATGAACTTTTACATTCAGTCATGGCTACTCAGAAGACAAAGTTTCAGAGTGAGAAAGGTGTCTTGGTGGGGAAGAGCACTTGCTACTCTTTCGGGGAATCTGGGTTGGTTTCTAGCACTCACGTCAGGACTATAACTCATAACTCAAGATCCAGGGGATCTCCTGCTCTGCCCTAGCCTCTGCGGACACCTGGGTTCATGGGCTTGCATCCATTTGCAAAGGCACACATCTACACACGAAAAGTAATTTAATAATAAATCTAAAAATATTTCAGGTATTTAAATTATAGTTATTGATTGTTCTCTATCTTTCTTTAAATTTTATCCATTATCTTACTTTTCCCTTTAGCCCTTAGCCACATGTTATTAATTCCTTTCCCAAGAAAAAGAAACAATACAGCAATAAACTACAGTGTTCTCAAAGAAAATGTTTCCAAAAATGTGAAATTAAATTTCTCACAGTCATCAAATTTTTCAATCCTTTTGAATAGTTTAGGAACTCTCCAACTACTCAGAATGTCAGATTAAAAGAAACGTCATTGCAAAGAGTACAGTGATGAGATATCCAAGATTCAAAGAAGGAACAATGTTATATTTTTGTTAACCTGCATTTTTCAGACAGGGATGACTTAGCAGATTTGGAGATAACCAGGTTGGAGTAAGGTTGGCTCTGGCTTTTCCTCCTCTTGTGCCAGGAGGCAGGAAAACTCCAGTTATCGAATGATGAGTCCTGTTCATGTCAACTGGAGAACAGCGCTGCAGAGGCAGCCCGGTAATTCATGGCTCTGCAGAACTGAACATGCAAGAGTCTATGATCAAGAATTCACAACATTTGTACAAAATTAGGAGAGCACACAAGAGAGCCTTATTAACACAATATATCGTTGCCATCATTAATTTCTATAGATTCATTTCTACCGCCAGCATTTTATACCATTCTGTGTAGAGCACTGTTCACATATATTTTTGTTCAGCTTGAAACAGATTCGTCTTAGGCTTTATACTCTTAGATTAGCATTTATGCACACATAGAATCATGATGAAAACACTGTGATAAACATTAAACAATTTAACCAATGTTTGACTATTACATCAGGTTTATTCCTAGCATATGAAACCTTTGGATTTCCATAGGATTTATTTTAGAGGAGAGTGGCCAATAGTTAAAGTTTGTTTTATTATCTTGAGTTATAGAAACACATTTCAATTCTTGCTGAATTTTAAGATCACATGACCAATTAAAATTAAAAGGAAAATACAAAGTAAAACAATTTTTTCCATGTAAAACACATTGGTCATGTGATGGTTAATCTTGGTTTGCCAGTTTGATACTTGAGAAGTGTCTGGCAAGTTAGTAGTTCTCACCTCTATGTGGGTTTTTTTTTTGTTTGTTTGTTTTTTTTTTTTTGGTTTTTCAAGACAGGGTTTCTCTGTAGCTTTGGTGCCCATCCCGGAACTAGCTCTTGTAGACCAGGCTGGCCTCGAACTCCCAGAGATCCTCCTGCCTCTGCCTCCCAAGTGCTGGGATTAAAGGCGTGCGCCACTACCTCTGTGTGTGGTTTTGAGAGTGAAATCCCACAAGTCGGTGGCTTGAACAAACCAGAAAAGAAATGAAGGTGGGAAAAAGGAAAAGCCCAATTTGAGCAGCATATCATCTCTGTTTTCTGCCCATCCTCACAGGCGTGACCGTTTGTTTAATTCCCATCCTTACAGGCCTGCCCTCTCTGTTTATTAACTGCTCTGAGCTGCTCAGCTCTATCCTGCTCCCTCTCGTGATTGAATAAATCCTATAAAACTGAGCAAATATAAATCATTTCTATTGTAAATGGATTTTCAAGTATTTATCATTATAATTAAAATACGATAAGATTATTATAGAATTTTCAGATCAATGCTCCTCCTTCCCTTAATCAGAGAAGCCTGTCTTTCCAGTGAATGATGGAGAATTCAATGACTCATTGTTGCACTCGAGGTTGAGAATAAATGTCAGAAGAGTACTCAGTCACAAACAAGAAATTTATATCACCTATTCTAAGGTCCAGGGGACACTGCACAAATGGCAGAGGGAAGAGTATCAAAACCAAGGAAAAAAAGAAGTGCTAGGAAATGCTGCCTTTTGGACAAGACTCAGCTTTGGAATCATGAACTTACAGATGTCTGCACAGAGTCTCCACAAGAATAGGCCTTTCCCCCAGCCCTTCCTAATTCTATGTCTGATTGCTGATAAATTCAGAGGGGAAGAAGTCATTAATTTAGTTGTATAGCCACTGGTCACCTCATTAGTCCTCAATACTTCTTTTAATTAATAGTCACACCAAGGGCCCTGGTTGAATTAAAGTGATCACAGAACATCTGTGAAAAGGATTTGTGTGGGATATATAGTTGGGCACTACGGAGGCTTGATAGAGATGGAAAGGAAATAAGAGAAAATGAGGTAAGAGGTACTGTGGTGTCTGTGTGTGTGTAATTGTGTATTAAATTTTCAAAGAAAAAGTTAATAAATAAAATTCACTCTACAGATAACATTGCTGTATTATTGCTATTAGGATATATAGAATTTACATTGCCCAACAAGAAGCAATAATAAAAACATAAAGAAGAATGTTTGAAATTGAAGGAAAATTTCAACATGAATATAGTAAATATAAAGAAATAAGATTACACAAATGGTAAAAAAAAACAACCATGAGAAACATGACCAGGAGTTGTTGGTACATGTCTTTGATCACAGCACTGCAGAGGCAGAGGCATGTAGATCAATGAATCTGAGGCCAGTCTGGTCTACAGTGCAAATTCTAAGAGAGCCAGGATTATACAGAGAAATCCTGTGTTGAAACAAACAAACAAACCCAAACCAAAATAACAACATCAAAAGATAGATAGATAGATAGATAGATAGATAGATAGATAGATAGATAGA
>JABTXL010006268.1:27120988-27159319 GCA_025134845.1 Neodon shergylaensis | reverse complement strand
AAGAAGAAGAAGAAGAAGAAGAAGAAGAAGAAGAAGAAGAAGAAGAAGAAGAAGAAGAAGAAGAAGAAGAAGAAGAAGAAGAATTCTTATAAGGGAGGAAAACATAGAAAACATAGGAGAAAAAAAACAAAAATACTATTATAAAATATACACTAAATTTTTGCTAGAAACTGTAAATTATAGATATTTCATGTGGAAATGTACATAAGATTAGAAGGAAGGTGTAAAGCTACTACAGTACTGCCCCTTAGAAATGCATTTTCAGGGAAATATAACAAAACCCTCTTTCAACATTCCCTAAGCTTTCACTATCCCACTTAAAAATTCATAGATATTTGAAGAAAGGAAACGTCTGGCACACCCTGGAGCAAACAATTGATAGGTCATGCCAATGGAACATCAGCCTTTCTATTGGCAGGCAGGAATGTTGGGGCCAAGATTACATCATTTCCAAAGTCTTCAGGGAGAACAGGAAGACAATGAATGGAATCTCCCCAAAGAACTAAAGGGAGGAAGAAAAGAACATTCTAATCCTAATACTGCAGTGACTTTTAAATGAAAAAGAAAATTATTTTGTAGACTCGAGAAGATTGGAGGCAAGAGAGAAGAAAATTGTTTTAATTAAGGAGGGAAGCTATGAAATCTGAAGGACAGAGGGTAAAAATATTGAAGAATAATGAATGTCGGCCGACTGTCTATCATCCTGTGATTGAAATTCTAAACATAAGGGAAGATTTAGAACAGAAAAAGCTTCTTGCAAGAAATTCTTAAAACTTTTCTAAATCTGAGGGGAAATGAGACCAGATGGAAATTCCGGCTTACAGGAAGAATAAGGATTATAAAAAATCATTTTAAAAGTCAATATATAGCTAAAATAAATGCATATTCATATGTGCATATACCAGCCAATATTTTTTTACTTTAAACAATGAAAGGATTATAGTTAATAATGATGTGATAATAGAAGTTATTTTTTGTTATAATGCAATGACATTGCATTATACTTGGTTCCATGTTAACTTTCTCATTGAGATTATATTAATATATTATTATCCATGCTGTAGATTAGGACCAAACATGTCTCCCACTCCTGTGCAATGGTTGCACAGGTGTTGGTTTGTATTGCAATGAAAAGAGGCTAAATATCTTCCATATTTTTGTTTTATTTTAAAATGAATTCCCTTATTCAAACCCTTGTACTTAAAAAAATAAAAGCATAAAATTATTTTTAGTTTTTCAGTACATGGCTTAATTTCACAGTATGTCAATTTGCCACTGAGAAAAATGCTGATGTTTTATTCTGGAAAGAGAGTTACTAGGTCTTACTGTTTCAATAGCTCTCAAGTCAGGCGTATAATTAATGAAAATGTCTATTAAAATATGTTGTTATGCTTTAAATGGCTTTTCACATTTTCATTCTACAGTGCAGAATAAATGTTTCACCTGGAAGAATACTATTTTATTTCTCTGCCATGATAAGAAAGTAGCGAGCATTTTTATTCCATTAAATGAGCTCCTTGGCAGATGAATTCAAAGTATATGGATTGCAGTTCACCAATTATTTTCAATATCATTTCTTCTGAGCAGATTTTTTAAGGCCACTGATATGAGTCTTATTCTTAATTGTCTCACGATTGACACTTAATATGTCCTAAACTACGTTCACATTTCCATATTCCTCATCATGTTCGGTAAAGATATCAATTAGGCCATTGCTTAACATTGGTCTCTGTAGTTTAGTTACTTTGTGTAGGATAGTTAACTAGTTATCTTTCTTTGTTTCAGGAGTACTTTGGGAGGGTCTCAAAATTTTAGGCAGCCCCGGCATTGTAGCAAATTCCACAGTATAACAGTTGTCATGGGTGACTTATTACCCCTCGACAGTAATCAACACGTGAGCATACATATTGTGGAAACTGGCTAGCAATCTGAGAAGGGCTGAGAAATTTTTGTTCAGTGTAGGTGGATTTACCAATCTCAAATACTTTTAGGTGATGCTTCTTACAGATAGATTCCAACTTTCGACCACTTCCGGCTCTGTTTCCACATCCACTCACCACTCAGCAGCTGGCTTCCTCCTCTCATAAACATTGTCAGCACTCTTTGTCATTTTGTGGCACGGCTATTATGCAGGGTTACGTCTTTTATAAGACAGCCAGAGACCCTCCCTTGAATAGTAACAACCTCATGCTCAGACTCACAGACTGAAAGAAACAGCCTCCTACTAAGTACTGGCCTAGGGGGCATCAAGACTTCCTGCAATGCTTGCCACAGCTTCATTTATCAGGCATGCAGATAGAATTTTGGGGTAACAAAAGTACGACTCAGTTATCTTTCAAATTCTTTTTTGAGAAGTCTAGCTTTATTAAAATCACTGTCACAGAGCTTCTAAATTTCTGTTGTTTTCATTGCCTTTTTTTTTCAAAGTTCCTTTTCTTGGGTCTCTTGAGAGTCTCCACATGGATCCTCCTTTTTCATATTCAGATGATGAAAAATGCACATGAAGGCTGTTCCTTCTCTGATTAAGCAGGTAGCTGTTCTGGTTAGATACTAGAGAATTTGGTTAAATATCTCAATGTTACATTTTCTGACTTATCCTCATTTTCTCTTTATAATGGCTTGAACTTGGTGTTTCTCAATTCAATCCTACACTGTTTGCTTTCTGTATCCAAATGGTGTTGTACAATATTTGAAGAAATAATTTGTCACTGTTTGGCCAGTTTTTGATTTGCCCTTTTCCTGTTCTCTGATGATCAGATATCCCAGTGAATCATAAGCTGGTACTGTACTGGTCCTCTGGGGACTCTAAGCCGGTGTTCCTCTGAGCCATGAGTCTGCTCACATATGCTTGTTGCATCCCTTCTAGGTCATACTGCTCCTCAAGGACATGGATAATTTACTCACTAATTTTCCTTCCAGTCTCAGTAAAAAACTTCCTTTTCTTTCTCTGTCACTTTGGGTTTTCTCAACAATACTATAACCTGTTGCAAAAATGAGATACCCCAGTCTTGGAGAGATGGCAGCGAGAGACAACTGTGCTGGGGCTGGAATTTAAATGTTTCCAACAATATCATATCATGTTTCAATTTTTAATTTTTACGGTTTGTAGTGTGAACCTCTCTTAAAGAGTAGGCAGCCTTAGTTTTGATGCTGTTGAGTGTTAAGGATGCTACTTTAGTCTTTAAACTGATTTTTACTTTGTCTTAGGTATATGGGTATTTTGCCTTAATTTATTCATCTTAGATTTCTTGAAGTTGGAGTCATAGACAGTTGTGAAGAGCTGTGTCTGAATCAAAAAAAGGGTCTTTGGAAAGAATAGCCCTTGCTCGTAACCACTGAGCCAATTCTTTAGTCCTCCATCTCTTCTTCATGTGAAATATGTCGAAGTAAATTAATGATAATATCAGTAAGAAGGTAGCATACATCTTGGAGAAGTAGCAAAGTATATAAGAAACTGTCTACTAGGTTCATAACAAGTGAAATAAGAGCTGTGCTTCATCACATTATCCTCCACAGAGATCCTAAAATGGCATATTCATTGGGCATCTTCCTGGATAAGTTAAAATGTAGGGACAGTAGCAAAGTGCTGAGTTGTTGTTTCAGAACTTTAGTGAGCTGATTGAGCTAATTGATTGTGTCTTTGAGTGACAACGAACAAGCAAAGATTAAAAAAACCATCAAATACCATCTGTCAAATGTATATTATTTTCTAAAAAGAAAAAGACTTCACACATAGAACACACAGTACACACAATTGTACTGATTTCTGCAGAACCTACTCAGATCCCGACATATTTAGAATTGTGTGCTCAGAACAGTGGCTTCAAGCTCAGAATCTCAGCTGTCAAAGTCCTCTGAACTCATTAAGACTCATTTGTCTCCATCTGTAACATTCTCTCAAGAGCTGGGTCATGCTGGGTGCTTGGTCTCTTTGCAACTTTGAATGAGGTCAGTTTACAAGAAGAGGGATTTGTAATTTGGGAAGTATCTCAGGGAATTACTTAATTTTTTCCTTACAAAGTTCCAATTACAAAGGAAAGTACATTTTGAGCATTGTCTAAAGAAACTGAATGGAACACCACGAACTTACCCTTTCAATGAACAACTCAACGCTGAGTATTACATGAGAGTTCAAAAGGAACTTAGCAGAGAAATTCTATACCACCTTGGCTCAAGGACAGCAAGTTTTGCTAGACAATCTCCTAATACACAGTTTAGAAGTGCCTTAGAGCCATATGTTGTGATAAAAATACAACATATATGCCACGCTGATTATTTAATTCAAGGGTAGATTTTGTCTCGTTCCAAGAATAGATGATGGATAGAGTGCATATACTTAAAGCCATGCTCCATAAATACCATTTCCTTCCATCAAGCTTTTCAGAAAATTGAATATAAATGTTTGCTAAGTTAGAGCTATGTGGCTGTGCCTGGCAGCAGCAAACTTTAATAGCTATAGGATATTAAAGGTCAAAAGAGGCAGGCATAGTATCTGTAGAGTAAGATAATAAAAATATTCATATAAAAGGCAGATCAAATGATCAAAGTTCACTTGAAATCTTTTTCTATTTTATTTAGTTTGTTTTTATGTGTTTTTAAGTTAATACTTCACATGTAAGTACATACTATATTTGTCATTCTGGGTCTGGGTTACCTCACTCAATATGATGTTTTCTAAATCTATCCATTTGCCTGCAAATTTCAAGATGTCTTAATTTTTTACTGCGGAGTAGTACTCCATTGTTGAAATGTACCACACTTTCTTTATTCATTCTTCAGTTGAGGGGCATTTAGGTTGTGTCCAGGTTCTGACTATGACAAACAATGCTGCTATGAACACAATTGAGCACATGTCCTTGTAGTCTGAATGAGCTTCCTTTGGGTATAGCCAAAGTCATTAGAGAAATGCAAATCAAAAAAAAAAAAAGGCTGAGATTCCATCTTGCACCTGTCAGAAAGGCTAAGATAAAAAACACTGATGATAGCTTATGCTGGAGAGGATATGGAGTATGGGCACACTCCTCCATTGCTGGTGGGAGTACAAACTTGTACAGTAGCTTTGGAAACCAGTATGGTGATTTCTCAGAAAATTAGGAAACAATCTACCTCAAGACCCAGCAAAATAATGTATTTTGAAGTGGATTTCTTCTTATATCACCTAGTATCACATTATTGTGTCATTCGATGTGACGGGGAGAAGGCCTGTTTACTCTTTAGCGTGTTCACTTTTGTGTGATCTACAAACCCCTTTTCAAGCATGAATTCAGTTCAGAAGGCAAGTATGGTTCCTGACTTACATTGTTCATCAGAACAGGGAGCAGGGCCACGAAAGTGTTATGCGATGTTACAGATTCAATAAACACTGCGATAAAATGTGACCCGATTACTTGCATTTCTAGGTCAGTGTTGCTTTCTTTGCAGTACTTCCTCTTAGTTCATCTGTTTTATTATGTCTGTTTACATAATAGTTATAGGGAGACCATCTCCTAGATTTATTTTGTACAATAACAGTCTGTTCTAAAAATTATCACCTGGCAAGGAAAGACATGCAAATTTGTAGATCATTTTAAAAATAAACTAATTTTTTTTAATGGCGAGCCTTATAACGGGTTACTTGCAATGGTATTGCTGTGAAATTATAAGCTTGACATGTAAGACATTTGGCATTAGTCAGATACTTTAGGTTTCCTTACAGACTTACCTCGTAAGAAAACATTTATCTACATTCATTTTTGAATTTAAGTGAGGCATTTTAATTTTGGCTAGTTTAATTCAGTGACTTGCCCAAGGCACCAATTAGATCTCATCCAAATGACGTGGTTTAACAGACCACTTGTTTCTGAATTCCTTCAGTCATTAATTACTGCCTACCTACCAGACTTTGTGTTACTTTTTTCACTACTTTGACACAATTTTGGTGAACAGAAGATGCATTAGACAACTGCACTTTTAGATCTCCACTGAGAAATTCATGCTAACCTCCACCTCTCAATTATTTAATGAAGCCATGGGAATTGGCTTTCGTGTGAGCTCTTGTGCGCCCTCTTTAGCCATTACCCACCTAATTAGTGACTATTTAACTCATACATCTTGAAAAGTAAAGCACAATGATTCTATCTTATTGAAGGAGAAGGTCTCCTTCTACTCTCTTTCAGAATGTGAATATAGTTAAAAAAGACATATTTAGCAGAGGAGTTCTTGGACGTATTGAGAATGGAAAAGCAATAATGTTAATTAATCATGTTGAACTTGTTTTTATACTTATTCACAAAAGGATGTTGAGAACTTTAGGAAGGCTTATTCTGCATGAAATGAAGGGAATTACTTCATTTTTATTCTAAAGCTTAAAATCTTATGTTTTTTGACTGAATTTACTGCAAGAATGGTGAATTTATTTCCACATTCCTCTCTATTAAATACTATTTAAAAAACCAGTGACAACTTGGCCAAATTTTATTGTCTTTGTTTTTCTAATTGTATCTGCAATCTTCGATCACCATGCCAATTAAAGTAGTCGTTGGAATCACTTTCCCAATTAGTGACAAAGTTTACACTTAAAACTGAGACTGAAAATCACGTTTTTGGAGGAATCATCTTTATATATGATTGCATTAAGCAAATGTACATCCATCGACTTTGAAAGTTGTGTTCATCCAAGAGCAAATTGTGGAAATAGGTTTTACCTGATGACTTCTGACTTCTTTTCTTTGGATTTATTTTTAAACTTAATCTTTCTTAGATTTAAATATATATATATATATATATATATATCATTATATATATGAGTAGGTTTTACATCCCTTCCCATTACATGCTGGAATTTTAACTAGTTTGGTTTCCTGAAGTTAACCACAGGATGTATGAATTCTTAACCTTGTCATGTCCAGGGAATAATGTTTTGTAACACTTCTCCCCATCCTCCCGCTCTCTATTCTTCCCACCTCTTCTGCAATGTCCCCTGAGACATGGTGGGGATGAGCATATGTCACATCAATGACTGAGCTTTCACAGTCTTAATGTTTCCAGTGCTTAATATCTCTGCATTAATCACTGATCACTGCAAAAAAAAAAAAAAGCTAAGCGTCTTTGACCAAGATTGAGAGTTGAGCAAATAAATACAAGTATTCAAAAGCCAGTTTGTCAGCATGGCTAAGGAGCAAAGCAACGATGGTAGGTACCTCTGTAGGGCTGTGACTTCCCCACCAGTGTTCTTTGATAAGGTTTGCAGTATCAGTCATAGGCGTTCCCTCCTGTGGATCAGCCCTCTAGTCTAATTGGAAAGTTACCCCTGTAACTATTATGTTCCTATTATACTGGGGCCACATCAGGGTTTTTAGTTTTAGGCTCCCTTTCTGCCCCGACTCACCTTGCATTCACTTTTCTGTGTTGAACATTGCTCCACTTGAATTTATGTTCTCAGAATTCCTTCTTCCTCTCTTTTTCTTTTGTCCCATTTCAATATGTCTAAAGGCTTTCTGTTAAAGTATCAATAACTTGTGCTTTCTCCTTTAACTATTTATCCGTAGTGGCCTTTTTCATTAAACTGTTGCTTTGGCTTGCTTGCTTGTGACATGCTTTCTTGGTGAACCTTGGTAATATTTAACCACTTGAAACTCTTTAACTTCCATAAATCAATCCTTTTAAATTTTTTTTGAATTTAAATTTTATTGTATGTGCTTTTGTGTCTTAAGTCTGTTTACCGTGTGTTAGCCCTGTTCTGGTGGAGACCAGAAACTGTCATCAGGTCAATTGAAACTGGAAATTATGACAGCTGTGAGCCATGATGAGGATGACAGGAATTAAATCTGTATCTTCTGCATGAGCGGCCAGTGCCCTTAGCCACTCGTCTACTTCTCCAGTTCCTTGGACCATGTTTTTATTCAGCTCCTGTTTTGAATAGGACCTTTGTTTTTCCAGAACCTTGACTAATATACAGCTACTTTTAAGACAGTCTTAAGACTGTTGATTATCATTGCATTGATGATACTTATATCATGATGATTTGCTTGGGTAAATTTCTACCTATCAGAGAAGATCTTTGAAGTAGTTATTCTCTACTATAAAACTGGAATTTTATACAGACACAGTATAACTCCTTGATACATAATTGATAATTATGAATTAACTTAAATGAATATTTAATTTTAAAATAAAAGTAAAGTGTCATTAGTAATATCAACATTAATAGGTGAAATGATTCAAAGTTAAATAAGGTCATGGAAAGGAAGCAAGGATGAAACAGAAAGACTAGCACAGGAAAGGTTATATAAAAGATATTTTATATACCGGCACAAGGTGAATGACAGTTATTACTCCTCTTGAAGAAATAGACATGTTATTCAACAAGCCGGGTATTCAATGAGCTCTTATAGCTGAAATGAGTTTCACTACTATGTTGTGTATCATACATCGAGTATTTTTTGTGTGTATTAGTGTTACAATGTTCAAAAATGAGAACTGTTTCAATGGAAGCAAATTAAGCAAAGCACCACAGAAGAGATGCCTTAGTTGAGTAACTTTAATGATATTTTGATTCCTGTTTATAATATATGCATTCACAAATGGTATGTAAATACCAATTTCTTCTATTAAATTTAGATCTGTATTTTGTGACAATTAATTTCTCATGTAAGTACCAAGAATTCAAATAAATTTGGCCATGTGTTTTATAAAGAAACTGTAACTAGTTATTAGGTAAAATCTGCTTATAAATATTTATAGCCACCTGGTTAAATTTTATCCACAGCTAACATCTAAAATATGAGCTAAATTTTAAAATGGTAGTATATTAGAGATAAACATATGCGGTATTTTATAAAAGCCAGAAAACGTTATTTTCCTTTTCTCCTAATTATATTTGACAAGACAGATTTCAAATAATTAAAATTTTGGCTTCATACCAGGTATTTTTCTGAAATACATTATAAATAATTATTTAATTGATTTTTAAAATATCCATTTGATAAAATATCCTGATCCACAGACATTTGTTTATCTCTTTCTATTTGTGTGTGTGTCCATGCATGTGTTCTATTTATTTTATATCTAGTACTCATCAAAGTAAAGAATGAGTTTTCAGAATCTGCCTCCGCTTTCTTCATTGTTACTGAACTTTCTCCTTAGCTTCTTATTGTGACAGTCTGTAGTCTCCTCACCATCTACAGTTAAGGAAAAGAGCTCAGATTCTCATTTCCCAGAAGTTTGGATTTGGCTTCTGATTCTCCAGGAATAACAGTACATTTCTCATAATAATCCAGCTTAATAATTCCTGTCTTTAACATGGCTGTAATTCACATGATCATAAGTGGGTCTTGTTTTCTCCTCATTCAGTCACACTGCTATCGATAACAACATCATATTTGCTCCTTGTGAATATTACCAATATTATGTATACACAAAATATTTCCTGTAAACATTTTCCACACATACACACACACACACCAAACACACATTTTTCTCTTTACATCATTGTCTATATCTATCCTTTGACCTAAAGGTATTTCTATGCTTTCTTAGCTTACAAAATTTAATTATAATAATTAATAATTATTTAATTATTAATAATTAACAATAATTATTTAATAATTATCCTATAATGACTTCTCTGACTTTTTAAGGTTCCTTTTTAATAACCTCTGGGATCAAAGTAACAGTTCTTCATATAAATTTCTGCTAAATATTGTCCTCAGGTTGAGTTCTTCATTTTCTCTGCTTCTCCTTATGTAACTTCTGAGCTCACATTGCCTCTGTAGGGTGTTTTCAATGAAGTGCTGTCTTACAACACTGTTGCTCACACCTGCTAGGCCACTGCACTTACTTTCCTAGGGTGTCTATCCAACCCATTAATGTCTTCCCTTTTCAAAGCTTTCAGTAGATCTCTTTAAGTCTTACATATCTTACTCTGTACCTGGCTATTTATATCTCATCAGAAAATTTCCATGCTGCCAGAATGATCCTGGAACTCCTCAGAGGTAGCTGCTATTGCAATGCCTCACTCAGCTCAGGGTACACTTCTGAGTAGGTAGGGAAATCAGACAGAGGGTCAGACTTATCACCTGCTCATTGGAATTGGATACCTAGAATAATAAAATCTTAATTGACATTTTGGCATACAACAATTTTGTGTTGTTCTAATACATAAAAAATATATGACTGAGATGTTGAATGGTCTACCTTGTTCAATGTGATTTGAATAATTTTTTCTTAAAATATCCAGAGGAAAAAATGTTAATAAATTATCAGGGGAGTACATAATTAAAGAGATGTATAATCCAGTAAATAAGATAATTTTTTCCGCACTGCAACTCCTATCAACAGGATACATTTGCTTTCTGTATGAGCATTTTTACCATGAGAAAACAAGGTAATCTTTCCACTTTAGATCAATAAGTTGGAGCATATATCAGTAAGATTACATTAACCTAAATATACCCAGTAACTCATTTTACAGTCGCTGCTACATGAGAGTAATTCAGTGATAAACACTGGGAAATTCCTATAGCAACATGATTTCATAGCGATGCAATATTTCTGATTAGATTTCTGTAGTTTTTATTCTCTTGCTTACAAATATTTTTTCCTGAACTGAAAAAAACCATGGTCCTTGTATTTTTTTTTCAAAAACGAAAATTAAAGGAAAATTGAAAGACAATATTTAGAGGATATACGCAGTATTTTGAACTTTAATATTAATATTAATAAAGCCAGTTCATGCAGTAGGATCAAAACCCAGTGTCATTGTCCTTGGCTTCTCATCAACCCTCATTGTCCGCCATGTTCAGAGAGTCCGGTTTTATCCCATGCTTTTTCAGTCCCAGTCCAGCTGGCCTTGGTGAGCTCCCAAATAGATCAGCCCCACTGTCTCAGTGGGTGGGTGCACCCCTTGGGGTCCTGACTTCCTTGCTTATGTTCTCCCTCTTTTTCTTTAAGAAGAAAATGAGAGAGAATATAGCTATACTACAAGATAGCAGATGTGTTTGGAGACTATATGATGGTCTTTCCATAGTCCAAAAGGCATTTCTGTTTTCAATGCTTCTTATGCACTGGCACATCAATTTGTGTGTTTGTGTTTGTGTGTGTGTGTGTGTGTGTGTGTGTGGTGTGCATGAGTGTGTTCAGTTTCAGAAGAAAAGCATGCAGTTATCCCATCCAAAAATACAATTGATGAATCCATACGTAAACAAACACAAATTGTTCATAGGAATACCTCTCCACTCATCCTATTCAAAGTTATTCATTCCTGTCCATTCTGATCCTCATGATTGAGTTTTTTAGTAACCATTAACTTTTTAGAATATATGCTTGTGTCAGGGTATTATCTGAAGTGAGAGCTTTTCCTCTAGCCCGAGAGACCAAGATTAATTATCCCTTCCTTATAACAACTTAGAAAACTCACAAGCGTGAGTTTTAGGAAACATTGCACTTGTACTCATATATAACATTGCATTTATTTATGTGATGGTTATATATTTACAAAGGAATGGCAGACAGTACAGTATTATGTGCCTTATGCCTGATGTCCCATCTTTAACATCTTGTACAGTGTGACATGTTTGTCAAACTGATTAATTAATGCTCATACATTATATCAACTGAAGTCATATTTACTTAGTTTTAATGTTACCATTCTTTTAGTTCTGAGATCATGTCTGAAACCACATTGCATTAAGTCTTTGTGTCCCCATAGGTTCTGATAGACTGATATGGTCTCAGATACAATGTATTTTTATGGCCTTGAAATGTGTTGTGTAATATCATTCTAGAGCTACTCTTCTTACTGTTACATAGGCATTATGAAATGAGGAAAAAGGAGAAATAAGTAGTGTACTTTCATATCAAGAATCAACTGTAAATATCAGTGTTGATATACAGAAAATGGAGAGACTTGTTCTATCTTCTTTAGGAGAATAGAAATATGTAAATTATTTTCAAGGCTTCTGTGTGAGTTTCTTCTACATTTATCCATATGTGATATCACTTATTAATGTTATTATGTGCCTATTACATACTTTGCAATCTAGTTCTACATTCAATTAGATGCTTAAATTATTTCATTTCATCACTAAAACGTGATAGAAAATATTGTTTGAAGCCAATATCTCAGCAGTATGCATGCTCATTGGCATTATAAATGATATTCACTTTTATAAAAATAAAATTAATCAGCATAAGCCAGTGATTAAGTTGTCTTCTGGTGTCCACACCCACATCGCCGAAGGTACATATGCACAGCAAAATAAATAAATAAATGTAGAGGCATTTCATTTTTGTTTTAATAAATAAGGCTTTCCTGAAGATCAGAGAGTAAAACAGCCTCATTGTTTAGCCTTACAGACTGAGTGGTAACACACACCTTTAACCCCAGTAACCACACTAGTTGCCATAGAAGCCTTTATTCCCAGTGGTGCATATCTTTAATCCCAGCCCTAGAGAGGATTATAAAACAGGAGGAGATAGCTCTCAGACTCAGTCTCATTCTGAGATTCCTGGAGGCAGGATCACCATTTTAAGACTGAGGTACAGGTAAGAATTGGTGGTTGACTGCTTTTTCTTTTGGATCTTCAGGTTGAACCCAAGTTTCTCTCTCTGAATTTTTATTAATCATGCCTGAAATGAATAAATAAATATTTAATAGGCAGTGTTTGGCCAGGAAATATGGGCAATGCTGAATAATTGAGGGAAAGTAGCTGAACTGTTTGCCATTATTTACTTTAGAATATGACGGAAATTGCTAACACAGGTAATCTAGATCACAGGACAATGGCTGTGGTTTGACTTGTCTATGGCTTAAAAATGTGGGACACGCCGTGAGCTTTTGTCTGGAAGTATCCTTTAGTCAGGAGTGGACAGTGGAGAAAGAAAGAATGACCCTTTAGATGTTTTCATTCAGTAATGATCTACAAAATCCCTAGAGCTAGCAGTGCTGCCTGTGGAAAGCTGTCCAGGAGCCTCATTGGCTGGACCAGAATTCATGATTACCATTGTCATTTCGGTTGCCAGTAATTTTGTTCATAACTAATTGCTGCTAGGCACATACTTCTGTATATGGCTGATGTCTTATACTATTTACATACAGAAAGTTTGTTGTTGAAATTTTAGAAGATTATGTTTTCATCAGGTATATAAAACTATACTCTGCATCTGCATAAAATGAGAAAAACAATATTGGTAATGATTTTTACACAGAATTATGTAAAGAAGAAAATAGTGTCTTTACACTTATTAATGTTTTGGCATGACTATCTAAAGAATGTATACACCACTTTTAGTAACAGAAAATTTGCATACATTGCTTTAACTCATTTTCTTTTTAATTTTCCTGCAAATCTCTGGTGAGCAAAAAGCCTAAAGCTTTTTCTTTAAGATTTTCACCTATTGATAATTATGTAATATATGGTTTTCTTATGACCACGAGCAGGTTCTCTTTGTCATTTTTCCATGTTAAATATTCATCAAGAATGCCATTTATTATTTTGTGAAGTACTTTCTGTTTTGTGAATCTGTTTCTTTTCATTTCTGCCACATATTCAGTAGGACCTTGGGTCCCTACAAAATATCAAGGAGATAGAGTGCACTTCCCTTATGTTCCCCTCCTGAGCTAGCCCTCCTTGCTGCTACTATGGAAACAGACTAGCAACAGTTGTGGAGGAAAGCATGCCCAGACTCTGTCCAGATGGAGGGAGCTGGTGCCAGTGACAACGTTGCAAGGGAAGCTGTGTGTGTAGTGGTGATGAATTAGAACTTGGCTGTTTTCCTCTCCAATGGACAGCGAGGATGGGAGAAGAAGGAAAGACTGGGAGCTGTGGGGAACCATATAAGCTAATAGTTGTTCACTGAAGAGAGTGCAGCATTATTATCTAATTTGCCTTGAACAACACAAAACATGATTATGTCTATATTCTTCCAAAACTTATTCCTGACATAGCCAGTAATCTCATAGCCTCTCTATGAAACACTCTGCCTACAAACTGAATTATTATTCTATCTTCTCATTCCTACAGACAGTGATCCTTTAAATTCACATTATTCCAAAAGTCAATATTGGCTTAGAATTTTAAAGCTGTTAAGCTGGAACATTTAAGTTATAAATATTTCAAATATGCTTCTTTTGAGTTACTAAGTATTTTCTCTTTTTAATAAGATTTTATAGTGATCAAGATTAATATTAAATGGATGAGAAAGATAACAATTGAATTATTAATAAAATACAGATGTCTTTGGAGAGTTGTGCAATCAAACATTATGTTCTGAATAGAGGCTATAAAAGTTTTCCAATTCACGAACAAAGATGGAAATGAAGTAACAAAAAGGGGAATATTATAAAAAATATGAGGCAATTTCTCCTTTGAATGATAGAACACAACTTGTACTGAGCCTTTCCTTATAATTTTATCAAATGTTTAAATGTAATTTACAAACAAAATAATATGTCTAAATGTTATAATTTGTCCTATTACATTGTTTTGTCGTGAAATTATGTCAGTCAAATTTGAGGAACATTGCCTCACCGAAGGAGTGATAACAGCCACGTGACAATTAATTATATATTTCCAATTCAGTTAAAAGTGTGAAGTGAAATTATATTTTGATACACAGAAACAAAACTTATCATTGTTTTAAGAATATATACGTATGGAGTATGACTATGAAAAGAGTTTCCAAAGTCTTTTTGGACTCTTAGGGGAGTATGTGCTTGAACTACAACTTCATAGATAAGTGGGCATATGCTTATATAAACTGTAAGTAACTAAGTGATATAATTTTATTGTGAATTATCATCATTTATAAGGATAAAGTCATATAAATCTTCTTTCATTCTAGAGCATATAACTTCTTGATTTCTTCACAAAGTAGGAGACAACAAGATTGTGCTTTGAATTATTTAGAACTGAACATACTGATAGTATTTTCACCGAACTTGCTTATCCTAACAGCATATTTAACTGGCTAATGTTACTTGTTTATGACAGACACTTAATGAATAGCTGAATGTCAACAATAAAATTTACACCAGCATTTAAAAGTAAAGAATTATTATTAGTTGCCTGAGTGTAGTAGTAGCACTTGCCTTTAATCCCAGCACTCGGGAGACAGACGCACGTGGAACTCTGTGACTTCAAATCCAAGCTTGTCTTGGTCGTCTACCTGGTGAGTATCATAACAGGATAGGCTAGGTAGAGGGACCCAGTCTCAGAATATTCTGAGTTGCTTGTAACATGTGATGTATTTATCTACACATATACACAGAGTTGTATGTAACATATATGTGGTAATGTAATACACTTTTACATGAATGTCTGTTGTGATTCATGGTGCTTTGCTAAATACATATGCATTTTAGAAACATTTATTATTACAAATGTGAAATATTGAAAAATAAACTTAAGAAATTATAATTTATGTGACCCCTTAGCTTTAGTAATTACTAACTCGTGACATTATTTTACCTTTGTGAAAAATCCCTCGTATAATTGTGAAGAAAATAAGATATAAACATATTAAATTATAATATTTGAATTTATGGGCTGGAGAGATGGTTCTAAATTTAATAGTATTTGCTGCTCTGTAAGAGGACTTAGTTTGGTTCCCAGAATCCACTTGGCAGTTCACAGCCACCTGTGACTCCAGCTCCTGATAATTGAATGCCCTCTTCCAGCTTCCGTGAACACCTGCACACACACACACACACACACACACACACACCACACACACACACACACTCATAATTTTTTATTATTTTTTTTAAAGAAAGCAATCTATTTTTCGTTACACATATTCAATCCACGTTCTCATTCCCTACCCTCCTTTATTTCCTCCACTTACCCCTGCACCCTATCCCCTATCCACTCCTCAGAGAGGGTAAGGCACATTGCTTTGGGGAAGGTTTAAGGCCCCCCCTACTCTATCTAGGCTGAGTAAGGTATCCATCCAAAGAGAATACATTCCCAAAAAGCCAGTACATCTCTGTCCTTCCTCCATTTCTACTATCCAGTTCCCTCAAGTTCTCTCCTCTCTCCTCCTTTCCTCTTCCCCCTTTATCCTCCCTTCTCCCCCCACCCCTATGTTCCCAATTTTGTCAGGTGATTTTGTCTATTTCGACTTTCCAGGTTTTTCTTAATGTTCATCTTTTTACTTAGCTTCTTTAGGATCATGAACTATAGACTCAATATCCTTTGTTTGTAGCTAGTAGCCACTTATGAGTGAGTACATACCATATTCATCTTTTTGAGTCTAGGTTACCTCACTCAGGATGGTGTTTTCTAGTTCCATTCTTTCTGCATGCAAAATATATGGATATATATTTTATAAATTTCATTTTACATTCCCACCACAGTTCTTCCTCTCTCTCCTTGCCTTCCCCCACAGACCACCCCCATCCAGTCCTCCCTAAGGTTAAGGCCTCCCATGGGGAAATAAAGAAAGCCTAATAAATCTTTTAAATTTATTTTATTTTTTAAATGGAATGTTCGATTTTTGAAAGAGCAATTGAGTAATGTAAATTTTAAAAATAATTTTTTCGATTGCTTATTCTGTTAGCTATCTGAACATTAAACTAAGTGGATATAAACACATCCCTCTTTGTTACCGAAAATGTCTTTTATGATCTCTCATTTCCATAGAATACCTATCTACAGAATACATGCTTAATAAATTTTAAGACATCATAATTAGACTACTATTCAATGTTAAGAAAATTCATTCAAAGAAATTATGTCAAATTTGAAAACATACAAAACAGTTGGGAAAAATCAAGTAAATCACAACATATGCACGTGTTCTTGCCTGTATTTAAGATAATGTGTGTATGTGTATATTTGCATAGAATTCTTGTATCTTGAATATTGTCAGTTTAATCTACTTCTTGGAGGTAACTTTTTTTTAACATATCTATTAAAATGGTGCTTCTTAAACGTTTTCTATCTCTAGCTGTTATTGATTGAGAAATGGAAGGTGACCCTGGGTGTTTGGGTCTATAATATAGATATAAAAATAAAGCCTTTAATTATAAAATATTAGCATTATATTAAAGTGATTCTTCACTATTCATATGATTTTACCATCTCATCTATGCAAATGAGATGGATGAGCTTGCTTGTTTTTACAAAGAAAAATAAATCATTGCTGAATAATTAATACTATGGTATGTAGATAATCTGAATGAATTTCAGAATTTTTTATTTTATAATTCCCAATGCGAGAGTGTTACCTCATGTAAATGTATAACAACAAAGACAAAAGTATGTTACTGTAATTTCTGATGTTAGTGAAACTCATAGATAGTTAATAATGCAATTAATAAACTAGATTAGTGCAACTCCTGCCCCAATCTAAAGTCAAATTAATTTAATGAATTTTAATGAAACTCAGCATGTCATGCAGCATTATTTTGAAAATCAGAATCTAATTACACCATTTTATTTCTCCACTTCCTTTTCTTCCCATCAGCTCACTATGTTCTCCACCTTTTCTCAGTCTTTTCCTTGAGGTCTCTTTTTTCTTTGTCATTGTTAACATAAATAAATGCACAAATATATAACTATGACTTTTTAAGTCTGTTTAGTGTAATTTTTATGTATATAATTTCAAGCCTGTGTTATTAGTATTGAATGAAGAATTAGGGGCCTCATCCCTCAGGAAGACTATCTCTCTTTCTCTCAGGCTTCCTTCATTTCATGGGGACTTGTGAGGTTATTTCTCATTCACATTTTCCACATTAGTATGCCTGCTGGCGTTGTTGTAGATTAGGCACACTGCTGAAGTGTCTTCCTTGTCACTTCTAGGAAGCAGACTCTCACAGTAGATTTTCTGGTCCTCGAGCTCCTCCAATATCGTTCACTCTTCCTAGATAGTCTCTGAGCTTCAGGTATAGGAATTTTATTGTAGATATGTCTGGACTGGGCATGAAAAGTTCTTTACATTTTTGGACCGTTTGTGATTTTCTATAATGGTCTCTGACTATAGGAAACAAATATTTTAATTAAACATTTAACACAATCTAATTCGAAAACTTATATCTGTCATCCTTATGGTCTGAGGAATGATCATGGGGAACTAAATAGTTTGTTTTTCTTAATGAAACCGTGATGTGTCTGAAAAAAAAAAAGGATATATACATTGAAAAACTCCTCAATTCATAGCATAATGTAGTCTTAACTTGATCTGAGGTGGTCTTGGAAATGTTCATCGTCATTACATAACATAACATTCATAAGGCAACCTGCTTGTGTGTGTTCAGAATCAAGGGTGAGGAGCAAAAACAGTTCTGCTGCCATAACACTTTGGATTCATTGAGCATTCTATTTCAAATTATGTTTTGGTCATTACGTTTTCAGAAATCTTTTATTATGACTAAACTCACAGCTTCCATGTTCAGTTCTGTGACACCGTAAGGGACTGCAATCTGCAGTGTAAGAAGCTGTGTTTTAAAAGATAGAGCTTTTGAACTGTTCACATGTCAGCTGTTTTAATTACTATAAAAATGAAGTTCATAAATAAACAAAAATTTAAGATATTCCAATATTCATTTTTGCAGAAACTTTATAATAAGTGCAGGGATGAAGAGATTTGCATAGGCATGATATACTTTTAAGCTTCAAGCATAATTACTACAGAGATCCTAATGAGAATTGCATATATTTCTTCTTGAGCAGGGAATAAACATATCATGCTCATACACATGTGTCCTTGTGAAAGATAAAATTATCTGGGAGTTGTTACAATTTTTCTCCCTCCAATTTAATCACTAGTTATTTTGCTATTTGGCATGTATATAATTATTTAAATCTTAAAACAGCATGAAGAAGCTTTGTTCATTGGTTGGTGGTATTCTTGGGTAAACAAATATTTGATTAGTTGTGTTAGGGCAATAAATGTATAATTAATTTTATTTTAGAATATAATTCATATGACAAATATTTTATTAATTTTAACTATTTAAATTGCCGAAAAGAAAAAACATATGGTTTTGATAGATTTTTTAATAACATAAATTCTGTTACCTATGGTTCCTTAAACGATATAAGTTCTTAAATGCCTGATGAAAATCTTCCAAGTCATTTTAGAAAAGTGAAAAACAACATTCTTCTTATCCCAACCAACTGAAAGTACACTATGTCATGTAATGGAACTCCTTAAAATATGTTTCATGACATTTTGGTATTGTTAATGCTGTTACTGTCAATATAATTTGATTTAGGAGATACAAAACATTGAAAAATTAAGCTGTTATTGGAGAGAAGAGTAACGATCCTAACATATATATTTGTATATATAATATAAATTATATATAATTATTTAATGCTAAAAATTAAATTTTCTTATACATCTTTTTAGTTTCTGGGCTCCAAATATAACAATATTTTAAAATCTAGTTCTATGTTTGGATACTATGAATCATTACAAGAATGTGTAAATAGAATTTTTTAGTTTTGAATGATGTTATAAACACTTTATCGAAAAATGTTTATAAGGTAGTTTTTAAAATAAATTTAGAAAAAAGAAAAAAGTTTATTTTATTAAATGTGCATTACACAACTGAACCTGACTAGAAACTAAACATGGGTGTATGCCATAACATGTTTTACTTTCTATAGCACTTCACAAAAAAAACTATGCTTGTTATAATGAACTTTATTACATTGACATTATAACTTATTCAGAACATAATTACATTTCATTAAAGATTAATATCACATAGCATATAAAAGTTTAGATGTATGCATTAAATTATAACATATTAACATTTAATTTTCCTTTCAATGTGAATTTCTTTAAGTTATTATGAAACATTTTCTGTAACAGATAGGGAATTTGTTATAATCAAGTTTATTTACTTACTATTTCATATGTTAAATTTTTTTTTAATTACACTCTAAATATTATTTTTAGATAGAGTAACAATACCTTTCAGTATGGTTGATGAGTGGTTTGGATAGAAATAAGGAAATGTAGACTTTAGATCTCAGCTTCTTTTTGTTTGTCTGCTTGTTTTTTTTTTTTTTGACCTTTGACATACTATGGTCTTCCTCTTTAGATCCATGTATGTCCCTCTTAGAGTCCTCTTTGTTGTCCAGGATTTCTGGAGTTGTAGACTGTAAGCTGGTTTTTCTTTGCTTTATGTCTAAAAACCACTTATGAGTGAGGACATGTTATATTTGTCTTTCTGGGTCTGTGTTACCTACCTCAATGTGTTTTTTTCTAGATTCATCCATTTGCCTGTAAATTTCAAGATGTCATTTTTTTTTTGCTGCTGAGTAGTACTCCATTGTGTAACTGTATCACATTTTCTTTATCCATTCTTCAATTGAGGGTCATCTAGGTAGTTTGCAGGTTCTGGTTATTACAAAAATTCTCTATGAACATAGTTGAGCACACTGTCCTTGTACTGTGATTTATTAACCCTTTGGGTATAGAGCTACAGTAATAAAAACAGCCTTTTATTGGCATAAAAACAGACAGGAGGATTAATGAAATAAAATTGAAGATTTGAATATCAATCAACACACTTACAAAAACCTGATTTTTGGCAAAGGAGCTAAAGATATAAAATGGGAAAAAGAAAGCATCTTCAACGAATGGTGCTGTCATAACTTGATATCAACATGTAGAAGAATGTAAATAGATCCATATCTATTGCCATACACAAAACTCAAGTCCAAATGGATCAAAGACCTCAACATAATACCACCAGCCACACTGAACATCATAGAGGAGAAAGTGGGAAGTAGCATTCAATGAACTGGCACAGGAGACCACTTCCTAAACATTAACACCAGTAGTACAAACATTGAGAGCAATAGTTAATAAATGGGACTTGAAATTGAGAAGCTTCTGTAAAGCAAAGAACATGGTCAAAAAGACAAAACAACAGCCTACAGAATGGAAAACTCTTTTCACCAACCCCACATTGGACAGAGGACGGATCTCCAAAATATACAACAAACTCAAGAAACTTGACATCAAGAGAACAAATAATCCAATAGAAAAATGGGGTACAGACCTAAACAGAGAACTCTCAACAGATGAAAGTTGAAAGGCACTTGAGGAAATGCTTAACATCATTTAGCCATCTGAGAAATGCAATATAAAATAACTCTGATATTCCTTCCTACACCTCTCAGAATGGCCAAAATGACAGCTTATGAGGGAGAGGTTGTGGGGTAAAGGGAACACTCCTCCATTGTTGGTGGGAGTGCAAACTGGTACAGCCTCTTTGAAAATCATTATGGTGATTTCTCAGAAAATTAGGAAAAAAATTATCTTAAGACATAGCAATTTTCTTATTTTTATTTATTTTTTGCTTTTATATATTTCTTCTTCTTTTTTATTGATTTTATTGAGCTCTATATTTTTCTCTGCTCCTTTCCCTTCCTCTTCCCCTTCCCTTCGGCCCTCTCTCATGGCCCCCATGCTCCCAATTTACTCAGGAGATCTTGTCTTTTTCTACTTCCCATGTAGATTAGGTGCGTGTATGTCTCTCTTAGATTTCTCATCAATTTTTATTCTTTATGAGAAGTGGTATGTATATGATATTTTATAAGACAATACAAATAATTTTCTATACAATTAATATTTCAAATCTATAGTTTCATATTCTCCAGAGTAGAAGCTTTATGAAGTGATATTGAGGTTCTTAATCATTCAAACCATTTACTTGTAGGTACTCAGAACCCTAGGTCCTTCAGAGGAAGCTAAATGGACAGATGATTATGACTACTTAAAATCTAAAAGATGCATTAAAATATAGCAGAACATTTTTACTTAATAATACATCTTTCAGAAGCACTTTTATCTCACATTAATCGGGAAAATACCTTGTATGTATTGATAAAGAAGACATTGATTTAAATTAGAGCAGGCTTCATTTACATAAGTCTAAGTACCCATCACATATTGGTTTGAGCTTGTCAGATATTCTGAAAAGGCGTGTGTGTGTGTGTGTGTTGCTGGAGGTGTTAAAAAGTTTCTAGAAAGCTCCCTATCTCTAGTGCATACTCTTCTTAGGTCACCAAGAGATAAGTGTGCAGTTAAAATAGGATTATGTCCTCTGTGTAGTATCTAGACGTGATGCCACCAAGGAAGTGTGTGCAGTTAAAATGGGATTATGTTCTCTATGTATTATCTGGACTTGATGTGGGAAAAAAACAGGCTAACAGCTGTGACATACTGAGAATGCTTGTGAATGTCACTTCTCCAGTGTAGTTAAGGTCCTCCGAAATTCAATGGTTATTGGAGCCGAGGATGTTGCTCATCTTGTATTGTAGTTGTCTAGTATACACACAGTCAGGGTTTGGTCCTCAGCACATTATAAACCATTCATAGTGGCAGATGCCTGTCATCCCACCTCTCATGAGATAGAGGCAGTATAAGATCAAGGTTATCCTTGGCTATCTCTTTTGCTGTCATAAGGTTAGCTTGAATATATGAGATTATCTCAACAAAGAAACATACCCATGTGAGTATGTTTTTGAAATATTGAAATTTACAAATTTGAAATACTTCCTCGAAATTTGATTAACTTAAATACTTGCTTTGGTTTGTTTTACTTGCTGATGTGTTCCTACAATATCAAAAAATTCCCTCAGTACCATCATGACATTACAATTAACAATGTTTGTGCTTATTGATCCTCTTGTAGTAATATACTGGAGCTTGAGTTCATGAAATATAGAGAAATAAATCTAGGTTTAACTCCTGTTTGTAGTCACACAGAGCCCCTGAATCATTTTTGCAATAAACATACATTTTCCCCAATAATACATCAGCATGAATCATTTTTCTCATTTGTTATTCATATCAGCCCATTGATTTTTCCAACTGAAATGGCAGACCTTATGGGCTGGAACCAAGACCTTCAATTGAGAATTCTCCATAGCAAAATGTATATTTAATTATAATGAATGGCCATATAATATAGAAAAATGAATGAATGTGTGAACTATAAAAAAGTCATAGAATATGTCACAATGTTCCAAGAGGTCAAGAGCCTAAGCTATGATCAATTACATAATAAATTTGGTAAATTTTGTGGTTGTGTGTATGTGTGTTTACCTGTTTCTTTGTGTGTCTTCTTACAGCATCCATGGCACTAACTTTTGATTGTTCACTACTCTAGATATGACCATTAGAATGTAGCCTTATAGGGAACTGGAACCAGCCAGCCAAGATATTCTCATAGGTTCACTCGTTACAGGATCATCATTATAAAAACAATCAAGCAGTTTCCTAAAGATATGGCTGATAAGTGAGGGCTAGTTATGGATTAACCTTTGTCATTGATAGTGGAGACTAAAACACTTTATTCTTGAGTACAATTTTACTATGGAAGACAAAGGGGGCAAAAATATTCAGACTTTTGCAACCCTTGTCACATATCCCTCACCTCTCTGAACTCAAAATAGCTGCACCTTGATCAGGCCTTATTGAGAAATTTATTTCTGGCTTCAGAGTCAATTGGGTGTCTGTTCGGATTTCTTTAAACACTGTGAAATAATTTGGGGGGCATGATATGTCATCATTAGGTATCATTTGTACAAATCAGACATTCAGTAACTGCTTTACCCTGTAATTTATATAATTAGGGTAAAGGTAAGAACTACTCCACACAATTTGCAGTGCCCTTGAGGTGAGCTTTAAAAGCATCCATTCCAGTATTTTGTTAAAATTGTTCTCCTATGAACCAATATCAGATTATGGACTGAAAAAATATTGGAACTCCAAAAGTAGAGGTGGTGGATGAATAGCAGTAGCTATAATATTACCATTTAGCCATTCCCAACATTCTCTGATTTACCACATCATTTTCAAAAGGATTTGTAACTTCATATTTTGATTGCTCTTTGTTACCTTACTTTGCATGAGGATGAACAGAAAAGCCTTCAGTGGTTGCCTTTACAAACTCTTGCAGCCCCTGATGATATTTCAATATGTTTTATAAAAAACAAAAATACCTTGTATTTTAGTGTGATATTATCCAGAATTTGATAAAAATATAGCTGAATTGAGTGACTATTAATATATAAGAAGTATTTGAACCTTGCCAGAAATGATAAATATATTGTAAATTTTTACTTGGTGCTGACTATTTGTCTTTCAACAAATACTGAGTTGATTTTAGATAGACACCAGCATTCAAACGATTGGAATCCATGACATAAACATCTGCAGGAGAGGAAGAAACGTCGCACTTTGTATAAAGTCAATACTTGGGAAGCTATAAGCACAGGGATACTCACAGAGAGAAAAACTTGCAAAGTATTATGATGCCAAACATGTGGGTAAAATCATTTAAATGGAAGGCAGGAGGATCTCAGTTACAGTAAGTGCTTGCTGGGAGAAGGATTGGGAGAAGGCAGTTTTCAAAAAAAGCCAATCTGACAGAAAAGACCAGTGATTATGAGCTGGACCTGAATAAGGAATTATTATGGTTGTGGGTTGCAAGAACCTTATGCATTTGACAATGCTTAGAATTTTCCTTACTGAAAGATTACTGCATACCTGTCAGTACAATGCCCTTTAAGTATAAAAATCTTTTGTGCTGTATTATTTTAAAACAGCAATATCCAAATCAATATTTTCAGCTTGTTACCACTGAGCTTCTTCTTCCCAGTAACTAGGGTCCTGCTTGTTTTATAGAATCCAGACATTCATGGTAAATTTGGAAACCTTGTGTGAATGACAAAATTGAATAGTCAATGCTGTTAACTTTAATATGTTTCTATTTTTTTTATACTTTAGAAACATGTTATTTCATGTTCATGGCTATTTTATCTAGATATGTGTCTGCGCACCACTTCTATGCAGTGCCTGTGGGGGTCATGAAAAGGGCTTCAGATCTCCTGAAGCTGAAGTTCCCAATAGTTTTGAGTTGTCATGTGTCATTGGAAATTGAACCCAGGCTCTCCGGAAGAGCAGCCTATGCTTCTAACTGCTGGGTTATCTTGCCAGATCTTCTAAATATCATTTATATTGCTAGGTGTGCTCATTAATCTCAAAGGAATAATTAAAAAAGTACATGCCAACACATCCCTTCCCAATAATAATACTTTTGTATTCTTTTAAAAATTAAAAAAGACTAGATCATAAAAATGGAAAGAAAACTCATCATTTGATCTTTTTTTCCCAGAAGTAAAAGTCCAGAAAGTTGGTTCCTATGTGCTTTGGGAAACTCATCTGCAACAATAAATTTTTATGTTTGTTGAAGTAGACACTGGAGCAAAGCTGTGGTAGAATATGCCTTTTAATTTTGAAATGGCCTAGATATATCAAAAATGATTGGTCTACCATGCATTGCTCTAACCAAGAGGCTGTAGAGAGCTGATTCTGCACAATCCGTATCCTCTCCCTGACCTTTTAAATGTGCAGTGCTGTTCTCCAAAGTGGATTTTGAGTTGAACAAGAAATATTTTAAAGAAAATTTGAGTGAATAAGCACATTAAACTTTTTTTTTCTGTCCAAAGTAATCAATGCATAATAATAGCAAAAAGTGTCCACAATTTTCAAATTCTTAATATTTACTTGCTTTGCTGAACTTTTCTTATTTTAACTGAATTTAGAAATATTTTGCAGTAATTTAAGTTAATTTTTAAAATATAGTAAATAAGGACTTAAATTAAATGTAGTGACATTTCAGTTTTACTTTGTTTTAGTATTAGAGGAACATTCAAAGATTTTTTTAATTTTATTGTATTGAATTTTTACATTGATAATTCCATGTATATATAAAATGTATTCAGGCAAGATAAGCTTCAACATCTTTCTTCTACTTACTATTCCTGTCACGCATCACCTTCCTCCAAGTCCTTTTCCTACATTCATACCATCTATCCATCCATTCATCCATCCATCCATCCATCCATCCATCCATCCATCCATCCATCCATCCACCCAACCATCCATCCACCCATCCACCCATCCACCCATCCATCCATCCATCCATCCATCCATCCATCCATCCATCCACCCACCCACCCACCCACCCATCCATCCATCCATCCATCCATCCATCCATCCATCTATCTGTAGTGGTTTGAAAGAAGATGGCTACCAACGGGAGAGACACTATTAGGAGTTACGACCTTGTTGTAGTAGGTGTGGTCTTGTTGGAGGAAGTGTGCCACTGTGGAGGTGGGCTTTGAGGTCCCATATATGCTCATTTCATGGCCAATGTTTCAGACCACTTCCTTTTGTCTGCAAGCCAGGAAGTAGAACACTTACTTGGCTACTTCTCCCTCACCATGTCTATCTGCACACCACCAAGTCACACCATGATGATAATGGACACTAAACCTTTGAAAATGTAAACCACCCCAATTAAATGCTTTTCGTTTATAAGAGTTGCTGTGGTCATGTATTTCATCACAGAAATAGAAACCCCCATAGAATGTAACTTGATTTAGACTCCTGGTATATGTTTTTTAAATAATGAGTTTTCTTTTAAATTTTTAAAATATCCTTAGTATTATTTATTCCTCACCCAAGCACCTGCTCCTTCATAACATCTCATTCCCTTAAATCTCACCCCATTATTTATATCCCCATTCATAAATATATATAATATTTATAAATATATAAAAATTATATATAATTATATATTATATAATATATGAATACATATAAAATATAAAGGATCAGAATATAAGAAATATACCATTGAGGATCATAGAACATGCCTGATGAATCAAAGAGAACAATAATAGAAATTCAGAGACCATATCCCTAATATTGAGCAGTGGAGATGGGATTGTGTACAACTATGTTATGGCTACTATCTACTAACTAAAAAATAGATGCTTGTTCTTGGTGAGTGTGATTATTTAATTTTATACTTAAAGACCTATAAATTATCTTCTAATTAAAAATTTCACTTAGATACTGTTTATATATGGATATTAATGTATTCTTTGACAGTGTTGCTTTTATAATAATGGACTAAGGGATAATGTAAGAGAACTACACAGAAAATTACCCACCTGACTGAAATGTCTCAGAAAACCAGGGCATATGTATGGTTACTGAGCTTATTCACTTTCAATTTTGGCCATAACTCAAGAAGTCAGGCTGAGAGCTGCCAGAGGTCCACCTGTGCCCTATATACCACAGGTGTTCATGCCTTCAGAGCAGTTCTTCTGCTAAAGATCTGGGTCAGCAATGTTCCCTGATGCCCTGATGTGAGCCCACGCACCGTATCAACCAAGCGTTGACATTAATTTTGACTTTGAACATTTGTAATATCATTCTTTAAGTAACTGAAACTTGCAATTTTGCTACACTGCATTTAGACTCAGTCGTTATTTGAAATCCAAGAAGACAGGTAGATCCCAACAGTTCATCTATATCCTTGGCCAGGTCTTTCTCTGTGCCTTACCTATCATTATCTATAGTTTCATTCTGAAACATATACTAAGGTTTCTGCTATATTCCTCACATGCAAAAAAAAATCCCAAAGTAAATGAATTTGTATTTGGCTTTAAAGATATTTTAGAAAAATCATGGAGACTATGTTCACTGAATTCTTTATTTTCTTGATAGGAGGAAAACATAGCAGAGTATCTATGCTGGTATTTCTGAGAGAGATCATTGGCACTGATTCTAATAACTCTTCTGCCACAGTATGGTTTTAGTTCATCTGCTTAGTTTATAGTCTTATATGATGTCAACAATAATGTCTCTTGTGGAAACATACTTTAGAATGTGATCTTATGCTCTTGCTGAACCAAAGAGGCTGCTTTTAGATTCAGAAAAAAGTGATTTGCCGACAACTGATGTAAAAGATTAGATGCAAGAGGATATCTTAGTTTTCCCTAAGATAAAATATTAATTATTAAATATTTTATATCTGTCTTTAAACCAGACATTTGGTCCAATACATAGAAACACAGTTACTAATTTAAGAATGATTCTTGGCATATGAAGAGTATGTGTAACTTCATTTTCTATTTAACAAACAAACAAAAAAGTACCAAAAGCAGTTAGGTTGTTAATCATATACTTAATTGATTATTTAAGAAGGATGGAAAATTAAGAAAGATAAAATGTGAAGGTTGAGATTTTCTTTTCTGTCCTAGCTCAAAACACAATCTCACGGAAGCGTTCTTCATACTTAGGCTCTTAAAATCTTTCTGCCCCTCTTCCATAATGTTTCCTGGGCCCTATGTGCAGGAGTTGTGTTGTAGATTTATCTATTGGGACTGGGCATCCCATGCAGTTGCTCTCTGCATTTTGACAAGTTGTACTTTTCTGTAGTGCTCTGCCTGTACGAATAGAAACCCTTTCATCTTTTCTTTATCAAAGAGACATTGAAAGCATAAGTTATTGATTTAATGACTGTTGTGAATACTTTTCTTATATTTATTTCTTTATGTCTATATTGTCCTTTAAGTTACATCAAGTGTTATCTCTTTGGGTTATTTAAGTAAATTGCTGTTTCTTTAATTTGATTTCTGAAATAAATAACACTTTCTACTTTTAATTAAATAATCTAGCTTATTATTATTATTATGGGGTATGTGCATGTGTACATGGGTGTGTTCAGGTCACAGATTACATGTGGAAGTCAGTGGTGCTGTTGAGAGTCAGTTCTCTCCTTCCACTGTGGACTCTGTGGCTCAAACTCAGGTTATTAAGGTAACAGGGCAAGAGTCTCTACCACTGAGCTGTTTCTCTGGTTCATTTTCTGTTTTCCACTTCTAAAACTAAGGACTGCCATGGCTAGCACTTATTATCCTTTGACAATGCGTGCTTCCATGTCTAGTAGAAAGGTTTTCTTGATTATCTTTAGCATAATATTCAGGCTAGAGCATTTCTCTATGTATCAGAACTACTTTTTCTCCTGAGAAAACTGACTTTGAACATGGAAAAGTTATGAGAAGCAAATGTAGGAGAATGATGGTGAAAACAGTTAAAAACGAACTTCTGGTGTTTTGCAAGTAGTCTACTAAAAACCATTCAAACAATTTGCTGACTATCATAATTATACATCTTTCTTACAATCTAGGTCAGAGTAAACTTGATTTTTATATATATTTTCCTAACTTACAAGTAGGATACTAATAAACTGAAGACATTTTTGCTCTCTTAAGCTGTTGCAGTTGATTTTGATACCTTGTATGCTGTTAAACATTTCCAGTTACCTTAAATAACATTAAATTGTGTGTAAAAATGTGATTCATAATTTACATCGTCAACATACTAGCTATGTCATGATGATAAAAGTATATCTTTTGCTTGTGTCCAATTTTGACTATCAGGTTCCAGTTAAAGTTTGTGAGTAACATAATAAACCAATGAGCTCTTTACTCATATCTACTGAATTGATGCAACCTTCTTTATAAACTTTAGTCTAAAACACAAAGGCAGAAATTTATTCATTTAAATAAACTGGAATGCTGGGCAACAGTGGTGCATGTCTTTTTTAAAACTGATTTTATTGAGCTCTACATTTTTCTCTGCTCCACTCCCTACTTCTCTCCTCCCCTTCAACCCTCTTCCATGGTCTCTATGGTCCCAATTTACTCAGGAGATCTTGTCTTTTTCTACTTCCCATGTAGATTAGATCCCTGTATGTCTCTCTCAGGGTCCTTATTGTTGTCTAGGTTCTCTGGGTTTGTGAATTGTAGGCTGGCTTTCTTTGTTTTATGTCATGTCTTTAATCCCAGCACTCGGGAGACAGAGGCAGGTGGATCTCTGTGAGTTTGAGGCCAGCCAGGTTTATAGAGAGAGTTCCAGGACAGGATTCAATGCTACACAAAGAAACTTTGTTCTAAATAAATATATAAATAAAACAAAAAGATGTGGATTTCTAAATTGCAAAATAAATAATGGTAAAAAGCATTAAAATATGCTACTTGTACTGAGAGTTTATTACGATCATAATTATGATCATCATTCTCATTCTTTCATGTTCTAGGTGTATATTTGATTTTTTATGAATACTATTGGTCTTCAGGGTTATACTGTAGATAGTCTTTTCCCCCATTTCTCCTATGCCTGACTTTCTTCTGATGGTTTTGGATGTAAGTGACTTTTGTCAGTGTTTTGAAATTGTTAATATAATCAGACAAAGAATGCATATATTTTCATTTTTTACTTGGCCTTATCAATTATGTAGCAGATATTGGATATTTCTGGTAGTTATAAAGCCAGGTCTTCATCCTGTCCAAAATCAAGTGCCTCAGATCAGATTCTCCTGACCAAAAGGAAATATTCCAATATTGTTTATCTTGCAAACTGCATGTCTGTGTTACTGAACTCTTATTGAGAGATGACATTATATAATCCATCTGTCTAATATTTAAGTAATACGGTGATAAATTATAGAGTATCACTCACCCTAACCATAAATACCCAGTGACATCCAAGTTCTTGTCTCTTTTTCATCCATTCATCTTATTTATGTTGCCAAATGACTTTTTGATATTTGAATTTGATAGTTGAATAAGCTATGAGCAATTTAATCTTAGATGTCCAAAACTAAGAAGCTATTCTTTTTCCTGTGAATTTTGTTGTGTCTTTCCTGTATTGAAAGCTGATGTCATTCTTACTCTTTTATACCACAAGTAGAGTTTGGAGACTATAGGGTGCTTTTTTCTTTTTCTGTCTGTTTGGCATCTAGTTCATTACTGAATACTATCTTATTTATCTTTAAGTTTGCTTTTTATATTTCCTGCCACAATTACAGATGACTATTTGCACAAGCTTGAGTAATTTTAGCAGAGCTGTGTTTTGGATTTTTTTCTCATTATCACCAAGCACAATTTAGTGGTTTTTTGTTTTGTTTTGATTTTGCCCTAGGTCTATAAATCAATGTGTGAACACCAGTCTGAACGGTATTTGTTTTCCTCTGTCTCGCATATTTACTTTCATTATCGTGAACATTATCTACTTTTCCCTCCCTCCCTTGCAACCTCCCATTTTCCCTCCCTCTTTCCCTCCCTTCCTGTTTTTATTTATTTATTTATTTGTTTGTTTGTTTGTTTGTTTGTTTTTTAATCTTGGCCTTCTCAATGAAGTAAAAAATGTGAAAATGGAGGCATTGTGGATAGAATTATTTCTGAGAATTGGCAAAACATAAACTGTTGTCAATGCCACAGTGCTGATTTGTACTGGGTCTCAGTGTTGAGAATATGCTCAGTGTGACTAATTTGAATATGCTTCTTGGTCTTATGAATATATCTTGGTTATAGTATTGAACCAAATAATATAGTTTTAGGATTGGACAAAATTACTTATATTCTCTTATAACCCCAATTTTCCCATGCGTTTTCTACAAATTTAAAAACACAGATAAAGAAATATTAGCATAATGAAATCATTGTTCTTATTGACAAGGGGCAAATGGACCAGGAAGGGATTATGTACAGCAAACAGCAATTACACCTCATGATAGGGAAATCTAAAATAAAGCTCAAGAGGGCCAAGGTCAGGGAGGAAGAATTTTCCACACTTTCAAGAGACACAGGGAAGGATGTGTTCTGGGAGGAAGTGAGGCTGTTTGTACAGAAGCGAGGTGGACTTGTAGAGGAAGGTGATGAGCCTGTGCAATGAAACCTTCTTTTCACATGCCGGAACCTAATGAACTTCATGTGGTTTGTAAGCTGAATGGTGGTGCACATATGACTCATAAATGAGCACTGCTAATTGACTTTAGTTTTGGAGTGTTTTTCTGATCTGTGATTGTGGCTTTTGAAAACTGAGGCTCTGTTTCTGCCTCTTACAGCTGACTCCCCTTTTACCTATTGCTGATGAAGAAGTCTACTACAAAAAAGAAACCATGTTATTAAATGTAGGAAAAAGCCAATTTGCTCGATATCAAGGTTTGTTTTATATAAATAAAATAGTTTTTTTAAATAAACACTTTTTAAAAAATATAATTAAAATGTTGCTACATTCTAATTACTAACCACTGTTTTCTCCCTTTGAGGAATATAAACATTGCATAAACTATCCTACATATATGTATATCATATATTACTTAAACTGTCTCAATTATTCTAGCCTGTCTTCAATAAAAATGATAAGGCAGCTGTCTATATGGTAAATTTAAATAGATATGAATTAAGGCTAAGCTACTTATGAAGAACAGAGGTTTGCCTTTACAAGAAAAACTATTTTATTTTATCCGGAAGAATATTGACATGGCTTAGCATTTAATGGAATCATGCCTGTCGTGTATTTTTCTGTGCATTTTTTCACCACTGCAATTATGTCACATCAGAAGACAAGTAGATTCTCTCCCTTCATCCTTTATAGTGACAAACAGTCTTTATTTCCCATTGAAAACACATTATTTGCTTGAATTGCAAAGTAGATAAGCCTTTTCTTATTAATTTTAATAAATAGTTTGTTGATAGTTTCATACATTTTGATGAATAATTTGACAGTCACTAGAGTATTTGCATTTTAATTTGGATACTTCAAAGAGAAAATAAGACTCCTTTTAAAATTAGGTTTTGATTTTTCAGATTTAGAAAAGACAAATGTGTCCACCTGTTATATAGTACATTTCCCTGATATATTAAAAAATATATAGATATCTGAAAATATATCAATACCTGTAAAGGCATTGTGAGATTCAACTAGATCTTAGTTTCATTTAAAATTCTTTCAATAAAATGTAAGTATGTACTCCAACAGAGACACTCTCACATACGTTCACACAGAGAGACAAACACACAAACACATACTAAACAGATACATTTGCATTACACATCACACACACATACACACACACACACTTTCTTTGAAGGCAAGGGAAGCTTCACCCACACAAATTTAGCAGACAGATAAGGAAAACTTGGAGAGTGAAGGCTTCTAGTTCATCAGTCTTATATAGGTTCTTAAGACCCATATCACTTCTAGTTTCCATGCCTTTCACACAGATAAAAAGTGAACTTCTATGATTTTTGTGAGCATTCTGCCCAAGTTCTTATTATAGTGACTGATAAAGCACACTTACCAGTCACTGTGGGAAATGTGTCACAAATCATTTAAGATTCATAGTTCTGTGAGACTGAGACAGGTAGGGAGATCCAAAGCTCATTTTTCGTGGTTATAAGCAATGTTAAGGACATACTAAATTTATCTCAGCAGCAGATATTTTATTCTGCTTCACTTTAGTCATGTGACCAGCAGACTTTCCCGGTTTCCTGTAGCCAAGTACTCCTGTGATGTGGGATTCCCCCTCTGTATACTATGAACATGTTTCATTACCATTGGTTAATAAGAAAGTTGCTTTGGCCTATGACAGGGCAGAATATAGGTAGGTGGGAAAACTAAACTTAATTCAGAGAGAAAGAATGTGGAGTCAGGCTGATGCCATGTAGCCACCAAAGAAGCAAAGATGTGAGGTAACAAACTATGAACCTTGTGGTCAAATACAAATTATAGAAATCTGTTAATTTAGAGCTAGCTTGTAATGTACCTGAGCTGTTGGCCAAACAGTGTTATAATTAATAAAGTTACTCTGTGATTATTTAGGTCTGGGTGGCCAGGAACTGAAAGCACAGACTCTGTTTGCACCCATGCAACTGAACCTGGACAGTATCCCATGTTACTTTTCTGTCCCAAAATTCCATAACTTTTCATTCATTTTCTTGAAGAGAGTTATCTTCCTGCTCTTAAGAAAGCAGTTTACATGGAAAAGAGATGGAGAGTTAGAAAGGTTCCTGATGTCTCTTTATGTTGCTATTAATTCCATCCTAAGGATGCTACCTATATGTTCTACTTGCCTCCACAAAGCTCTACCTTGTCTTACTAATACACTGAAGTTAGGGCTTCAATTTATGAATTAAGAAAGGGAGGCAAGAACTCATGCTATTGCGTGCTCTTGTAAAGTGTATCTAGGCCAGTATATTTGATTGATTAAAAAATAAATTTCCAAAATCCTTAGGAGATTTGGGGTCTATTTCTACATGTAGAAAACTTTTTAGAATTCCTTTGGCACTTTTTGATGTTAGAAATGTTCCTCTATGGCCACTTTGATCTATGATTTAAAATAATTTCCAAAGAGTTTCATTCAAAAATTTAAAAATTATCCTATTTTGAAAATACAACCCAGAAACTAAACTTTCCATAAACTTTCCTTTGAAAAATAATGGCTTTTGTTTGGAAAGTAATTTTTTTAAAGTAGTTTTACCCGAGTGGTGGTAGCACATGCTTTTAATTCCAGCTCTTGGGAGGCAGAGGCAGACGAATCTCTGTGAGTTCCAGGCCAGCCTGTTCTACAGAGTGAGTTCTAGGAGAGTTAACGCTACATACACACAAAGAAATTATGTTTGGAAAAAACAAAAATGTATTTTTTTTTCTGAGGCAGGTAGATCTCTGTGTGTTTGAGGCCAGTCTGGTCTATAAGAGCTAGTCCTAGTATAGGCTCCAAAAAAAGTATTTTTATAGTTGAAACTATAGTGCACTAGAGTTTTTAAATAATTTGTTCCCTTTGAGTCTTGAACCTAAAATATTTTTTCTCTTTAGAAAATTTAGTAGCCACAGTACAAAAAGTCATCTTTTAGCATTTATTCTATAAAAATACACTCAATGAAAATAATGATGTGGAGGCTAGAATCAGAGTTGAATGTAGCCTTAAACATGACAGTGATTTGTGAATTTGAATGTTGGGTGGAAGCCCAGATAATAATGATAGTAACCTTTTGGACTCCTCCATTTAGAGCTTGTCAAAAATACTGAATTCTATTGAGTTTAAATAATGCCAACTGAATAGGAGTAAGTCCAAATCTCATTTTTTAGAGTGAATTTTGGCACAGCCCTGGGGTCTGTTGCAAGGATAGCCTGTTAGCTCAAGTTGAAAATGGATCATGAGTCTTAAAGCTCTGTGGGGTTATGTTGTCAAAAATATTATCAGTGGAGAGAAATTTTTTGATTAATTCAAAGTAGTCTCAAAAACTGAAATATCTACACTGTCATAAAACTACAGAAGCGATTACAATACTTAAAAAGTTCCTTCAGCATAAAACATATTCAAACACAGAAACACATAAAGTCTGTCTTGCAAGTACTGAACCTTGGACAACTAGGTTGTCTACTTTGTTGCAATTTTTGTGTACTATTTATAAATATGAAGAGAAGTTGCATGCATGCTATTAATAGGAGGCTTAATTTATCCATTTTTCCTTTTCATTAAACTTAATTACTATATCATGTTTGTGTATGTCAAAGGCATTATGCATCTAAGATGGTAAGACAAGGTTCTTTCCGTCTGAGAAACTCCATTTAAACGGAGACAATGGTTACATAACAGACATGTAAGGACAGTGAATCATGAATTTTTCAAATGAGATGACAGAAGAAAATGAATGTAGGCTAAGAGAAAGGCAAAGAAGATCAGGCTTGATAAGCAAGGTTTGGCCATATAATGAAGTTTTACTATGATAGGCTTGAGGATTAGTGTGTATCTCAAATACACCAGAATTCTGACTTTAGTCTGTGTTTGGAGAAGAAAACTTTAGTTTTAAGATGGAGGAAAGCATTTCTAGAAACACAAAATAATTTAGAATGTTAAAAAAAAACACTAAAGTGACAGAAATAAGGAATTTGCAATTCAGAATCTTTGCAGATGGAAATGAATAGGATTTAGTTATCTGAGAAAGGCAAGGCCACTGAGTCAGTGTAGCATGAATATTGAGCACCAATGAGAAGAATGTTATATGGAGGGTTACAAGAGGGGTGTAGAGTGTGAGAAACTCAATAAAAATTTGACATCTACAGCTTGATTATTGGGGAAGTGAATTTAAGACAGTTCAGCAGAGACCGGTCTTAGAGCATTAGGACTCAATGTAACAGCAGAAGTTATGAAGGCAGAGTATATTCTTAAGTAAACTGATAATTATGAATCTCATATATTTTCCACTATAGAAAACAGAGAATGAGTTTAAGGACAAAAATACAAATGATCAAAGAATTGTGACTAGTATTTTATAACAAAACAGAAATATATATTGGATAAATAACAAAAACAATATATAAATAACTTCTCAGTGTGTTTGAGATGAACTATTAGTATAGTGTTTGGAAAGGAATATATACTCAATATTTCTTATGGGGGAGAGGCTTGGAAGATCTTAACAGTAGTAAGGGTAAGAGAGAGTCAAAACAAGAAGCAAGGTGGCAATTAAGGAAGCAAAGTCACCAAGGATAGAGAGTACAGTGAAAATAAAGGATCGTTAAAGAGAAACATCACAGTCCATTGTAAAACTGTGTAAAGCAAATTCTTTTTCGGTAAAATTGCTTAAATATGAGATGAGAGGCTTGGCATGGTAGATTCTGGTAAACCAGACAGGATTAGATAGCTTCTATCTAACATAGACAGAGGAGGAGTGGATGGAAGGGGAGAGAAGAGGTAGGGGGAGAGAACAGGAGACGATGAGCTAGAGGAAACTGTAGTCAGGGTGTAAAATAAATGAAAAACATGCAATTAATGAACAGAATAAGACAGGGGCAGATCTCCGAAGAAGCCATTGTGTGAGTTAGTGTGGGGCAAGGGCCCGTGCATGAGCAGGGAGGAATTGAGTCGGCGTGTGCTCGTCACATGATGCGTATGTCATACGAGGGCAAGTCTGGGTGGTATGAGAAACCCAGGTTTTGCAAAAAATTGTTATTACTCTTAAAGACCCTCCCATTTGCAGTGGCTGTGCAGCACACTCCACATTGTGATAGTCAACTATTTCAAAGCCTCAGGTAATCTGAAGAGCATCCAGATGCAAGATTCTGAGCTGAAGAGGTGTCATAGTTGCCCCTCACTCAGTTCCTGGAGGAGTCCAAGTGGTGCAGCCGACACACTGCCTTTTTCCAAGAGATCAGATCTCACTCAGTTGTATCTTAGACTGCTCACAATTTTACCAGGGCTTGTGTAGGTTTTCAGGTTTGCTTTTCTTTTAGGATGGTAGAAGAGTTCCCACATGGTTTTCTTCTTCCTTGAAGCTCATTAAAAGGTAGCTAGTATGGTTTCTCCACTAAGATTTGTAGCTGTTTTACTGGACTCTTACCAGAATTGGCTACTCGGTGATTTCTTTCAGGAGGCAGATGCCAAGACAGCCAAGCAGCACTACTTTATCTTCCAGGGCACAGCCGACACAAACCCACTCAAATAAATGAGTATTCTCAACCTGACGGGCTCATCCGCTAGAATAATAAGAGTCTGTGCCAATGCCTGATGCCACGTTGATGGCCATGGCCTACAGAATGATGAAGCATTGTTTTCACGTTTGCAATTCTTCCCAGAAGCCCGTTATCACTCTCTTCTCACTCTGTCGACTTCACCTAGTAAATGGTACCATGGGGTGCTGTTTGCACAGCTCTAATAGAGGGATAATGATGTGTGTAGGCTAGCAGTGTTGAGTTCATCATGTTCCTGCCTAATATTGGCTCTATGCCATGCTTATTCTAGAAAAATTGTTTTTATTATTCTTATTAATTTTGAGTTACCAACTAATATGTAAGATATGTTGGATATATTTTTTAAAAATAAACTTTAATTCAAATTAAATTCCAGAAAGAAAAATTATTTTGTTGCACGGTGAGTTAGTACTTTTCCTTTCTGAGAAATCATGTTTTCAGTATAAAGTGAAGAATAGTGTGGCATTTTATAAGTGGTGTGTGTGGTGTGTGCATGCGTGCGTGCGTGTGTTTGGTGTGTGTGGTGTATGTATGTGCATGCACACGTGTGTGTGTGTATGTGGTGTGTGTGTGTGTGTATGTGTGTGTAGGCACAGAAGTTGACTCCAGGTTTCTTGGTGTTTTCTTGATTGTTCTCTATTTTATTAAGACTTGTCTCTCCAACAGCATGATTCAGGGATTTCTGACCCTGCCTCTGAAGTGCTGAGATTAAGGGGTCTTTTTTTCTTCTTTTTTTAAATATTCTTTTTAATTAAAATTTTGTTGATATACACATGTATTACTATATTCCATTCTAGTTCATTTCACTTTCCCATTGCTCTCCCCTATTGCCCTTTGACTCTTCTCAGTCTGGTTCTAATTAATGCTAAGATTTTGATGATATATGTTTACCTAGAAGTTATACTAGACTTAGTCCTATATGGGCACATGAAGCAAAACCAGCAGACAATAGTCAGCATCTTTTACAATAAATCTATTTTCAAACAAATAAAATATACTCTCACTGGGGAAACTCCCTCTCTCAAAATATTTGTCTACAGATTCTGGAGAAATTGAGTTTATCTCTATCTTAATTATTGTTCTCATATATAATGGTTTTTGGTTCACCATTGCTTCCTGTTTTGGTCATTATTTCATTTTCTTATGTTATATTATTTATTATCTATCTATCTATCTATCTATCTATCTATCTATCTATCTATCTAT
>JABTXL010006268.1:27066836-27119336 GCA_025134845.1 Neodon shergylaensis | reverse complement strand
AACTTTTTAAATGTTTATTCCATTGCAAGCTTCCAAGTTTTGTTTTCCAAAAGTCTTTCATAAAATGATTCCATCTTGAAAGTATCCTAGTTTTGATTTCATGCTAAATTTGTGTATGATAAGCATCACATTGTCTTCATACAGACCGTGTCACATGAGATTCCAAGATCCTGCGTGTGTTATTGTCCCCTCGCCAGTATTTGTCACATATAAGGAATGAACAGACAAGGTATAGTGTTAGTTTCCAAGTTAGCTAACTGCTTTATCTGACTCCATTTTCTCTAGTCCTAATCCATTAAAGGTTCTTTTTGTCAGTACATACACTTATAAATCGATTTTCCCAGCATGAAAGCTCCGTTCTTAAGTACATTAAAGACATGGCATTATGTCTGTTCTTTCCTTTCTTTTTCTTTTTGATTTTCTGGTGCATTGGAGAGATAGTCTGCGGCATTACATAGTTCTCATGAATATTAAAAAGATACAGTCAGCTATCCACATCTGTGGCTTCTGCGTCCACAAATGTAGCTGAGTACAGAAAGAAAAGAGTTGGTATGAAGAAAAAATATGCCTGTACTGAACATGTCTAAACATTTTTCCTTGATAAAATTGAAGAATTATTTATGTAACATTTATGTTTTCTTAGCCATCGTAAGTCATTGAGAATAGATGTAAGGTAGAAACAAAAGTGGCTAGATTTCATGCAAGTTCTATAATGTTTTGTACAAGGGCAAAAAGCAACAAGGGATTTGGTGTGGTAGATCCCCACATCCAATACCTCACGGATTCTCATGGATAACATTTTCCCTTATTCCTAAAGAATTTTTCAAATGAGAATTTAGATAGATTCATTTACCCTATTAAGGTATGAGAAATTTTAAACTATAATACCACATATTATTAAAATAAATCCACATCAAATATGAACTATCAGAAGCATTCTTCTTCCTAAATGGTGCCCAGTTATCAGGTACTACTTTCAGAAATTTGAATGGTTATTAGAATTGTTCTGCTCACTTAGATAGCTAACAGTACTGGATACACACACACACACACACACACACATGCACATTTGTGGATGCAGAAGCCACAGATGTGGATAACCATAATCATAATGGGTGTAAAGGTAAACACTTGAAGGTAGTTTGATACTATGTGCACTCAATAATATATTAGTAATATTTTATCCTCTCAGAGCTATGACCTCCCCAGTCACAGGTTCGTGGCCAGTTTTCCAGTACCTGACATGAATTCTGTCCTGTGGAGCAGAAACGAAATAGAAGCAAAGAGCATTTGTTCACACTGTAACATTCATGTTAGCAGTACAGTTTCTCTTTAAGATTTCAGTGACTAAGAAAGGAAAGAGATTCCTTGCTTCGCTATCATAAGAGACTTCCTCTTGCAGTAAATGGGAACTAACATGGAGACTTGCAGCTAGAACACATACAAGCACTCGGTGACTTTGTAACTCTCAGTCCTAAATTGGATGTCTTTATCTAACCCACTCCTATCAGGGTTAAGGGAGCTATATGAAAGATGAAGCAGGCAGATTTTAAAATCTAACAGGAATGGATGACTCCAAGGAAACGGTGTCTTCAGACACAACAGGAGCGATACACATATGAACAGTGACTTTGGCAGCAGACACAGGGCCCACACAGGTTCAACCAGATACATTCCCATTCGAACAATATTTCACAAACTGTCGAAAGTTGAAATATAAACTACTTTTTGAGTGTTCATTTTTTTAGTTATTTATAAAAAAATAATAGAATCAGAACCAGATTTTTCCCTTTATAAGCTTAGCATGATGCCTGCTCTGGAAAGGTAGGATGCACCTGGGAATAGACCTACATTCTAGGCTAGATGCTAAAGGATTTAAAAGTGAATACGCATGCTCAACAAAGATGAGGAAATACACACGAACACTCAGGTATTTAAGATTGCATAGTATCCATACAAAGACTGTACATGTGTAAGTCCATAATGTCTGACCTGCCTTAAGAAATTATCTAAGACACACGGTCACAGATAGTTTCTGAGAATTTTTCAATAGAAAGTGATGTAACATTTTTCAAATTTTGTAATTTTGTAGTTTAAAATATAAGTAATGCTATCTACAATGGGCATCCCCTGCAAAGGAAAAATTAGCCTCTCCAATGGCGTTTCACTAGAGATGCTAACCACACAGGTAGGCCCTGTGACCAGCAGTAGATACCAAACCAACACAAATTCAATGTTATTTTTGTAGATATGTTGTCCCATATTGCAGTCTTTGAAAATATTTTGTCTTATTGGTCGTTGCTTGTATATTGTGGTTTCTGCTTTTATGTTTTTGTGGGTTTGTGTTTGTCTTTCCTTCCACCATGGTTCCTTCTTTACTCCCTCCCTCCCTTCCTTCCTTTCTCTCTTTCATTTTTTCTTTATCTTTTTAAGAGAGAGGAGGAGGATCTTAGAGAAGTTGGTGTAGGAGAATGCATCATCAGAATATATTGTGTGAAAAATACGTTCTTTTCCAATTAAATATGTGAGAGAGGAATACCAAAAAGACACTTTTGTGACTTTGCCAAATACAGTCAAATTAAAAGTTAGAATTAATTCATAAAATAAAATTATTTTTCTTTATATTCTTTTTATTGAAGTTGACAAAACTTTTGATTGACAATGTTTTATTGATTGCATACAGCATATTTTGATATATGAAAATATAGTGTCATGACTTAATCAAGTTAATTATTAATTATTAACTAACTTAATCCTCATATTCTACAGTGAGTATTCTTAACATCTGCTCTTCTTAATTTTGCTGTTTGTAATGTATTGTTATTAACTGTCAGCACAATGACAAGCAATAGAGCTTGTATTATAATTATAATTTTTATCCATAAATTTTCTTCTCTGAAAACTTTGTATATGTATATAATGCATTTAGATTACTTCCCCTGCTCTTCTTTCCCTCTCTCATCCCTTCCAGTTACCCTTCATCCCTAGGAATCTTTTTTCCATATTCATCACCTTTATTTTGTTAACATTGAGTTTAATCTGGGCCTTGTGTGTGACTATAAGTTAAGAACTGTCATTGGTACTGCAAGACATGATGATTTGTATATGGTGTCATAATATCAAAACAAATGCTGTGACATTGTTAAGATTTACTACATGCCACTTTATAGGTGTTTGGAACAGTTTGTATACTTTTACAGAGATAAATTTTGCTCACTACAATTATGCCAAAAGAATATTTCAAGAAGTTTATACAGAGAGTGTGTACCAAATTTGAAAACATTCTATTCAGGGCAAGCAAAAATATAAATCTCTAGTTTATCTTATATGCATCAGTAGTCATACCCTAAAATTGGTTTTGCTTAAAAGACTGAGTTACTTAAGAAAGCATATATATTTTGTAGATTCTTCAAGTGTTTCTTGGGTAATTTCTCAAATAGGTTGGATGCCATTAACCTAGAAACCTATAGACTTTTTTGAATTTTATGTGATTTTAAATATCAATGTTTGTGTGTATTTCCTCATCTTTGTTGAGTGCATTCGTTCACTTTAGAGTTTGGAATCTTAGCCTAGAATGTGGGTCTGCTCCCAGGTGGATTCTGCCATTCCAGATGAGGCAAATGCTAATCTGCTGAAGGGAAAAAGCTGGTTCTGACTCTTCTTTGTGTAATACTTAAAAACAACAAACAATCAAAACTTCCAGTTTGATTTATGTTTTCTCTGTTGATATTTTGTTGAATATGTAAATTGTCACTATTTTGTGTTTGCTGAAATAGTATCAGTTACTATGAAATAATTTTTATATTATGGAATATTACACTTAAAAACATCACACATTTTTGGCAACATCACTTATTCTTTATCTCTAAAATCCTTACTCAAGCTCAGCTTGAATTCCTCAAGCATATGCACTAAGAAACCTGGAACAGCCCAGCATCTCATCTTTAATCTTATCTCATAATTTTTAATGCAGTTCTTTCTTATATGTTTAACTCTGAGTATTTTTTAACCTTCAACAAATCATTAAGAAACAAATAGAAACAGAGTAAGAGCTACCCACTCTTTCTCAAATTTCCTAGCTAAAAAACAAGATTATTTGTCCATAGAGATAATAAATAAAATATACCATTAACAAAAATGTCATGTAAAGTATGTATTATGTTTTATGTATTTTGTAAAAATAGTTACACTTGGTTATTATAAGCATAAAGCAAAATGAGCAGCTTTATTGAGAAGGTTACAAAAGTAAACTGTTTTATTTCTTGTTCCGCACAGTTTTTCATGTCTTGATTTCATGCATTGTGCTCACATCAGTCCTGATGTTGCTAGCATGCTTGGTTTGACATAGGATTTTTTAAAATATGACTTTATGTTTTGGTGACAGATATTTCACATGACATATGACCTCGCTAGTGCAGTGGTGAGAATCTTCAACCTCATTGGCATGATGCTGCTCCTGTGTCATTGGGATGGTTGTCTTCAGTTCCTGGTTCCCCTGCTTCAGGATTTCCCACCGGACTGCTGGGTTTCACTAAATGAAATGGTTGTAAGTAACTCATGCTGTTTATTTACAGAATTTTCATCATTGTGCCCAAAGCTTCAATTATTCCTGCTGGTATGGTTTTCCTACTCTTCCATAAAGGCTTTCCTTCTATGAAAGTGGATTAGATGACCAGGGTTTCTAGAACTAAACCTTATTTTTGTATTCCTGGGAATGTAAATGCTGCTACATCTAGTCTTAAAAGCTTTATTACTGAGATCTACTTTATTTACATGATATAAACACACATATAACCATGATACAACGTGCCTTCAAATAAGAATAATAGGAAAAATTTAATCTTCACTGTGCAATATATGTTAATATTTTTAAATTATAAAATATGATTTTAGCTAAGTATATTAATATATTTTAGGAGACTATGCACTGATATGAGATCTTACATTCATTTGGGTCTGTTCGCCATTTCATTCAGATCTGCCTCATCAGAAACTTTTTCTGAAAACCATTTTTTAAACATGACTACATGCAACTGTGTATGCCAGAGACAGAGAGACAGAGAGGAGGTCTATTCTGCCTATCAGTGTGTGTTGTGTTGTGTTTAATGTAATAAAAGCATCAACCTTCATTATCTCCACTTTTGTACAAAATAACCTTATAAAGCTCAACATAACTTTTTTGTCTTTTTTATTTATTATTTATTTTTAGAAAACTGAAATTTTCAGAAATCATATAAATATGCTGTTACACAGATAGAATATAGAGTCCTAGGAATAGTTCATGTTTATCCAGCTCCACAATGTCTATTCTGAAGTACACTAGAATATCTTTGACACAAGGTATTATAGAACAGTTAAGAACAGTGATTAAAAAAGAACCTTAATCACAGCATCAGTCACTTCTCTAAATCCAGTGTCTGATTCAGGATACAAAACAAACAAACAAACAAAATCAAAGTGATGGTTTTCTCTATTTGTGGAAAATCTCATTTGAAAGTAATAACTTGAGGCTAGAAATCAAGTTGTAGATAAAAAGCACAAGCCTTTCATGAATATGGCATGATAATTATGATATACTTGTCTTTGGCACTATGTTAATTGCCTGTCCTTAAGTATTACTAAGACCTGCACACATATTAAAATTCCTGCACCCAAATTTGCTATATATACACAGATCTTTCTATCTTTATATCCATTTAGTTTGTTATTAACATAAAGCCTGTGATTAGAAATTCCTGTTCCAGGTTTGATTAGGAATTTAAAGTTACCACCATAACTATGCTATACATTTTTTACTGTTTAATATAGTATAATTGGTTTAATATAATCATTGTTATGCTAACTTTATCTAATTTATATTTTGTTACATGAAAATAATTTTGATTTCTGTTGGCTAATTTCTTTGCTCATGAATTTATAAATTTTAAAGTAACTCTTATAACAGTATATTGAAGAAGCCAACGCATGGACTTAGTGGATGGCTTAAAATGAAGAAAAAGGAGAAGCTGACTTGGGAGATGTAACAAGAACAGGGATTTGTCTTGTTAGACATTTGCAATATTTGCTTTATTCCATGTGTGAACCAAATTTGAATTACAAAATTCTTTCTGAATTAAGATCTTGGACTTGGCAGATAATTAACGTCTAAGAAAATGTGTTACATTTCCATGCCATCTTCCAGTTGTGCTTGCTTGTAAAAGGTACTGGGAATATATTAATTTATTAGAAAATGATTAAGGGTAATAACATTGGATTCAATTACAAATGAGAAATATTAATTTTAAGACTATGACAAGATAAGGCCACAGTATAATTTAGATTGCTTATTAATTACCTGGATCTAAAATACTTTCATACCATATGAAATATCATTTTGACATAAATATCTTGCAGTGAAACATTACTTACCTACAACAAGATTTTTCATGATCGAGCCTGCAGGATTACAGTTTGGCAGTCCATGTCTTCTACCTACAGTGTTTCAGATGAATAGTGACAAGTTGGGTATCATCTCAAAGCCTTTAATACAAGCATATTAGGACTCCGAAATATTCTGCACACTCCTATATGGACTTTGTACTTGTTTTTCTAATTGGAACATGTTATACCAAAAAGTGTTGCATTGCATATAGTTAGTTTATGAACATAATATGCAAATAATCCATGTAATCAAGTGTAGATGAATGACATGTTACATAATGCGCAACGTTTTCATGACTGTAAAATGGAATGTATTAGAAACTTGGGGCACCCAAGTTTTAGTGAATCAAGACTTGTACAAAACTCAGTATATTTAAAAGGGAGGCAGTTACATGGTTACAGCAAACATTCTGAAACAATATATTTACTCTTAATTGTGTGTGTTTGCTTTACTATTTTGGTAGCATTTGATTTTAAAATTTTATCTAGTAAGTTATATGAGAATATTTTTAAAATATTACATGTCTCCTGTTTTATTGAAAATAATTTTTTCTCACATAATATACCTGATAATTGTTTCACCTCTCTTTAATTCTCCCATTTGCTCTTTTCCACACATTCCATCGTTTTCTCTCTCTCATCAGAAGTCAAACAGGCAGGCTGGAGAGATGGCTGAACAGTTAAAGGCTCATAAGCAAAAATAAGAGAAGACAAACAGGCTTTTATAGGATAATAATATAATATGCTACTTTATAATATAAAACAAAAACTAACACATCAGAATTGCTCAGGAGAAGCAAATGAAGAAAAAGTACCTAAGAGAAGCCACAAGAAGCAGACCAACTTGTTCGTACACTCAAGAATCCCAGAGAGACACTAAATTGAAAGTCATAATATATACACAAAGGGCCTGTAAGTTTAAAAAAAAGGGGGAGAATAAATAAAAAAAAACAATAAGTTAAACAAAAACTAAAAGTTTTGACACAACATTATGAGAAAAAGACCCTCCAAAGATGCTGTTGTGTTAGTCATCTAATACATACATGCAGACTATCAAGAAAGTATTTTGTTGCTCTAATGAGACTCCCTTGGGGGAAATTACATTTTAATTGACAAGTGACTATCAATTAGAGCGTGCTTCTGTGTTAGGGATAGGTGTATGTGTCCACAGCTTTCATCTGTTGGGCCTCATCTAGTGCAAACCCATCGACAACCTGCGCACGCTGCCTCAATCTCTGTAAATTTATATATGCATTGATCATGTTGATTTTATACTATTTCTGCCTCCACTTCTGTAGGCTTTTCTGAGCCCTAGGGTGAGGGATTTGATGGAGGCATCCCAATTAGAGCGTGGGTATTCCAAGATTTCTCACTCTTTGAGTAATGTCTCAGCATTTGTACCCATCAGTTGTAAGGAGAAGAAATTTTTCTGATGATGACTGAAGAAGATACCAATTTATGAGTATCACATAATATCATCAAGAGTCATTTTATTGATACATTCTTTTTAGAACAGTAGTATTTGGTTTTCCCCTAGGTCATTGAGTTATCAACTCTCAGATGTAGTAATATTTCACTTGTATTTTAATAAATAAAGTTTGCCTGAAGATCAGTTTAAGACAGCCTCCCTAGTCAGCCTTACAAACCAGGAAGATGGCACACATCTTTAATCCCAGTAACCACATTAGTTTGCAATAGAAACCGGGCAGTAGTGTTGCATGCCTTGTTTAATCCCAGCAATAGAGACTAATATAAGATGGGAGGAGACAGCTCTCAGGCTCAGTATCATTCTGAGTATTCCTGGTGGTATGATTGCCATTTCAGACTGAGGTAGAGGTAAGAGCTAGTGACTGGCTGTTTTGCTTTTCTGACCTTCAGGTTGAACCCCAATATCAGTTTCTTCCACCATTACTTAACAACCCATACAGTGATTTTTCCCTCAAATTTCCTAAAGATATGTTAGTGGTGACCCTGTCCCATGCATCAATTATTATGAAACATTGTGATGTGTATAAACCAAAGAACCATACAGTAGTAAAGTACTCATTTCAACTAGCACTGTCCAGTTTTATGTCTGTGACCTTGAAAATAGTGACATTCAAGTTACCCCAGTTAATTCCAGCTTAACATCTGCAATTGTCATATAAACAGGTAGAGGCATAGTATAAACAATTGCTCATGCCTCTTCTTCTAAGTAAATAATCTGAGAGGATAGAAGCAATATGCAGGATTAAGTTATCTACTGATGAGATTCTTGAAAAATTAATTTAAAGTGTCATGCCCATTGAACTGCTTAGATAATGAGTGGTTCTATTAAAGTTTCTAAACTAACAGCTTAAGGAAAGATGCTAAAGCAAAGTAACAAAGAATTGAAGGAAAACATTTCCCCTCTCTTGGGGTTTAGTAATCTACTTTATATTTCAATTTCTCTGTATTAGAATTATATTATTACAGTAGTATTGACTTTTTTTTTCCAAAATAGAATGCACTGCCTTAGCAGAGTTTTTAAAAATGTCCTAACAAAAGGTAAGTGATTTGCTGACAAATCATTGCAGCTCTACGGGGAAAAAATGCATTCATGGCCAATATGAACTTAGAATAATAAAGTAGGTCAGCAGCCTGCTGAGTGCTGTGGTTTCTCTTTGCCATCTTTCTGTCCATTAGGAAAGTCTGCCTGGTTAACACCTCCTTTTCAACAATCATGGCACCTCTTCAAAGGAAAAGAGTTCATAAAGTGTTTTCTTCCTTCTTTTTTGAGAATATTTGATGGGAATAAGCATATGGAAACAAATTCTAATGTCTAATTTGTTTGTAAATAATATTTGCAATGCAGAAAAGCTTAAATTGAATCACAGTTCTTTAATGCAGAAGAATAAAACACTTTCTTCAATTGCATTTATATATTTGACTTTTACTCTGCTAAGTTACCTTAGAAATCTATGACCAAAGCATAAACTTGTAGTTTACTTTTCAAAGTACTTCCCTCGTATGTAGCAGCCCCCGTGTTCAGAACATTGGCTTTGATCTTCAACAACACTTAGAATTTTTGTGATGGCAGATGAGTTTAGTGTAAGAACTCAGGAGGTGCAAGTGGGGCAATCAATGTCATCCTCAACTGCACAGGGAGAATTAGAGAGCAACGGGGGATACATTGGAGCCTGTCTTAATCAAACAAACCAAACAACGAACAACTCATAAGATCTAAACCTATTATTCTTTTGTAGGACAATTCTTCTTTATTTCTAAATCTTGTATGTATTTTGAAAGAAGTTGAAATAACTCAAGCTTCCTCGGAATGTGCCTAGGCATCTCCAGTGTTGGAGATACAATATATAAATGTTGCATCTTACCCATTATTGCACTGATTCTTAAACCTAAGAAACAATTGGCTAGAAGAAGCATCTGTTAGGGAATTACCTCAAAAGCACCGACTAAAGCTGATGAAGGAACCAACTGTCAAGGACTGGCCTCAACAAAAGACTTCTTGCCAGGGTAGGAGCATGTGAACTGAAGAAATATAAGTAAAGAATACAAAGACACATAAAAATAATGAGACAGAAAACATAGAAAGTATCAGGAGGGCATTCCAATGATTGAAATCATTTCTTTTTCCACAGCTTTTATATCCAACAAAAATGGAGGAGAAGGTAACAAAAGACTTTATTAACATGATACAAAGATAACTCACACAGTCAATGGCCTTATCTCTCTGAGACATCAAATCCTTAACATTCTGTCCTCTGGGTAGCTAAGGTGCTCTAAGTCACTTATACTGGAGACTGACCTTCCCTGCTTGACCTCATAGTTAAAATAGAAAGAAAAGAAGTACATATGCACATCCTGACCACCAGTCAGGATGGCATTGAGCTATCTTAATTTCAAAGGAGCCAGGCAACCACCTCCTGAGTTAAGAGGTGCAGTTATGCCTGCCAGTCTCCACACTCTCTGACCATCAGACAAGGTGGAAATGGACCTGCATTTTTCTGGCCTCCACAACCATCACCAGGGTCCTGCATTCCTTCTGCACAAATTTATCTATCTTGTTGAATTAGTTTTCTTTTTTTTTTCATAGATGCTCTTGATGCATGTTGTTGAAAATTTGCAGATGCTACATGAACTCAGCTATGCAGAATGAAATGAACATAAAATGCACATATTTTCTATTTTTTTTCTGAAAAATAAAAGACTAACTTAGAACAGTTTATTCACTAGCAACAAGCCAGAGGCATTGACCAGAAAAGCTGTTTATCAGATCTTATGAGTCGCTCTAAAAAGCATCTTATTATTATATTTGTAACCTCATCTAGTCTCATCCAAGATGAGCCACACAGGGTACATGTCCTCAGAAAGCAGCTCTTGAATTGTGTGGACCGCTTCAATGATTTGGGAGATAATGGGTGTATATAGAAAGCCACAGAACCTTATATAATTTTGAATGATAAGATTTCTTCTTTTACTGTTTCCATGAATCTAAAGATACCAGACAATAAGAGGTAGTGATAATGACTCCTGTATTGTACATTATATAGATTTGTGATTCCTGAAAATATTTTGATTTTATATGGGCTGTAATAAAGGGGTTCCATTGTTTTCATTGGGTGAGTGGGAATCAATAGAATATGAAATGGGTGTTTATTATATATTACCCCATTGACAGGCTACACAGACATCATGCAATTTATAGAGACTTCTCATGTTTCAAAAATGTCCAAGATTATCAGTTTCCACTATATAAAAAGATATTTCCTTATAAACATGCAAATGAAATTACCTATTTTATGGGAGAAATCTTCTATTTTATGGGAGATTATACACTTACTACCCATATGGAGACTATTTTATCATTTTTCTCTTATTTCATTTTTTGCCTGTCAAAACACTGTTATAAATGTTGTTCTGGAAATATACTACAGAATTAGAGGCATGCGTAAGCTGTGTCCTAAGTAAGGGATATAAGAAATAACATCAGGAATGCTTCCTGATTCACGGTGTGAATATTTCATAATCCCACTACAAACTTCTATTTATTAGTATTATTTATTTTTTAAATGTAACAATCTAAAACTGAACATTTTGTGACAAATTTAATTTAGTTCATAATTTCATGGGGTTACCCAATTTTACTTGCATTCCTACAACTATTACTGCTACTGATGATTCATCAAATAAAGGCTTAATATATAACAGGTTCATTTCCAGTCATTTTATACTTTGAAGATACAAGTCGAACCCGGTACAATCAACATTCAAATACTCTTCTAGTCAGAGGTTTCTGAAATCTAGCTCTGTTCAGGAAAGATGAATGAGAATGTGTCTCTCCTCTACGTTCGGGTATTTCATACCATACAATAATGGAAACATTCCCAGTGCACCAGGAATAGATACTGTATTTGCACCTGTTTGCTAAAGAAAACTACAAAAGAAAAATTTGGGAATCTGCCATGCTACATTTGTGACTCACAGAGCACACACCAGTGAAAAGCAATGCATTCTCTATCAGTACCATCTTCAGGACCATATTATAAAGTCCAGAAAACCGTCTCTCAGTATACCACCAAATTGGAGAGAAATTATAAGATCTACTAGAAAATCCACAAAAGTAAAGTAATTTACATGTATTTTACATAGCTTGGACCATTATGACCAAAATGATAATCCTAGATTTATTTTGGGAAGGGCTTCTAGAACACAACCCAACTGGGAATACGTAAATGCTGGCTACTTGACACTTGCTTTCCATAAAGCAGCATGCTGAGATCTGAGTCTGTATGGTAGCAGAAGTGATGGGAGTCCACTCTGGCCAAAATTAAAGGATGGTTTCTTTAGCGTTAAGTATTCAGAACCTGACAGCAAACATGCCAATAATGTAAAAGTAAATCTGAGTGATATCATATTAAAGGAGACCTACGTTTATGTTCTGGAATATATATATTACCAGCTCCCAATTCTGTTTTTTATACCACCAATGTGGCCTTGGACAGTTGGTCTAAGATCTTTGTGCCTTGATTTCCTCTTTTAAATGTGGTGACAACAATACATAGAATAGTTCTTACATTTTAACACAATATGCAGTATGTATCATGAACATTTGCAATTTTGTGTAGGTTGGGGATGATATCTCTTCTCTATAAGTTGCTATAGAATATTTTTATTTAAAACAAATGTTGTTTGGTTCCTTAGCTGTGTTTTCTTTTACTCTGACAAAATGGCCTGGCAGAAACAACTTAAGAGAAAAGAGATATAGCTGATTACAGTTCCAGGTGATAGTCCATTGCAATGGGGAGCTCAAGGTATCAAAATGTGTAGCATTGCATTGTATTCAAAGTCAAAAATCAAAGAATAATGTATTAATCAAGTAATGAAACATGGAAATCTTATATTCTAGGGAAACTTCCATGCTCCTCCTTCTGTGACTCTCCTTCATGTGAGCTAAAACAAACCCTATTTCCAAAGTGATTTTTTTCAGGGCATTTTACCACAGCAGAAGGAATCAAAACTAAGAAGAGTTGAGGAAGGAGCTCAGGGAGTAGAGGGCTATTCTAGTGTGCATTATGCCTAAAAACGTTCAGTCTCTAAACATGGCATGTTGGTGCGTGTCTGCAATCCCAGAATTGTGGACATGGAGATATCAGATGCAGAAATTCCAGATCGTGTGTGTGTGTGTGTGTGTGTTTGTGCGCGTGTGTGTGCAGGTGTGTGTGTGTGTGTGTGTGTGTGAAAGAGAGAGAGAGAGACAGACAGAGAGAGAGAGACAGAGAGAGAGATGATTTAGATAGCTAGAACTAGAGTGAAATATTCTTTATACCTAGAAATATAAATTGGACAAAGACATTCAAGAAGTTAAGTATATGGTATAAACTTAGAGAAAGAATCTACAAAAGTTGAATGCACAACTGGTTTAATTTTGCTGCCATCGGCAGAATATTAAACAAAAGTCCCCAGGCCACAAATGTACATGGAAGGAACAGTTAGAATGAGAGAAACACTAGTGACATTTACTAATAGTTGCAAGAAGGATCCAGAATTACGTAACTCTCCCTCTGGGATCCATACCACAGAGATGAGTGACAGAGTATAAATAGAGAACATTAAGTCTTGCTTACTGTTGTCTTCTGTTGAGGTGCAAGATGTTGAACTAAATGACTGGGGTAAATTTTAAGAAAGTTGAACTCATAAATCTGTACTTTACTATTACAGTCAGCCCCTCGCTCCTTTACCTTGCAACCTCAAAGGGTAATATGTTAGAGAGGAGGATGGTAGCTATTTGCATAGAATTTTACAGAAATCATGACAATTTTGAAATTGCTTTCACGGTATATGAAAATGATTTACAAAGACAATAAACAAAGATGTGACAAATTATAGCTTGTCTTGGGATGCTTGATTTATTAGATAAATTGTTTCAGAGAAGTTCTGTGTGGTCAGAAGCACTGATGATTATAAAGAAGTTATGGCATATTAGACTGGTATCCTTTTATTTCACATATATGGACATATATTAGATGCTATAAAAATCTATGAAAAATACATTTAGAAATATTACCTTGTGGATAGACAAAAATAGAACTGAGTGGGGTGAAAATTGATCATAACGTTACTCTTATCCAAAACTGTACATTGATAAGATTATTGGCATGAAAGAAAAAAAATAAGGTGTACATATGGATTTTGGTTTCTAAGTGGGGTAAAATTTGATTATCACATTACCATCATGCAAAACTGAAGATAAGATTGTCAACATGAAAGACAAAGTGAGGTGTACATTAATTGTTGACTTCAAGTCTTTGATGATGTTGGCATGTTGAGGATAAGCTGGCTGAAGACATCAAAGGCACTGCAAAATCAAAGCAAGGCATATGCTAAGTCTTAGAGTTACATTTAATGAGGCCTTGTTAAGGAAGAGAATAAGCTAAGTCTGTTAAAAAGATTTTTATTTGGTAACCAAAGTGTCTTTATAACAAGTTGGGGGACTAGGGGAAAGATGAAGCTGAGAATTCGACAGGCTTCAGCTAAAGACATGATGGCTTAGACTACTGTCTCTGTGATTTTAATATGTGCCAGCAATTGAAATATTGGTCGCGTTAAATAAATTAGAAATTTAAAGTAAGTTTTGTAAGGGAAAAGTACTAACCATGTCTTAATCAGGCAGAGACATTGTACTCTTTCTGACATTTGAAACTTGCTGATTATCTATTTCATTTCCAAAAACGATAGCTTCAAAAGTAATTTATGTCCATTCATAAGTCCATTTGTGTGCAGGATAAATTAAAGTCATTGTGACACACCAATGATTAACTTCATGTCAGGGAGTGCTCTTCTCAATAATCTCACTTGATTATTTGTCAGCATGTGTACAAATTAAGAAAAGATTAATATATATTAAAATGCATGTATTTGTGGAAGGTCTGTGTTTATAAAACTAGAACGGGGGCCACAAGAAAAGAAAGATCACTAGGTGGGGATTAGAGAGGTGTGAGGGAGAAATGGACTGCATGGGACATGAAGACATCATTGGAGGGGAAAGAAATGAAGCATCAAGAGGGAGCCAGGAGAAAGGAGGAGGGAGTTGTAGAGAGAGAGAGTGAATAGCGAATGTATGTATATGAATGCCACAATAAAACACGTGATTTTGTATGTAAAATTTCAAACGTCATTTTAAAATGAAAGCACATGTGTGTGTTATAAAATCTAGAAATTCGATTGTAGTATGAAGTTATACCAAATGGAAAAATATGTCATTATTTTTAGAGTTATTTTTCTATATTTCTTTTATTGAAAATATTTTTTCTTTCATGAGATAAATAAGCTTAGATAATTGTTTGGAGTGTGAGTTGAAACAGGTTTTGTCAATTCATCCATTGGTCTCTTCCTTTAGATTCAGACCCTACCAGATTTTTTTCTTCTATTTATTTATAAAAAGAAAATCAAATAAACAAATGTAAAATAACACTGAGAGAAATTAGCTGTATACATGATATCCTGCACATTAAGTTGAAATTGATTTATATAAAAATTTGTAGAAGAACTTAACTCATTGTTATTCTGTTTCTATTGTAGTATGGTCAGCAACCAGCTTGGCAACTTAGAAAGGTTCTACTAAAGCAATAAAATTACTTAAAAATATGAGACATGTTTGAATCAATAGATTTAGGAAAAAATGCTTTCTTTCTTCAAGGAGAAAATAATTCACTTGTGTTAGCTTTGAGATGTTACTGAAAAATAGCAACTATTTACTGGAGTGAATCTTAGGATTCAATTCTTAGGATTTCTAAAAGTTAACATACCTTGTCTATTGCACTTTTTGTATTATCTGTTGCTGAGAAACATCTAAAAGCAAGATATAATCAAAATACAGAACTTTACTAAAACCATAGTCATACGAACATTCATCACTATTTATGGAACTTGAAGTTCAAGGTTTATATCCTAAATATTGCAGATTAAGAAAAGCTTTATTAATTATTCAGTATGTAACATCACTTTAATCCAAAGATAAGTAAAAGATATAAATTTAATATATCTTAAATTTATTGTTAGGAAGTGGCTCTTCACTTTTATGTGTGTAGTGCCCATGGTGCTATACAAAATATAAAGCAAATTATCACATATGCAGGTATAAGTAACACTCTTTTACACACCACAGGGCAAGTTTTAGCTACTTATTTGCCTAATATGAGGATGTATTAAATGCTTTCTCTGTTTGTCTGTCTATCCATCCATTTGTCCACCTGCCAGTCCATCCATCCATCCATCCATTCATCCATCTATCTATTTATCTGTTACCTACTCAATATTTTATTGACTTAGTTTTTGAGAAACTATTTTGAGAACTGTCTGATATGGTAGGGAAATCAATTAATAAAAGGTCTTATTTTCCTCACCATTTTTCTTTGAAAAAGAAAACATGGAGATTTATAAAAAGCTATTGGCAGGTGACTCAAATTATATTAAAAAACGGAGGCAGAAAAATAGAATACTGTGACTCAGGTCAAAGTTTATTTGAGATAGAAGAGCTATTCCAGGGCAGTTCTAAAGGTAGTCGTTGAGTAAAGAATACAAGGAAAGGAAGGAAAAGGCTATTGATAGAGAAAAAGAATAGTCTAGGAAGAAATCATAAAAGCTATAAAGCTGGATAGTATGGCTCAAGTGGGGAAATGAAACTGGGCAGACACTCAGAATATAATCTAATCAAAATAAGCCTGTAAACACAAAATGACTTTAAACTAGGTTTAGCATGGAGAGTCAAATAAAACCTAGTCACCTCTAATGTGGAAACCCCTTCCAGGGCCAAGAGCAGAAATTATGTGCTATTTTCTTATCTCACAGGAAAAAAAATGATATCATCATGTACCAAGGATAAAGAGAATGAGCATATGTCAGAGTCAGTCCATAAAAGTCATTGGTTCAGTAGATCAGCACAATGTCTTTCAGTATGGAAAAAAAAAACATTAAGTAATTGGACAAAACAACACACAGCATCAGTGAAAGTTTGACTTGAACTACAGTGTCCATCAATGGAGAAATAAGCCCATTTTGCCCTAAGGAGAGCAAGGATGTATATGAATACACATGTTGTATATTTTCTGAAGTTGGTAGGATGAAGACCTGAATTGTTATGATCATGAATATGAGGGATGCTAAGAACTTTTAAGGCCATAATTACTAAGCATATATTGCATTGAAATAAGGAGACAAAATTTAAGGTATACTAAATGCTTATGTAGAAAGCTGTTGGTACTTCAATCCTAAGGGATTCTAGAACCAACACCACTTGCTAATTGCTATTCCGTAAGGTGATTATGATGACCTGGAATGTCAGGATCAGTGAAAAAAAAAAAAACAGGACAAATACTTGGCTTCTGGAATTAATAAAACTGGGGCTTTAGATTTATGTAACTTCCACCCCTATTTGAGAAAGCTTTATTATGTTCTAAATTGAAGCCATTTCTTTGTATTTAAGCATTGTGTAAATGTATGTGTCCCTATGTGTACATGTGTATTTGTATATTTGTACATGTGTATGTGTACATGTATATTTATGACATTATTAGAAATCAGTGTATCATTTTCTTCTGACAATTCTGTTATTGTCTTTCTAAGGCATCTCTTACAAAATGTACTTAAAGTATTTAGTTTATTTATATTTATAAAAAGTGGCATTATTAGTAATCTGCTTTAAAATGCTAATACAATTTTAAAATAATATTACACTAGTTATCTGGATGCTTTTATTTTTCAAACCTGAATGAAATCTTCAGTGTTTCTGGTCTATTTGCTTGACACCGCTCAATCTTTTTCATGATACTTGAGAGTTGATTAACTCCATATGAGACAGAAAATTTGCTAAAGTTGGAGGAGGAGACTTTTGCATTTTACCTTAAATTTTTATGGCCAAAGTAAAATATTATTTTTAACTGTCTCCTTTGTACTTAAGTATTTATGACATTACAGATTTGTGTTACAGAAAATACACAAATTCTTAGAAATTAGCCCTCAACATTTCGTACCATTTTATTTCCCCAATATTTATACATTTTTCTTTGAACTTTGATTTTTCAACTGTGTTCTTTAGTCATGGTGTATGTGCAACTGAAATCGAGATTTTCTTCAAGAATTATAAATCGGTTGTCCTGAAATGACAACACAATAATTAAACCCTTAGGAATATACTTTTGTTACTTTACAGTTATATTTTAATGAACTAGTGGCAATCTGAAACATGAAAGATCCATTTATTCAAGGAATAATTGTGAAACAGAGATGCAAAGAAAATTTCTACTGAAACTCACTTTCCTGTTGTACAAATTGTAGATTCTTTTTGACAAAAGGAATATATTCAAAATCTCTCAAGGAATGCTCAGAAAAAAGCAAAATATTCTCATATGTGTTTCTTCTCATCAAGTATTTGACAGCTGTGACTGGGTTTTGGCACGGATTATGATGTAGGGATACAATATAAATGCATATTCCTCCTGTAACTGCAGCGATAGGAATCACAGCCCTCACTAAAGGCTGAAGGTAATGTTCTCCTTTAATGTCTGGGCTTGCTATTTATTAAGAATCCCACAGTGCATATTATCCTGTTACTCTTCACCAGCACATATTTCTATTCCTAATATCATGTTAATATTATGTCAGATAAACCAGAGTTCTCTGAGGCTAATATCTCTTACTACAAATGGTGCAATAATGCAGATGCATTAATCCCATGCCTCATTAGTAAAAATCTGAGGCATCATTGTCTCTATAATCAATTGTACCTCTTCTATCGGGTTTAATCCAAACACAGAACATTATTCCAAAAATCAACATTGGATGTGATGTGTACTTTTCTTTACAATCAGTGTAGAATGCATCCCTCGATGTCTCTCCTTCCTGGTACTAACATGATTGTACAACTGTCTTCCTTAGCATTGTGCTAGGATTAATCTGAGTTGCCAGTTAAATAGAGAAGTGATGCCCCTCTGAGAAGAGGTCACTTATTGTCTTGAATCCTGTCTAAATTCATCTTCCTTTAGTAGAGCCAACAGTCCTGTAAAGGCTGTTCTATATGGGGTGCTGTACTGCATTAGCCTTCCCTTACTGACTCTTTAATCCTATTAATAAACTTTCTTTTCTGTAGACTCACTTAGCTCAGGATTGAAGGAGGTAATCAATTATTAGCCTAGAATTTAAAAATATCTATTAAAATATGATAAATTAAGGAGGCAAGTACTGTCCTTTAAAGAGCCTGGTGATCTTGGCAAAGCAGGACTGGAGTCCCTTAGAGCACAAGCTCCATTTCTCCAAGTCCCTCCTTCCAAGGTCTGCCAGTGTCTTAAGAACACAGCGTGACAAACCAAGGGATCTAAAGCGCTGATAGTTTCTGTATTTATAAAATTCTAAAATAACTCAGGAGAGGCCACTTAATAAAATATAAATGCTTCTTCCCACAGTAAATTGAATGAAGTTCTTTTCTTCTGTTCATCTCATTATTTCATAATAACTTATTAGCTCAGGAATAAAATCATCACTATTTCATTTTCATTATGTTGCCGTTGGCTGTCTCAATTAGGAGATCTACAAAATTTAGTGCGTTGATCCAGTGTAGGAAGTAAGGAAATGCAGTTTCTTTGTGATAGTTAATATTGTCAACAGGATCCAGAGTCCCTCATGAGAAATACCTCTGGGAGTACATGAGGGATTACTTAGATCATGGTAACTTAAGTCACTGGGCCCGAGATTATAGTAACTGTACAGAGAAGACCTATACTGACTGTGGGTAGTAATTTTCAGCATAGACTCAGATACTAAGAGGTCTAATAGAAAAAAAATTATTTATTTTTTGGTTTGCCCAATTATCAAATCTTGTTCACAAGTTCTCTACTCTGCTCATTGCTCTAGTTGTCCCTTCACATGGCAACCCTGCTGTTCTCACACTGTCAGAAGACTTCCAATGTGGCTTTCTGGAAATCTCCTAGGCCTTTATCTCCAGTCTGGTTGATCAGCCTCATGGATTGAGTTACGAATCCAGTCTCATAAAAACAAACATTTTTGGACTAACCATTCCAACCATCTAATCCAAGTTAATGAACTCCTTTATAAAATATATTAATTTATCACCTTTGTACCTCTAGAGTACCCTAAAAATAACATTTCACAGTTGTTAGAAAATAAAAGCACAGGTCTTTCTCTCTTCCTTTAGCAACAGATGTTTCGGCTGAGAGGAACAGCTGGAGCATCACTGTAGCCAGTAGAGTTTAGATAAGGAATTCATCATTGGTTGTACGCGTTGGGTTTAAACTAACTGGACAGATGCAGAATAGCTCTTAGAAATCTATTGCCAACATGAAGTAAAATCTGTGGGAAGGAGATCTGTGCCATAAGGCGTTTTTCCCACCCAACAGTCTCAGAAGCCGTAGAGCAGATTGCCACCAGCACTGTGGGGGCATCCGTAAAGGCCTGCATTGCTATGCATGTCACTCAAATATTTGTAAACACAGAGAAAACCGCATCTTCAAGGATCTTTCCAGCATAGAACAGTTCAAGAAATTCAAATAAAATGTTGAAATTATTATAGCCCTTTGCGTTTTCTAGTTCAAAAGAAACCTACTGGGAATGAGGATTGTAGTGAAGGTCTGAAACGGAAATGCACACTCTTTAACAAGGGATCAAATTTAATTTATTGAATGTCCTCTTCAGAAACATGCTATAATAATCAGTTATTTTAGTTAAAGCCTTTGCTTTAAATTGATTTATACAATAATTTTAAAAAATTAAATTACATTAGTAAATTTGCATTTATGTGCTTAATAACTAATTTATGTATACATTTAGCCCTTAACTTTGATATCATAGCAGTAAATACAAACGTACTTATGAATCAAATATTTTATATGATTTGTAATTATTTAATATCTTCTAAGTATTATTAAATAATCTTATTGCCACACTGCAGCATTTGAAAATTGAATTTGAAATCTAAAAGTTTCAAGTTTCCAAAAACATAACTTAAATTAAATGCAATATAATATTTGGTAATAGTCTGAGAAGAAAAGAGGGGAAAAAGTAGGGAATTAAGAAAATTTATTTTACCATACATCTATGTGAGTTGGTCATTTCTTACTATCGTAAAGGTATTTATGATTATCATCATCATCATAATGCCTCTTTTTTTTTTTGAGACAGGGTTTCTCTGTAGCTTTGGAGCCTGTCCCGGAACTAGCTCTTTTAGATCAGGCTGGCCTGCAACTCACAGAGATCCGCCTGCCTCTGCCCCCAAAGTGCTATGATTGAAGGGTGCGCAACCACCATCTGGCTTAATACTGCCTTTTTATATTACATGGCACATACTGGGAGGGAAGATTGGAAAAAAACAGAATCAAGAAAACATAAGCGAACTAATATTTTAGAGCTCATTATATAATACATAGTAGGTCAAATTACTAAATTGTACATAAAGTAATAGAATTGCATCAGCCTGCGGAAAAGGTCATCACTCCCAGATGTTAGAAATAAGCCTTCCCTTCATCAAAATTTCTGCACCATGATTTTTCCCAAAACATGATCGCGATATAGATATATCATATATATTGAACAAAAAAACAGTCTGTCCATTGTGTCTCTCAAACAAATTGTTGAGTATCTTCCATAAAAAGTCTAACAAGCATCTGACAGAGTGCGCTCACTCTTTTGCAGACATGCATCCCAGTCCTGTTCCTTGCAGTAGCCTTCTCCTGGTTACTCTCCTCTGCGTTACTGAAATGTCTGCTTCCAGCTCTGGAGAAGTAGACATGCTACTTCAAATTCAGTTCAGTCCCAATAAAGGGGAAACCAGTATTGCCTGCTACACTTTTGTTGGGTATCTTTGTTACTGCTATTAAACACACTGGCTAAGTTATTTCTTGTTAAAGTCCCATTCAGGATTCATCATTCTGCTCCCTATTAGTAATCTCCTAACATCTTTCCACAGTTGCTTTCCTTACCCTATGTTGCTAATTTCTATTTACAGGAAGTTATATTGTTGTTTTGTTTGTTTGTTTGTTTTGTTTTGATTTTATACCCAGGGCCTTTCAACTGGTTGGTTAGGATAGTAGAAGAGACTTCCAAAATAAAACACCCTATTGGCATCACTCTTGATTGCCTCCCAGAACTTGTAAGAAGCTAATGAAGTAAGTGTCAAATGCTGAAGACACCACAGACTTTTTCAACCGAGCTTAGAGAAATTGAGCAGCATCTGACCTGAAATTCTCCTTTATGCGGATTAGCTTCCAGATATGAGAAGGTGCTCCACAAGGATCAAAGGAGAAAAGCAATCGATAGTCCCAGCTGAGACAACTGTAAATCTTATGAGTCACACAATGACCAACCAGGAATGATAGCCCCAAAGGCATAATAAGGCGCAAGGTCCCACCTCTAGATGAAAAACTACAGGCAATTAGTAGCTAGTGAGAGATAGTCTGTCCTCTCTTGAAAAAGCCTTCTCTTAAGTTATGCAATCCAAAGTAGTTAACCGTAAGTATTTATGCATAGGGGAAACGCAAAATGAACCACCAAGCTGCATTCATATATTTTAGGCTGTGCAAGTATATGTGTGTGATGCATGTGTGTGTGTGCACATGCATGTGTATGTATATATGTAATAATAATTTAAAAATAAGTTATGAATTTGAGAAGGAGTCAGGGGCATGACATTGGAGGAGTTGGATGAGAAAGAAGGAAGACTGAACATAATGTAAATATAGTATTCAAATATAAAATTCTTAAGAATTAATTTAAGAACCAAAATAGGAAGAATCGACTCTTCTTTAAAGGATGCTTCAAATTTGTCACTGGGAATTACCAGATTCTAAGTTATCAAACTATTACAGAATGCTATTTTTCTCCTAATGAATTCTAAGCAATTGATCACCTTTGAAATATTTCAAATGGCCAGACTAGCTTGTTTCTTTAAATATAGTGAATATTTGTGGTGTGTCTTCAGTAAATTTTCTCAAAATTTTGCAATTTTTTTGTTTTTTATTTAATTATTAAAAATTTCCACCTCCTCCCCTCCTCCCATCTCCCTCCCCCTCCCTCCACCATCCCTACCCCCTCTCTCTTTAGTCCTAAGAGAAGAGGTACCCTGCCCTGTGGGAAGTCCAAGGCCCTCCCCCCTCCATCCAGGTCTAGGAAGGTATGCATCCAAACAAGACTAGGCTCCCAAAACACCAGTACATGCAGTAGAATCAAAACCCAGTGCCATTATCATTGGCTTCTAAGTCAGCCCCCATTGTCAGCCACATTCAGAGAGTCCGGTTTGATCACATGCTCGTTCAGTCCCAGTCCAGCTGGCCTTGGTGAGCTCCCATTAGATCAGTCCCACCATCTCAGTGGGTGGACGCACCCCTCGCAGTCCTGACTTCCTTGCTCCTGTTCTCCCTCCTTCTGCTCTTCATCTGGACCTTGAGAGCTCAGTCCAGTGATCCAATGTGGGTCTCTGTCTCTAACTCCATCCATCGCAGGATGAAGTTCTATGGTCCCTTTTTGCAATGTTAAACTTAATTTAACTTAATTTGTTGATAAATTCTTTTTGTGTTCCTTGTGCCTGTTTACCTAAAGGGAAAGCTTTTTTTAGCATCATTTACTATATGCAATTTTTACCCAAATTTTAAATATATTTTAGGAAGACTATTTTTTCCAGAGGAAATTAGAAGAAATATTTGGTTTAAATATGTACATATTAGTGAAAATATTTTTGAGGACTTTCCTCACTCACTTGCATAGTGGCTCCTGCTTTGCTTGCTCTCTAGCAGTATATGTGAGTTCCTTGTCCTCTGCAATCTCATCAGCATTCACTATTTTTTTCTTTATATTAACCATTCTGATTTGTGCAACATGGAGTGCCAAAGTAGTTTTAAAATGCGTGGTCCTGATGGCTAAGGGTGCTCATTGAAAATGTCTTCAATGAATTATAGATCATTTGTATTTCCTCCTTTTAGAACTGCCTGTTCATTTAATTAATCCATTAACCCATTTATGTATTGATTAATTTGGTATCTTTTTTGTAGTTCTTAATATATTTATTATATTAACCCATTCTTTGGTTATTGAACACAAAGTTAGTTTCCTATCTGTAGGCAGTTTTTCTATTATTAATTTTTTAGATTTTTGTTTTATCCCTATAGATATCAAGCCCATATGAGTATATGTATACCACGTGCATGCCTAGTATCTGTGGAGATCACAAGACCTTGTATGCCATGGATTGGAGTTATGAATGATTGCGAGCTATAATGAAGGTGATGAGAATTGACCCCAGGTCTTCTGAAATAATAAGTGATCTTTACCCTAGAGTCATATTTCCAGCTCCTTTTTTTAATCTGATAAGCTTTTTTCTTTTTCTTTTGCCATGCACAGCTTTATGATTCAATAAGACATTTGTCCTTGCTTGTCTTTATTCTCTGTACTACAAGAGTCCTTTTAGGGAAACTCTTGTATCTTGAAGTATAACACTTGGGTATTCCTCTATTATTTAATGTTTTGTGAGTATTATCATTTATTTTTGAACCACTTTAAGTTGATTATTACAATGGATTAGAAATATGGATTTACTTTAATTCTTCTACATGTAGAAGCTTTCCCCCAGTATTATTTGTTGAAAGGCTGTTCTTTTATATCATGCATGTTTTTCCATCTTTATCAAAAACTCATATATCAGTTAGTCTTAATCATACAGCACCTTGTGTATCCTAATTTGGTCATTCAATAAACATTAATTTGGTCATAATACATACATTTGGTATATGCCAAGTTTTGCAAACACAATGGAAAATCAAGGATTCTTTTCTTTTTTTTTAAGAAATGTTTTCTGTATGTTTTCTGAGCATTTCACCTTCAGGAAAGAACATAAAAAATGCACAATCTGTCAGGCTAGCTGAAGACGAAGAGAAAGGAAGTGAAATGACAATAAATATCTATGTGTCAGGGACTGGAGTAAAGAGACTGAACAACATCTCACTATATTTTAGAGGAATCAGCAAATTACTATGGTGACATCATTGTTGTACACAGTTACTTGCCTAATTATAAAATGAGAATCAGATGGATATTGAAGTTTCACTCTTTTCTTGTCTGTTAATTATCCGGTATTATTTTTTTCAGTCTAAAATATCTGGCTTTGTAAATTTAGGACTTTAACTCATATTATACTTATTGACTATCCCCTGTCTTTATTCCTAAATATTCCATCTTGTTGACTGAGCCACATCATTACTTATTGAAGTTACCCATACTGCTTTTCCCCACATCGCAAACATTTATTTCACCACATTCCTTGCAGATATCAACCTCAGACTCTTTGTCACTATGCTCACAACTAATTCTGTTACGTTTTACTTATAGGTTTTAATTTTTATGATCAGACTGGGACCACACCTAGATTTCATCTCTATCAGTGGTCCAACTGTTGCTGTACCATTAGCCACTCCTAAGGGCCTCGCGCAGACACCAGGACCATCAGGTCTACATCCCCACCCAATCTCAACCTCAATCACCCCACCAATGGGCCTCTATATTACAGGAATTCTAGTTCATCTGCTCTAATTCCAACACTATTTAGTCTGTTGGGATATGTAGTCAACTTATTGGCTGAGTCTTGTTCCAGTTTATGTCCTCATGAACCCTCAGCATCACAAGAGTCACAAGAGTCAGCAGCTTCTGCTAACGTTTCCACAGATGGTGTGTTCTCATCTGCTAGAAACCAAGAACCATGATTATTTTTATGCCACTAAATTTTAGACTGACTTGTACAGTAACCCATGAATAGAGCAAATGCCTTCTGAAGCAAAATCTTGAGGTCACTGATTTATTTTATTTATAAATTCTGGGATGCTTAAGTGTTAATTAAATGCATTTGAGAATGAGTGCCATCATATACAAAATAATTCCTGACATTTCCTATTATTGTAAAGGTTAGATGAGTGAGTACATACAACTCTCAAAGTAGCTGGCTAGCTCCTTCTGATTTCTCGTAAGATCCTGGATGTTGTTTTGATGCTATTTCCATCTATGTACAGCATAGTATGCATCCATGTTTTCTTTTATTTCTAAATTTTATTTGTGGTGTTTGTGTGTGTGTGTGTGTGTGTATGTGTGTGTGTCTGCTTGCCTGCAGAGGAAAGACAAAAGATCTGATCTCCTGAAACTGGAGTGAATGGTGACTGTAAGCAGCCTGACATCAGTACTAGGCGCCAAACTCCAGCCCTTAGCAAGAGTAGCAAGAGAATTTAACTGTGCCATTGTCCCTGCTGCCCCTACCCACTTTCTCAATTTCTTACTTTTTTTCCTTTTCTCTTCCCAGACTATTATCAAATATTATATTATATTTATTTAACATGCATTTTCAGGAACTTGAAGGTTTTAGAATTCAAATCTAATTTTCAGATGCTACAGGGTGGCAATAACATTATTTAATAATACTTAGAAGGTATTAAATCATTACAAATTATCCAAAATATTTAAGTAACAAGTGTATTTGCCTTTATCACTACAGTTTCAAAGCTAAAGTTAATGTGTACAGAAATTAGTTATTAAGCACTAAATGTAAATTTTACTAACATAATTCCATTTTTAAATTCTATGCAACTACAAGATAATTTAAAGTGATTTTAGCATTTTTAACAGTGATTTTGCATTTGATTCACTTTAGCACTGACATGACTATGAAGCATTACAATAGTAAAGAGTTCCTAAGTGGCTTTATGAATGATTTAAAATTTAAATAAGAGTAATTTTCTGAGAAAGAGTACTACTCAATGATAAAAAATAATGACATCTTGAAATCTGCAGGCAAATGGATGGATCTAGAAACAAAACATATTGAGTGAGGTAACCCAGACCAAGATAGGCAAATATAATATGTATTCACTCATGAGAGGCTTTTATATATAAAACAAAGAAAAACCAGCCTACAGTCCACAACCCCAAAGAAGCTAGACAACAAAGAGGACCCTAAGAGAGACATACATGAATCTAAATAAGAAGGAGAAAAGGATAAGATCTCCTGCGTAAACTGGAAGCATGGGGGGTCACAGGAGAGGGTAGAAAGGGAGAGGGTAGAAAAAATGTATAGCACAATAAAAACAATAAAAAAGAGTAAACACAAAGATTCTAGCACTTAGAGCAGAAAATTCAAAGCTAACTCCATCTCCAAAACACAACTTGTAGATTGTCCCCTTTTACTCAGTGAGACTACATGGAGTAGGCTTTTCACATCATTGATCAGTGGTGCTTCCACAAGGCAAAGAATTTGCTTTCATTATTTCTTTTAACCCCTTTTTAATGGATCTCCAGATTTTTTTTATAATATTAAGAATAAAAGATTATTGCAAGAGGAAGAATCAGTTTTCTTCAGGGTTAGTCAATCCTAAATGATAGGTATGTACATAGTGAGCAATACTAAATTTACCCAGTAGGTTATACATACATACTCCCATCCATCCATCCATCTATCCATCCATCCATGTATACATGCATACATACATACAATGTAAGAACAGGTCATACATTTGAAGGGGTTGGGGGACGTGTGAGGAATCAGAGTGTTGGGAAATATATATATATCCAGTACTACTGCACAACAGTCTAGCAATTCAGAGAGAGGAAGTGGGTTACTGAAAGCAGCACAAGCAGTGTTGTGACAACACTTCTGTTCCCATCTCACTCCAGATTGTGCCCCTTTCACCACCACACTGCTGATTTTGCTAGATAAAGATGCAATGTTCTCTTCCAGGCAGTGCCCTGAAATTGTGAAAATAGACCATAATCACAGAAATACCTAGAATCGGTCAGAGAAAAGCAAAATCTTCTCTCAAAGCCAACTTGTACAGGGACCTGAGATACTCACTTGAACATTACTTGACACAGAAACAATGCCATGAGGAAATACTGTCATAATTTCAACCAGTAGTTTAATATTTATTAATTGAAATTTGTCATGATTGATAATTAAATGGGAATAAATACATCCCAAGTTTATGAAGAAAACTTCACGGTTATACTATTCACAAACATTTTATATTCATTATTAGTTGTAAATACTTTATCAATCACTATGATAAAATTAGCTTATGCACAAAATAGTAAATTATTAAAATTAACATTTTATATATGTAATTATATTTTAGAAAATATTTCTTTGGACAATATTACAATATTTGGGTAAATTGCAAATGATAATTTTCAGTTCAAATTATAGTAGTAATATTTATACCTGGGTCAAATATAATTAAACAACCTGTTGCTCTGTAGATACTTTTTAAATAAGTCTTGAAGGCTCTAGAAAAATACTTAAAATTTTAAGAACATTTATGCCTTTTAGAGAAGAAAAATAATTTCACTACACATAGAAATGTGGATATTTTTTCCTTAAAAGCACATTAAAACTTGAGGCACAAAACAATAAAATAACAACAACAAATATGCCAATGAGTTAGATTCTCTGAACAGACAGTGCTTTTGAATGCTTTGTCTTTGATGCTTGTGATGTATTCAGCCCTTGTTATCATGGTATCTTAGTAACAGGCAGCTGTAAATGCACCTGAGGAAGAAAACAAAAGCTGACCAGTGTCAGCCAGCTCAGAGTCAGTCCTAGAAAACACTACCAGGCAAGAGAATTTATCCCTATTTCATCTGCAGAGCAGCAAGACCTAGGTGCTTTTTCAGTATTCACTCAGTAATCATCTTATGTTGCTGTGATAATTTTATCTGTCCAATAGAAAGCAAAGGAAGACAACTAAGAATGTGTTTCATATTTTGGACACATGACCTAATATTGTTATTTTATGAATCCAGATTATACTTTTGTTCATCTCTATGGCACTGTATTCATTTTTTCTTTGATTTTAAAAAGCAGTTGTGAAAGTTTTTTTTTGTAAAACACATAAAATGTTTTAGATTGCTTATGTTGCTAATATTAATGTTGCCCCCAATATAAAAATGAGAGATATCCATGACCACACACATTAGCTATATAACCCATTCATTTGTAGCGTTTCCACTCTCTTTGTGAAAGATGGGGGAAATAAGCATATAAGCTCTGTGATGCCAGACTCATATTCAGTATTTCAACCACAATTCAATTAGAGAGTTTTGCTTAATCAAACATTTAAATAAGAATTAACTGCAGGGGGATTTGTAGCCCTTTGGTTGAGGACAGGGAATACGATAATCTTGTCAATCCAAGTTTGGGCATAAATGCTTAGTATCTGTTTCCTCATTCTTATGTAATTACAACAATATCGTCTGTCATTTAGATTTGCTTCTACCTCATTATCATATTGTTGCACGTGTTCTCCCATTTACAAGAGCTTACTTGCTTTAAGTTGCCATTACACCATACTTAAGTAACAGATGAAATCTCCTAGTTAAACTTCCAGCATCTTCTTTTTACTGATTTCCTTCTATATCACATCATTATATCAGGAATATTTTTAATGGGTTAACAAAAATCAGTTAAAATGTGTTTATAGCTCAGGATATCAATGTAATTTTTACATTCTCTCACTTCAAACTCTATAGCATGAAGTTTATATAACCTATATGGGTCCTTCCCAGAGTTCACTGCTGCCTGATGTAGTCCTTTACACAGCTGTTTCTAGGGTCTCTGTGATTAGATTATTCTTTCTTCTAAATCTTTATGAGCCTTGTCTATCATTATCATCCTTACATGAAACAAGAAAAACAAGAAAAAAGCCTTCCTGAAACCCTTGAGTGGCAAGTTCTAAGCACCTGAGTGCTTTGAAAGGTACGTGGTGTGTTTGTTTGACTTAGTGACTGTGTTCTTCTATGAGTCAGAGAAAAAGAAAAGACTTTATTTTAGAGAAACATGAGGGACTACCCTAAATGACCTCTTAGATGAAAAGTTAAAAAGACAGACTGTCTTTTACTGGTGTGTGACTCATAGGACCTGACATCTTCTGTACTTTGTGACTAAGTTTGCCACACTCAGATAAACATCTGCACCACAACCTTACAATGGGGATGAAGAATGCCGAGCATAGAAGGGCTCACTTCACTGTGTTAGCCCCTGAAGTTTCACTTCCTGGGCTGGTTCTAAATCAGCTGGTAGCTACCATTCTTCATGGACTTTGTTAGTCTGAGTGTATTGTAACTCCATACAAATACTCTGAGGTACTGTAGTAGAAAGGGACTTGGTTTTGATCAAATAGTCAGCACACTGCCACATGAAAGGATATAAAAAAGCAGACCCTCTCTGATAACCAATTTGTTCTGCATAAATAATCATAGGAATGTAACGTTTTGGATCCAAAAATAAGCATTAGATTCCTATGTTTCAAATTTCCATTTTACAAATGAACAGGTGCCAAAAGAAAGACAAGGACATTTTTAGTATTCCTTGAGGATGTCACATGATTCTAGTGAGTTTTATTTGTGTTGACCCATGCAGTAGAGAATACTGGACTACTAAAAGACTACTCAAATGCAGAATCCATAGAGACGGTTGCTATTCTCAATTCATAAAGATGGACAGTTTTCAGTAGTGACCAACTACTGTGTTGTGGGTTGGTTTTTAAAGACCCCAGAGACTCCAGGGAGAGCAACAACAGAAACTCGTGATCAGTAAAACACAGAAAAGAAGTCACATAGACAGGGCTGCATGGAAAAAGCTAAAGAACATTGACAGAAAACCCTAGTCAGCTCTGACTCTATTAAACTGAAGCCCACAGCCCTCGGACTCCTTGGCGAGCTTTTTATTAACTGAAGTCAACTTGAAATCAGAGAGGAAGGGGTCATGCTAAGATCCAATCAATTTGTCTTCTGGAGGACGCTATGCATCGACAAAATTTGATGTCAGATTTCAGCCAGCCTTGTGATTCTGGAAGTGGACATCAACACAACCCAAAGTGACTCAGAATGGTCTGCCCTAGTACACAGGTGTATGCTATTTATAGCCAGAGAACTGAATGTCACATACAAAAGAAGGAAGTGGAGTGAGGGCAGTTCAATTGGTTACAGTTCAAGTCTGTCTTCATTAAATACATGTGAACACTGGCTTTTTGGTGACTGGCTGAGACTCAGGTATTCTAGTACTACCTCCAAGATTAGGTTGTAGTAGTTAAGCTCTAGTTCAACTGTGTATGGAGAAGCCTTTTGGCTAAGCAAAATATATAGAGAGGCATTTGGGATGAGACACCATTCCACATCTTAAGGATTCCTCCAAAAAGAAAAATCCCTTACTGCAAATGTCAGTAGTTAATTCAGTAGTTAGTTCAAACACCTGAGCCTAAGTAACAACCGTGCTCAGCTGTAATTGAAGCAGCTATTTCGAACCCCATGCCCAAGGCTCAGGGAGCATCATTGGATAGGGGACAGAAAGACTGGAAGAGCCATAGGATGGAGAGGCATCCTGAGAAGAGATGGCTTCTGAACATAGCATGGCTGCTGCGCATGTGAGCCAGTACTGTTATTACTTTCTTGATCTCGCCTAAGATCTTATGCAAGTGGGGAGGGAGGCCCAATACCCCACCTTAGCTAAGGAGTTAATGCCAATTGATGGCTGCTGAGGGACAGAAAGTAACATTCTTTGGTGGGGCACATTAACAGGTTAGTCATTTTCAGGTGCATGACACCTTCTCCCGCACACTCACACACTTGGGTAGCACTAATAGGACTTAGTGAGTTATTTTCAAAAAGACAGGAATTTGCCAGAAAAATGGGAGGTACTTTGAGGATCTGAAAGGAGTTAGAGAAAAAGGTTGGGGGATAGATATAACAATACATTATATACACCTATAACCTTTTGAAAAAAATCTCCTTATTTAAATAGCTCGAGGGCGTCTGACTGGGGTTCTCCAAAACTGGATCAGTTGTCCCCTTGTTATTAGCTATTGTTTCATTCCTTCCTCTCATATTTTCCATGTGTTGAGACTATTAGCACCCCCTGCCCCGGTGAGGTGCTCATTCCTCTTATATGGACTGCCATTGTTGTTTCAAAAATTTAATAAATAAATAAAAAAATTACTTGGTAATTATTTGATTGTTTCCAGGATGCGTGCCTTGTGATGATAGCACAGATCTTACATGGTATGGAAAAAACAACCTTAGTTTGATTAAGAAGAGAGGCTAGTATATTATAATGGCCTACTATAGTCTAAAGTTTCCTAAAATTCAGTAAAATTTCCTAAAAGTGTCCAGGAAGATATAGAGAGAAAACATGAACTTCCTGTCAACAGTGCTTTTCATTTTGAAAGGATATGTGTGAAACAGGAGTCCAAGGACCCCGATGTAACTCTTACTTTTTTATTATAAATATTTTGTGATAAATCACTCTGATATAACCGTGCAATCTATTCTTGGATCATACTTCTGAGCTTTGTTATAGGTCTAGTGACCTATAGAATATGCAAGTCTCTAGACCACAGTAGTCTTACAGAGAAGCATTGGGACCTCCCACAGGCAGATTGCGTGTGGATTTATATCTTTAACTCAAAGACCAGCTCCCAGATGGTTAATAACCTGAAGCATAATGTCCGCATCCCTCTTCACAGTTGTGTTTGCTTGCCTTTCTCACATCTGTGTTAATTCAAGGACCCAGCTGTTGACAGTTATATCGATTTATCAGCATTAGATTCTAAAGGGAAGCATACTATTTTCCCCATGTACCTGCTAGCAGAAAAATATGGCTTCTCCCAACACTATGAAAATGTCATTTAGAAAAGATCAGGTTATTTGATCTTAAAAGTTGCACATAGAATAATATGAAATTGATTAGCAGTCTGTTCATGCTGTTGGCATGACTTATTAGCTCAGATGAGCCCTACGATTGATACCATATGCCCTCAGAGAGGGGGCAGAAAGTAGAAGCACATATGATGAAGCCCATGCATACATTTATACTTATGTTTGCAGATATTATTCAGTAAGTGTAAGTTAATGAATATTCTTTCTCACCTTGGCTTACATTTGAAAGAATACATTTATGTCAATTTTTCTTATATCCTCATTATGGCCTGGCAGACTAAAAGATAAATAAGGAAAATGAATCTGTGTCTGTTAATGTCAACTCATAATTAATTTTTTCCCTAAAATATGATTCATGTAAAACTACTCTTTAATAATTTTAAAATTTTATTTTTCTAGTTTCAGATTTCTAGAGTGATAATTTTTACTTCATCCTAGTAAGACAAATTCTGTACCCAGCTCCAACCTACTTAATCTTACTATGAAAATATACACCTTTATATATTTAGAATTACTCTCTTATAAAAAAATCATATCTGCTAGTCTAAAGACACTTTTTGAATATTCCTGACAGTAGTTATTCCTCTAGTTTCCAGTTTCTTCTCTGGGAAACATTTAGAGGTCTGAAATTTTCCACCATAAAGTCACACAACTAGACTATGACCTTGGACATTTTTTCCCCTCTATACTAATGAGATTTTAGCCAGCTTATTTGAAGAAACACCTTTGAATTTTTTCTGCTTAGCAAAATTAAATTGATCGTAGCTGACTTGGAATCAACTCCTTTTATTTATTTTTGTATGGCATTGCTTTTAGAAAGCCCCCCACCAAGCTTGTAGATTTGTGTTGGGTGTCAGAATTAAAAATGTTACACCGTATTCTTTCCAGTCACCTGCTGGAGGCAATAACCTTCCATTTACTTCAAAATAAAATTGAATATAACACGATCACTTTCACTCTAATAGTTATGGCAAGACAAAACTCAGTAAAGGTCAGATGCTGGAAGCGTTCATAAATACAAACTACAGATCACACTTCTAAATCTGACCTTGACCTAACTTAGAGCCAGATACGCAGACTTTTATTTCTATCGTTTTAGATACTAAAATTACCCACAAATATTTCAAAAACATAGTAGGCAGTATGGAAAATGTTGATATTTCTTTAATTGGTATATACCTGTTACTTGCCAACCCATACCAGTGGATAGATGTAAAACTAAATCATTCCTTGCTGGGCCATGAGGAGTAGCCAATGTACTATCAGTATTTCATAACCACTCACTATGTACCTGATATCATGATTAGAAAGAATCATATCAGAATGTCATCAGTGTGCTTAAATTTCAAATCTTATACAAAGTCAAGGTATGTTGCTGGGAAATCATCTTTAAATTTTAATCTCATCTATTCTTACCTTGCCCATATATAGGGAATTAGTCTAGGAAGCCAAGGAAATTCTAAATTAGCCTGAGATGTAATGAGGTGTAAATGAAGGAAGTTTTTAAGTGTTTGCACTGTGTTGGGCTTTCTTACCTCTTCTGGGAGTGCTCGGAATAGAAAGGGAAAGGACAAAATTCAGTATTTCCTTGTCACCGACGCTTGCAGTGTGTTCTCACATGGAAAGGCTTCTAACTTTTATTCTCTTCCCTGAAAAAAAAGGAGCACATTGAAAACAATCTTATCTGATTAATTATGTTTCAAAGGTACAAAAATAGGGTTTTTTTTTGCTTTTATTTGCCCTATAAAAGTCACTAGGCTAACAATAAGATGAAGTAAAACTGGCTCTCTCTTTCTCTCTCTCTCTCATCTCTCTCTCTCCAATCTTTTTCACTAGATTCATAAGCATCTTTTTCTCTGGGCTAACTACATTAACCACACTTTTTCAATTATGTAACAGACCACATACTACCAATTCCAATATTTGTTATACTTGTTTAAGAAAACACAGAGGAAATTCTCTTGGGTACCTTGACAATTATATAACATGAGAATGTAGTCCATTTTTATTTCATAAGAAAATATGTAAAAATAAATGATGGTGTTTGCGTTATTGTGTTTTTTACCATTTTACCTCTCTGTTCTTTCTACTTTCCTGGCTTATATTAGTTTTTTTCAAGATGTAAGTCAACATGTATATATCTTGATACCCTCTCTCTACCTTGTTTCAGCTTCTCATCTCTATGGCAATCAGAAGTTACTCTCAATTTGTCATATGTTGTCTTTATAATATCTATTTGCATTGCTTTGGGTATTTTGGATACAAAATCAGTATATCATTGTGAAAGAATGTTTGTCTTCCTCCTAAAAGCCAAACTAGAAATTAGGAAAATGTATTAAAGGTTTTTTTTTTTATTTTTGAAACTTAGCCAATGATACGAACTTCTTAATTCATGAGAAAAAGAGTAACTATCAAAATGGAAATGTTATGTTTTGTTTCAATTTTATATCAGTATTTTAATGTATGCTGAAGTGTTTATGGCATCTGCTATACTGATACTAATTGGGAGAACAGTTGATCAAACTGCTAAGGGCATCTGTTTAATTTCAATAAAATTAAAGTTCACATTTCAATCACAGTGAAAATACCCTGAATCCTAATGAGAAATACTGCCTTCCTTGTGGTTTAGAAGATTTCCAGCTCCCAACACAATTCAGGCTATCTATAATAACACTGTAGAATAGAAGAATAGCTGTGTATGTCATTAAGATACTCAGATCTCATTACTAGATTCCATTAGTTTCAATCACTGATATAGAGATGTTCAGTAAGTGGTCCTTGTCATTGGTGGTTTTATTTATAGTGGCAATGCAAGTGGATTTTATAAAGACAACATATGACAAATTGAGAATAATTTCTGGTTACTCTATGACGAGAAGCTGGACCAAGGTAGGAGGGAGGATAAACTATACATCTTGACTTACGTCTTAAAAGACTAGTAGAAGTCAGGGAAATAGGAAGAACAGAAAGCAAAATAAGTCAGAGAGAATCCCTTGTAAAAGCATGGGTAGTGAATTTCCTTTTTTGGGAAGCAGGAAGTAGATCTGGGTGACATGAGAACAGTCTTAGATTTTGGAGGCTGAGCTTGAGTATTACTGAATACAGACAGAAAGAATATATCATTGCCAGTGCCTTAGGATTTCATGATAATTTTGATGTTTCAGGACATGATGTCACTTTGAACATGGATTGGCAACATTTGACTGTTTCTGGTTGTTCTAAAGAAAGGAATGTAAAGGAGTTAAAATGGTGGGAGAAGTCTCTTTTTGCAGCAGACAAATCATTACAGAAAACGATTACCAATAAAAATGCAGAGTTATGAGGACCAGTCACATCTACAGAGCATTCCCACCGCCGTACACAAAGAATGAGGAAAGGGAAGGAAGAAATGATAAAATTATGTTATAATCTCAAAAAATAAAAGAAAAATAGAGATGGTATATTACTGTATTTGTTTAAACTTTGTAGTAATCTAAATAAGAAAAATAAAGCAACTGAGGTAGTGTGAAGAGGAAACTATCTTCTCCTCTTCAGAAAAAAAATCCTAAAGAGTCCTTCTGTAACTCTCAAAATAAAGAGTAGAATAACAATACAGGGATGGTAATGGGAAATGGGCAAGTTTGTTGTCAGCCACCACTTACCACATGCTACAATGATATTGAGCTATTTGATGGGAGGGATAAAAAAATTAGTTTTAACATAAGTGTAAAAGAAAAATACATCTTAAAGTTGGTCAGGTCATGTTAGAAAGACAAGCAGGTTGTTATTAAAAATTCCAAGCCATATCATATCACAAATGCAAGTTAACAGAAGTGAACAGAAATTAATGTCAGGATCCATTTCTGTTCATGTCTATTATCTTGCTTGACTTTGACATTAATTGATAATGTGTGCTGGCTTGGAGCTGCAGATAGGACAAACAATGTCTTAATGGATGACAAGGAAAGAAGCCGAAAAAGAGTTTTTCAGTTGTTATCTATGAACCTTTCATTGATTACCCTGCATAAATGTGTACTTCTCAGCCTGATTACAGATAACTATTTGTGTTTGGCTGCTAAACACATCTATTTAGTTTAGAACATTTGGATTAATTGAGTAGAAACACAGGACATATAACACATAGCCAATCAAATGAGGCCAAATACAGCTGGAGATTAGGAGGAAGCAGGCTTTATTGGTGGGAGTCTTGTTGAATAAGCTCTGTTTGGATACAGTCTGGGAAAACCACTAAAGCTAAGAAGACACCTAGATTGGACCTAAGATCACAAGACTGGGCAGGGTTACTTTGTGACTCGTATTCAACCCTGTTTACCTACAGGACTGAGAGTAAAAGATGTGCTTTAGGTTTTTCTTTTTTTCTTTATTTTTGTGTGTGTTGGAAGGTAAAGAACAATGGAAGGGAAAGAAAAGGTTAATTAATAGCTGCTTGATGAGCATGAGATACTTGATAACTCTCTCCACTCTAAGAACCTATGAGAATGTCATTTGCTCAGTGACAAACAGGTCACAGCTCCTCTGATAGCTTTCAAATTAATATTATGCTAAGTCAGTGATAGTGAACTGACCAACAACATTTTTCAGAAACATCCAGTGCTAAAATAAGACAAGCCAAGATCATTTCAAAGCCACTGCAGTCTGATGGCAACACTCATAGAATACTTGGTAGAGTTTTAGTTGGAATCTGTCATTTACTTTCAATTTTATGCCACTTAATTTCCCCCCATAAAGAATATCAACTAAAATGATCCTCATGTTTGCTATATTTTGTGTTTATTGCCCTCATGCACATCTGTTGACACTGTTGGAGTCAAGTGTGAATCTTTTGAAACATCACAACATTTGAAAGCTGACCTAAGTCTAATGTACAGATGTATCAACTATTGGTCCTCCAGAGACTTTATAATTCATGTTAGTGTCTTCCTTGTCTGAAAGAAAAAGAATCAATCAACATAATTTTACTCCTTTAATAACAAGGTATGAAAGAGAAAATCAAGACCTATCATTTGTCTTATTCTCCAATTGGAGAGTTGGTACTCAGTTAACTCCCCAAGTCATATTGCTGTTTCTACCTCATTTTCAATATAACTTGAGGCAGCATGTTAGTTGGTCATAAGGGATCTCATTAAGCTACGTTTCTTGTAGACCAGCCCAGAATGCGTATATGCATAAACTCAAACAGAAATATATAGATGATGTTTTTAACTCAGGACTGTAGTACTTAAAGAAATGTAAAGATAAAAGACTATTGAATCATTGGAACAACTAAATCATTTTAGAAGTAACTTGGGAAAACCATGAACATAATACACAAGAGAAATTATTGAACGTTTACTTCCTTCCCTGACTGCACCTTCTGGGCTAAGCAATGCATGCTGTTAAGCACTCACAGCTGTGCCTGGAAGCCACAATGCTATTTCCTTCCTACTGAGAAACTAAGACGTGATATATTTGTGATCTGTGTATCCCTTAATGAAAATTTCCGAAGCATCAAATTTAGAACTCTATCTTATTAAGGTGCTATGGCTCAGTTTTCTACAAGAGTTGTATTAAGTGTATGTTTGCCTCAGGAAACGCTGATGGTTGTACCTTGTTCCCAAAGAGGAGGATTTTGGCTGTAGTTACAATAGAATTGGAAGCAAATAATTCCATAGGAGGATTGAAAGACCCTTTACTTCTGAGATTTTTTGCAAAGATTCCTGAGAACCAATGCCTAATCAATAAAGGATATAAATTGAGTTGTCTTACATCTTCTTGTTGCCTTCTTTTACCATCAAAACTTCTGTGAAGTTACCTTCTCTGAACATTATTCTTTCTTCAAGTAAAAAATGCTACTTTCCTTCTTTGATAAGACAACAGCCAGAGCATCCTCATTATGACTTTGTCAAAAGGACTAGCCCGGCATTCAGTGGCAAGCAGGTTCACACTATTTTTTCAGGTTATTAATGCCATAGGTCAAATGGGACATTTGCCCATGTAATTTTGTTCTGATATTTGAGAATCTAAAGGAGCTCATTGACAATAGGAATTATGCATAAATCACCATTTTACCAGCCTTGCATGCTTGTAGAATCAGAAGCAATACATTTCTTTAAGAAAACAGATTTTGTTTTAAGTATTGTTCTGTTCTTATTTGCTACATGCTTCCAGATGAGTCTCCATGTGCATTCAGCATTCAAGGGTGTACCCGAGAAGCTATTTGAACTTTTAAATTTTTGTAAGAAATTTCTCTTTCTCTCTCTCCCCGCTCCTTTCTTCTTTCCTTCTCCTCCTTACTTTTCATTTCTCTCTCTGATAAACACACAGACACGTACTCATGTGTGCGTGTGCACATATACACACACACACACACATAGACACACATGCACAAGAAAGAGGTGGAAAAGAGAGTGCTTTCCTAACATGATTCCATTAATGTAACACGATGTGTTTTGCCTTTTATACTATTTGGTGTTTAATTTTTTTCTGAAATTGTTCATGGGATCAAAGATTCTATAAATCATAAAACATGCATTTGTATAAGGCTTACGTGGACTTAGATGTCAAAACACATCATCTCTGAGGAATGCTGAAAGATAAGCCCTACCTACTAAGAACACACAGAACATGCTGAGTCGTATCACAGGATAAGAACTTTAAACTGGGGTTAGGCTTCTAAAAATAGCTAAGAGCTCAATCCTTTCTGTCTTCTCTCACTGCCTTACACAGCAGAGCATTCCCTTGGCTAATCTTTTAGATTGCTTAAGCAGTACCACCTGGAAATTACTTGTTGCTGAAGTCCTTGTCTGCGTGTATGCCAGTTAAGGGGACTCCTCGGAAAGTTAGTAATTTATATTGTTGGTGATTTATGTAATTTTTACTCAGATGTTAGAATGATCCCTTAAAAATATTTTTACACAAACAATTGTAACTCTAATTCATCTTTAATCTTAAGACTGAAATGATTTTGGCATAAGGGAAAAGTTTCCACACAATTTACAATGTTATTAAATACCAATCTCAGGATATTAATGCTAAGAAGCGATCTCATTATGGCAACAGTAGATACTACAAATAACAGTGAGCAACATATTTTTTTCACCTGAGTACCTCTTAAAAATAATTTGACTTGCACTACCATTGTCAGAAAGTAATCATTTATGTAGATCATGGTTTGATTGTCTTCTTTAAATAACCATATATGAACAAGAAACAAGACAGCAATTAAGGTGCAGCCTAAAAGGTATGTGCCTGTAGCCAGTAAGATGAGATATATAGGAGAGATATTATCCTTATAGTGAAGGCATGGGCAAGTCATGCAGCACAGAATTGTAAACACAGAATTGTGTAAACACAGGATTGCCCATATCCTATATAATTTAAACTTTATATACATGTATTGGAAAAATGTTGGATCAGTATTTTTTTAATTTTCAGTGTCATTTCTTAGCTATGGTTGAATGATCAAAGCCCACAAGAAAATCCGAGCAGAAAATGAAAAAGAGGGAATTTTGTGACAAACTGTCAAGTCACAAGGATATATTAAAAGTTAGAGAAAATTGTACCATTTCTGAGGCTGAGTTTCAGAACTAGTAACAGGTAAAAGTATATTTTTATAGTTACAAAAGGAAAGAATATATAAAAATATAAAAATATGTGTATATGACTAATTTTAAGTATGTTTATTCTCTCATATAAAATTGTGTTGTAGAATGCTACTTTAACTATGCAAAGGTGTGTTACATTTGTTTATACCAATTTGTTTTTATGATGTAGAAATGTATTGTTTGCCTATCTAAGGCACCTGCTTGTTTTGATAAAAAATGAATGGCAAATAACTAGGCAGTAGAGGTATAGATGGGGCTGGTGAGCAGGGACAGTAAGTAGGAGGCGAGAGAAGAAAATGAGAAAGAAAGAGAGGGAGACACTCATCAGACAGACATGGAGTAGGACATACAGATTGAAAGAAAGAAAAATCCCCAAGGCAAAACATAGATGAAGAGAAAAGGGTTAAAATAAGTTATAAGAGCTAGCAAAACAGGCATAAGCTAGGTCTGAGCATTCATAATAACTCTCTGTGTCATGTTTTGGAAGCTGGTTGGTGGCCCCTAAAATAAGCCTGCTACAAAATTGTTTTTGCTATGGTTTGTTTTCTATGCCATGCTCATATCTGAAATGGGATTTTAATAATTTCTCATGACATGCATTTGTGAAGAGGTCAGAATTGAGCACAACAGCAGAAAGTACTAACATATGCATATGGATTAAAGTCAATCACACAAACGCACATACGTAATCAGTAAATTTAGCCTTTCCCTTGTAGAACTATATTAGTTGGGAGATAGAAAGCTTACGGTTACTTGTCCTTAAATCTACAGGCTTTATTTGAGTCAGTCTTTTATAGTTTCTCCCTATTAATATGCATAAAAATTCAAGCTATTCCCCTGTTATGTGGTCTAACACGTAAAAGGACTAGTCTTTAAATTATCTAGAAATGCCATCTGATTTGTTTCTGCAAATGGTAACATATTTATATTAACAAAATATACCTTTATTATATTTCATGATATAACAATTGAAAATTATTATCAGAGTACTGACCTAATGCTTAACTACTCTGATTCATTTGTGTATCAGGCATGAGCATTGGTTATTAAAAAATAAAATTTGAGTCTACAGGTAGAATTATTCACCTAGGTTTGGTGGCCCATTACTGCAATCCCAGTACCCAAGAGGCTTAGCCATTAGGATGAGTTTGATACCAGATTCAGTTACATAGTGTGTTCCAGGTCATAGAGCTCAAACAATATGACACCCCAGAACAAACAAAATTCACAAAACAATTGTGGCTCTTTGGTTTTATTTTGCTTATTTCCTTTTGGAGTTCATTATGATCAATGTGTACAAACATCATAGAGGTGGTGGACTTAAACCATTCATTATTTCCACCCCAACATATACTAATTTGGGAGCCAGAATCATAAAACTACTTGTTTTTAAAATGAAATAAATAAATAAAATTGATTTGTTTAATTTTATATCATTAAATTAAAAATGCCCAGTGGCTCAGTAGGTAGAGAGGCATGCCACTAAGTTTGACAAGCTGAGTTTGATTCCCAGGACCAGCAGGATGAAAGTGGAGAACTGGCTCCTCCAAGTTGACCTCTGACCTCCCTATGTGTTTGCCACGGCATGAAAATATGCATAAACACACACACACTATATATATATAGTATATTTATTTAGTGTATATATATATGCACAGTTAGTTTTATATACAATGTTCATATGTTTCATGGCCTGTTGCTTACATTATATTAACTTTAGCTCATGGACTGATGCCTACAGACTCTCTGGGCACCTGCATTTACAGGCACAATACCCATTTGCAGACCCACAATATAGACATAAATTTTAAAATAATTTTAAGAATCTTTGAAATTGAACACTTAATGTCATCGCTTTGCTCATTTTACTTTACTCCAGTCTGAGAAAAGCACACAGTATCAAGTAGTGTTTCAGACTGACAGCTTCCTGTTCCTTTAGCACTCTATTGATGTGGGAGTCCCCTCTGTAGGCTGTGAAGGTGTTTTATTACAATCGGTTAATAAAGAAGTTGCTTTGGGCCTGTGATAGGGCAGAATAGAGCAAGGCAAAGGAGAAAAGTAGGCAGAGTCGAGGAGATGCTATGTAGCCTCTGAAGGACAAAGATACTAGCTGCCCTCCCTGGAACATTACCAGTAAACCACGGAACTCGTAAAATACATAATAGGAATGGGTTTATTTTAGATGTGAGAGTTAGCTCAATATATATATATATATATATATATATATATATATATATATATATAATATTAGCAAGTAGTGTTGTAATTAATATAGTTTCTGTGTGATTTTTGGGTCTGAGCAGCTGGGAAATTAACATGCAGTCTCCACCTACAATCCATAATCTTTATGTTGGAGCCTAAGAACAAAATGTCCTTCAAGACAAGGAATCTGTTTGTTTTCTTTTCTTAAGGTTTTCTCTGTGTAGCCGTGGCTGTCCTAGAACTCACTCTGTAGACCAGGCTGGCCTACAACTCAGAATTCAGAGATCTACCTTCCTCTGCTTCTGTAGTACTAGAATTAAAGGCATGCTCACCACCAAGCAACTAAGAATTCTTATAACAGAATAAGGTCTTCTTATCTAAGCATTAGGGACAAGTGGCAATAAGGAGAATCCAATGAGATATGTAGCCCATTAAAAATATGAAATTAAAGTATGTTTTTTATAGTCAAACTATCTTGAAAAACTTTTTTAGATTTTTTAAATTTTATTAGTATGAGCATCATGCCTGAATGTGTTATGTTCACCATGAAAGTATGACTGGTGCCCACAAAGACCAGTTCTTGGCATCAGATTCCCTAGAACTGGAACAACTAGAATGGCTGTGAGCAAACATGTGTATGCTGGGGATCAAATTTAAGTTCTCTGCAGGTTCACCAGGTGTTCTCAACCTGTGAGTCATCTTTCCAGAATCTAGCTGCAATGTCTTGACTAACAGTGATCATCAAGGACTTTTTCCTGGGATGAGATTTTCTGATGTAAACCTCAGAAATGATTGCTCTGAATTTCATTTAAGAGTATTAGAAGCTCCCTGTTATAGGGTATATTTAAACAGAAATTCAAAGGAGTTTCTGTGATATAGTGATGATCTCACAGTGAATCAAAATTGGGCTGGTGATACGACACAGATGGTGAAGGCATTTGTCAGGTAGGCCTATCAATGATAACAATGAGTCTGATTTTTGGAACCATTGTGAAAATGGAAGGAGATGATGGATTCCACAAAGCTGTCCTTAGAACTGCACATGTGTGCAGTGGTGTGCATGTATGCTCTACACAACAATAACATTAATTTTAAATTTATGAAAACCATACAATATAATCCTATTAATAAAAATAATTCTTAAATTATTATTATGCAATGGTTCAGACGTAACTGCATTTGAAATGTCACAATTGGGTGATTTTGAGAAAATTTCTTAATTTCTATAAGGTTTACCTTCTTAGCTATAACAACTAGTTAGACTTCATTCATTTTAAGAGGAACAATAAGGTGTTCTAGAGCATTGCAAGAGTATATGTATCTTCCATTATGAATTCTTAGATATGTATATACATATGTATACAGATAAAATATAATTATGAATATTTGTATATACAATATATTTGCTTCAATTTACATGTATAAAGAAGTAGGTCACAGAAATATTTTTATTTTCTGGGAAGATAATTATGAAATAGTCATTATAAATGATTAAAACTAATTCTTAATCTTGAAACAGTTTTATAAGTAGGATTATTGAATTCTTAGTATAAAAATTTGGGTTAATGGACAAACCACACTTTGATATGCTTTAAGTTTTCCTAAGATAATGTACAACATTAAAGCAAAAATGACAAAAATATCCATGATCCTAAGCATCATTAATTTTTAATTTGTAAATCTAGCTACTGTAAATTTTGCATTTTATCATTATTATTGAAAGCAGAAAAAGCACACAAAGAACTCAAGGGATTAATTGACTAAGAAACAAGAGAAAAGCAAGCTCCCACACTCACGTTTTTTTTATTGAGAAATAATCTTGCAATGAAACCCTAGCTGACCTGGCAATCATTATGTGTTGTAAGCAGCTTGAAACTCATGGCAATCCACCTGCCTCAGTCAGATAAGTGCTAGGATATAGACACATGCCACCAAACACTTCTGAAAACAAACTTTTAAAGAAGTTCTTAAGCTGTTTATTAAGAACCCTCCTCAACAATTAATAGCTGGATTCACTTTAGTAAACAATAAAATTATGCCAGCTCTGTTTTAAAGTATATTTTTAAAGTACAGGAGCATTAGTTTTTGTAGAAATAAACTCTTTGAAGTCTTCCATATCATGAAAATACACAAAGTAGATATAAGCACATTAGAGTGTGTGGCCTGGCTAGGGATTTTAATTTATTATATTTTTAAATCAATTAAATTAATATTTAGTATCTTATATGTTTACAGTTCATACGTTATATTCCCCTCCCTCTTCGCCCTTTAATGTTCGCATGTCAAGCAACTCCTTTTCAAATTCATGGTCTCTTTTTCTTTTATACACATGTTTATAAATGTGTGTGTTTGTGTATATATGTATATAATATATATAACTTGTTGATATATGTATCTTTTTTATTCTAGCTTGTGTTGCTCATATGTATATAGTTTAGAGCTGACCACTTGGTTTTGGAAACCCAATAAGTGGTTCATTCCCAGGGAGGATTAATTCTTCCTCTTTCAGCAATCATTAATTTCTTGTAGCTACTAAGCAGAGGCGGGTCCCCATGATATTTCCCCCATTCACGTTGGCACATCAACAGGTGTGAGTTCTCCAGTTCTTGTTTAGGTAACCATATTGCCTAAACAATATAATTTCAAGTGTGCACCTTTCCTGTTGAGTATAAAAGATACAGTCTCACAGCAGGCTCCCTTGCCTCTGTCTCTTAAGGTCTTCCTTTCAGAAATGTTCTTTGTATTCTGAATACTACCCTTACACCCACATATGAGTTTAGCTTTCACCACTCATTTAAGAAGTTTCTTAGCTAGGCGGTGGTGGCGCACGCCTTTAATCCCAGCACTTGGAAAGGAGAGGCAGGCGGATCTCTGTGAGTTCGTGGCCAGTGTGGTCTACACGAACTAGTTCCAGGATAGACTCCAAAGCAAAGAGAAATCCTGTCTTGAAAAATCAAAGAAGAAGAAGAAGAAGAAGAAGATTCTTTTTGTGGTATATAGAGATCATTACAAAAAGCTACAACTGGTCAAAATGAATAGAACAGCTGACTGCGCAGTACAGAGTTACTATTGATAAACCCATAAGAACAGATTCCTAAAATGACTTGACATTACTCTTTATGGAAATAATTATTTAGTTATATAACAACAGGTTTCTATATCATTAAGTCCTATCGGCCTTCCCAAAATACAAGGAGTTGACACAGGAAATCCGAATATTTCTAAGTAGTTCATAGAATTAACATATATATATATGTGTGTGTGTGTGTTATATGTGTGTGTTTTTATGTATATATATATATATATATGCATATATGTATAGTAGCTTTCTAACTGAAAACTATGCAATTATGCATTTGGTTTCATTAAAAGAGTTATTATTAAAATGGTAACTAAGTTATTTTGAGATTTTGAAGCAAAACAATTTTAAAATGGGGGATGTTGTTCTCAGCAATGCAAAGACAAATTAGAGGAAGTATTATTTCCTTTGATGATTTTCATTTTGACTTTATAGCCAACATGGCCAATTGTGGTCCTGCAGTTTCATTGGAAGTGAAACTAATTAAACACACATGATTCTAACTGAAGAACACTGCCAATCAAGTTGATCACGTTTAAGTGGATCCCACTTTCTAGTGATATACTCGTAGTAAAAGGTTACAAATGAACTTTCCATCCAAGGTGACATTCTGTAGTGGGATTATTGGTTGTTTTTATTTGTCACAAATATGTAAGTCTAATGATTCTAGAGATATACTAACTAACCAAAGAATCAGGTTTACATCAGACAACAGCTAAAATTCAATTTCTGCCACTACTCATTGTTAAATTGCAGTCTCAGAGCAAATTCATTTCTGTCCCTCACTCCCACTAGCACTGTAAAACTGAAAAGGACGAGACATTTCCTGCCTTGACTATATTCACAGGTATAGAGAGAGTAAAATGATGACATATTCAAATGAACATGTCCTCGTAGGAACTGGCAGCCTGCTATGCTTCGCTGCTTGTCACTCTCTGGAAAAATATGCTCTGTTCTGTGTCTTGTCCTAAGAATTCCCTGCTGCAACTGTCTGCCTTCTATCTCTAAGAGGTAGAATGACACATTTCTTCGATGAGTGGAGACATAGATTGAACGCACTCATCAAAATGCCTTAGGCTTGCTCACTGAGCTCACGCCATACCTTGCTTCTTAATTCCATCACGATCAATCCCCAGATTCTTGGTTCATCTCTCTCCGTGAGCTATATTTCAGATCTCCTGAGATTTGATTTTCTTAGCATATTTATATTGATAATATTTACAGATTATAAGTACAATTAATTCAGATATTTAATAAAGGTATATGCAGCCTTTTATAGAAATGAATTTGCAGTTTCTGTGAAAGCGGACAGGCTGGAAATTTTGTTTGATGTGCTTAGACTAAAGTAGCTGAATATGAATTAGAATGTTGTATGTCATAAGGTCTAGAACATTCTATAAGCATTCACATTCTTTTCTTTGTATTTTATGTTGCCCCAGTTTAGCAAAAATTTAGAGAATCTTCAGAAAATGCCTAGAAAATATTCTGTGTTCAAATTAGAGAGATATCAAAATATATTGCTTCTGTGCGAAAATTCTCAGGCAGAATTAGCGAACACACACATATATTTTTACTGTATATTTATCTATAATATAGATATAGACACACACACACACGCACGCACACACACACATATATATATATATATAAAGAGAGAGAGAGAAGGGGAGTTTGTGGTTTGTGTTTTTGGTACTTGTGGTAGAACAAAGGGCCTCAGGCATACTCCTAAATGCTCTACAGCTGAGTGATGTTTCAGCCCACAAATTATCATCAATGTAATAATTCACTGATAGATTAATAAACAATTAAAACACCTTAAACAATACAAAGCATATCTGTAAGAAACATTATTGAAAAATTTTTACTAAAATGTAGATAAGGCAACTTGATTAAATTAAAAGTAAACCATTTGTTTACTTTCATTTGAATTAAAATTATATGTAGCCTAGAGATATTTGCAAATATATGTAACTTAGAGATACATATGGTCTCCTGTTACATTATTATCAGTATAGGCTAAAATTTAGTGAAGTGATATTTAAATAATACAGAGATAAAATGTATAATAACATTAATAATTTTTATATGAAAACATATTCCTGGATTTTAACTCAGTCTTGGTTTCTAGGTATTCTTTGTTTAGGTACTCTTTGTTTCATTTTAGTTTACCAATGAATTTGATATTTTAATTATTTTTATTTTAACCTTAATATTTTGCCTAAAATTATAATTGCAGTCTCCCTATAAAAACAAGGAGAGCAAAGTTTGAAAATTATAGTTGTTCTCTGGCACTAAACAACATAGATTCTGTTATTATTTCTTGGACTGGCACGATATCTCAGTGGACAAAGGTATTTGACAAATCTAAAAATCTGAATTCAACGCACAGTATATATACAATGGAAGAAAACAACTCGCTTCTACAAGTTGTCCTCTGACCTTGAATTTCTCATGTCTGCTACTGCATACACTCATACTCACATGTAAAAACAAAGAAAAATTTTATGTTACAATTATAATTCTATATTATTTCTTCCACTTACAAATTTGTATTCCAAATAGGCCACTTTTGATCCTTGCTCATTGTTAATTATTTGTCAAGTAATGGCAAGAATACATTTGGCAAGAACAATCAATCACAAAAGCCTTTAATCTCAGAACTCCAGAGTTTGCACAAAACTGGGCAAGTCTTTAATCCCAGCACTCAGGAGGCAGAGTTAAGCAAACACCTGAAATTAGATGCCAGTCTTGTCTACATAGTGAGTCCAGTACAGCTAGGGTAGATAAAGAAAACTTGTTTCAAAAACAAACAAATAAACAACAACAAAACAAACTAAAAATCAGAGCCTGAGGGAAGGAGGTTCATGAATTCAAGGGTGGTTTAGACTACCTAGTGAATTCAAAGACATTTGAACTTTAGATTGAAATCCAGTTCTAGTTACTTTTCTTTAACTATAATAAGATCCCACAATAAAAGTAACTTATAAAGGAAAGTATTCTTTTTTTATTGAAGATAGATTCCTTTCTCATGCAGTATATGCTGTTTATAATTTCTTTTAACTTTAGACTTTAGTCTTCCATATATTTTCTCCCCTCCCCTCTCCTCTAGATCAACCCCCCTTTTTTTATCTCTTTAGAAAAGAGCAGGCTTCTAAGAGATAAAAACCAAAGAACAAATATGACAAATAAATAAGAGAGAGCAAAAGCTATCATATCAAATTTGGACATGGAAACATAAGAGGAAGAATAAAGATCTGAGAGCAGACACAATAGTTAGAAACCCACTTATTTTCACAGTCAGAACTCCCATAAAAAACACCAAGCTAATAGCTATAATGCAGAGAACTTGTTGCAGATCCCTGTAGGCCCTGTGCTTGCTGCCTCCATCTGAGAGCTCACATGTGTCTTGCTCCATTGATACAGAATGCCTTGTTCTCCTAGTGTATTCTGTCTCCTCTGGGTCTTGCACTCTTCCTACCTCCTCTGCCTTAAAATTCCTTGAGCTCAGATTGGGGAAATTTGATGGAGACCTCATATTTAGAGTCATTCTCCACGTAATGTCTGGATGTTGGTCTCTGCATCTTTTCCCATCTACTGAGAAAGGAAGCTTCTCTGATCATGACTAACTAAGGTTTTGTATCTGAGTATAGTAGAACATCATTATGAGTCATTTTGTTGAAGTTTTTTAGGCCAGTAGTCCTGTGAGTGAGAATGAGTGGGTCTCTGATTCTTGTGCCTGCTCTTGAGACTCTTTTACTTCTGTTAGGTTTTTATGACCAACTTTGGCATGGTAGTTTTTGCTTCATCTTATTATATTTTCTTTGTTAGTTTTTGTTCTGATCTCTTAGAAGTCTGTTCTTTTCTAAAGAGAGACAGAAAAAGAGTGAATTCAGAGGAGTAGATAGGGAGGAACTGGGAGGAGTATGGGAAGGGGAAACTATAATCAGGACACATTGCATTAGAAAAAAAAAGAATACACAGAGGCTGGAAAACTGAAACATCATATATTAAGAAAATAAACAGGATAATTTTTAGTTAACTTTTTTTTTCTTTTCTTTTTTCTTTTTTTTTTTTGGATTTTCAAGACAGGGTTTCTCTGTAGCATTTTGGTTCCTGTCCTGGAACTAGCTCTTGTAGACCAGGCTGGCCTTGAACTCACAGAGATCCGCCTACCTCTGCCTCCCGAGTGCTGGGATTAAAGGCGTGCGCCACCACAGCCTTTTAATCAATATACAAAATTAAAAATGCATATATTTTGCTCTGCATAATGTTTCAATCAATGTGAGCCTATTTATCTCCCCAATCATATTTTACAATTAAAATATTTAGAATACTTTCTAGCATCTATAAACCTACAGTGTATTGTTCTCCTGCACATGAGCACACCACAGTGTCTCGATTCTATTTAGTAATAACCTACTACTCATTAATCACCTTCCCTCTGACCCTCCCTATCAGGACTAGCCTACTACATGCTACTCTCAACTTCCATAAAACCAGCGTATTTAGTTCTCATTCATGAGTGAGATTATGCAATGCCTGTCTTTGTGCTTCTGACTTTTTCATTTACTATATTTTCCAGTCACTGCCATTGATTTCACAAATGACAGGATATCAGTCTTGTCTCATTGATGAATAATATACATATTTCTGCTACATTTTCCTCATTTATCTGGTTATGTACATTGTATATTTGGGCAACTGTGCATTATGCCATAGGGATAAAAATGTATTAATGCTCTTCATGCTTAGTTTATTGCCATCAATGTATAATCAGGAGATTGAGAGATCATATGTTAGATCTAATTTTATATTTTAGAGAGCTCTCCACACTTTTTTCCAAACTGGCTGTAATGCTCTGAAGTCCTATCAATTCTATGCAAAGTTTCCCTACATTAAGGGGATACACTTCAAAGAAGTTTGTTGTTTAAAACAGATGAAAAAAGGGTGTCATCATTGAACTTAAAGTTCAATTGAAAAAAGTAAATCACCATCCACATACTTTCCATAGTCAGGAAAATGTAGGAAAAATAAGTAAGTTTCAAGGTGTATTTTTATGTTTATTTAGGAGCAAAGTTGCTATTTTTAATCATTCTGATAAATAAATTGAAAAATCAAATTGAAAGAAGACTTTTTGAATCAACAAACATACTTCCTCAGAATCTGTTTGACAGAAAATATATGGAGAGACAAAGTTTTTGTTGTAGAGTAGCCTGTAGTAGCAAAATGTAGAAAACAGGAGAAAGTGGGTGAATTGACTCTGCCATCAACAACAATGGACTGGCGTACAGTTATGTGACTAGCAGGTCATTCGGAAGGAGTTTTGTGTGATACAAATAGAATGCAGATATATGTGTGTCATCTATTCTTGTACAGAATAAGTGCTGACTTGTGTTGTATGTGCATGTGTGTGTGCATGTGTGTGTGCATGTGTGTGAATGTTTATATGAGCATGGGAAAAGGTACAGAGAGCTCCATAATTAATTTTCTGGGAAATAAAAATGAGGAGAAAGTGAAGACATATAGAAAATACAATGAATAAAAAAGTTAAATGTATTTGATGAGTAAGAAACTTCATAGGATACACCCCTCGTGGTCCCGACTTCCTTGCTCATGTTCTCCCTCCTTCCGCTCCTCATTGGGAACTTGGGAGCTCAGTCCGGTGCTCCTGTGTGGGTCTCTGCGACTATCTCCATCCATCACCTAATAAAGGTTCTATGGTGATATGCAAGATAATCATCAGTATGGCTATAGGATAGAGTCATTTCAGGTTCCCTATCCTCAGCTGCCCAAGGAACTAACTGGGGACCTTGCCTTGGGCTCCTGGGAGCCACTCTAGGTTCAAGTCTCTTGCCAACCCTAAGGTGACTCCCTTAACTAAAAATTGTGCTTCCGTGCTCCCCCATCCAACCCTCCTCCATCCCAATCCTCCTGTCTCCCCAAGTTTCCCTCATCCTCCCCCTCTCACTTTTCTCTCCCCTTCCCCCGATACCCCCATCCCCCCCCCCAAGATCCCAAAATTTCTCCCCGGCAATTTTGTCTACTTCCCTTAGTCAAGAGAATAATTATATGTTTTTCCTTGGGTTCACCTTCTTATTTAGCTTCTTTAGGTTCACCAATTATATACTCTGTGACCATTATTTATGGCTAGAAACCAATTATGAGTGAGTACATCCCATGTTCATCTTTTTGGGTCTGGGATACCTCACTCAGGATAGTGTTTTCTATTTCCATCCATTTGCATGCAAAATTCGAGAAGTCATTGTTTTTTACCGCAGCGTGTACCCAACCACTGAGACTGTGTGGCTGATCTATTGGGAGCTCGCCAAGGCCAGCTGGACTGTGACAGAGGAAGCATGGGATAAAACAGGACTCTCTGAACATGGCGAACAATGGGGGCTGATGAGAAGCCAAGGACAATGGCCCTGGGTTTTGATCCTACTTCAAGTTCTGGCTTTGTGGGAGCCTAGCCAGTTTGGATGTTCACCTTCCTAGACATGGACGGAGGGGGGAGGACCTTGGACTTTCCACAGGGAGGGGAACCCTGACTAATCTTTGGACTGGAAAGGGAGGGTGAGAGGAATGGGGGGAGGGGGAGAGGGGTGGGAGGAGGGGGAGGGAAATGGGAGGCTGGGGGGAGGCGGAAACTTTTTTCTTTTTCTCAATAAAAAAAAAATATTAAAAAAAAAAAACTTCATAGGATATAAATTTAATTCTACACATTTGTGTGTGTATATATGTTGCTATTTGTTGGGAACTAAATGTTCAAAGACACATTTAAACAGGTGAGTTTGACTGCTATCTTGAATGCATTATCCTAAAAAATAGACATGACAGTGTGGTGGCACACAACCTTAATTCTAACATTAGGAGACAGACACAGATGGTACTCCATGACTTTAGTTCAGCCTTGTCTACACAGAAAATTCCAGGACATTCAGGGCTACAAACACACACACACACACACACACACACACACACACACACACACACACA
>JABTXL010006268.1:27046932-27066826 GCA_025134845.1 Neodon shergylaensis | reverse complement strand
ACACACACACACACACACACACACACACACACACACACACACACACAAAATAATAATAATATAAAGAGAAGAAGAAAAAAAGAAAGATTTAGTTTTTCCTTTCCACCATTCTACATTGCCTCCCAAGAAAGCCGAGAAATACAGGGTTACAAAGAAACAAGCCTTTCTCAAAACAAAACAAAATCAACACAAACAAACAAATAAAAAAACAACAAAAACAAAACCAGAAGTGACTTTTGACTGGGAACTTCCTTGGACATTTTAATTTCCCGCTTCTGTCTGTATATGTCCCAGTGCCTTATGAAGTGTGGCAGAAGTAGTACTGTGCATGACATTCAATATTCATCTACAAAATTTAGTGATTCTCGATCATATTCATTGGAAAGAAAGCTGTTTAATGCCCATGTTTAATTATACAGTTTTTAAAGGTTCACTGGTTTAAGAGCACCAAGACAGGGCTCCTGCCCTGGGGTGTGGACACATACAGGTACATGTGATTTTTAATACCCAGGGGCAATGCTACGGGTTAATGACTGAAGCTGTGTATGAACATAAAAGAGGTTTTAGCCTTGTGAGACAAACGAATGTGTCTTAGTTGCTATTTGAATAGAACACCTAGATAAAAGCCTTTGCTTTTTTGGTAGTGTGGTCTATAATAAATTCACTTTTGGTTTATTGGTATAACTGGAATTTTATGAATACAATTAATTTTAAAAGAAAAGGCATATTCAAGACTTTCATAGAATATATTGTTTTGTTCTTTGAATATGTGCTTCTTGTTCTTGGAATATCTCTTTCTTGCTTGTGAAATATGTACAATTTGAGAACACCTTCTTGACATAATGTACAAATTCTCCTGTATGGAGAAATATAAAGAATATTTCTGCAAAGAAAAAATTTATGCATGTCCAATATACTATCAACAGAGGATAACCAAAAAATATATAGATAGGTGTCTTGTCTTAAATAAGCTTTTTTTAACCCATGCATGTATAAACTTCTTTGTATGTAACCTCTCAGTGGGATAATTTAATGTCACATCCTGATTTTACTTTGTCAACAAGAACAAGTCTCACTAAGAACCCTAACTCACATGTCCTTTTGATATTATTGAGCATCTTCTGGGTTAATCTCAAAAGTGGTATTGCTGGGTCTTGAGGTAGATTGTTTTCTTATTTTCTGAGAAATTGCCATACTGATTTTGCCAGGTGTACAAGTTTGCACTCCCACCAGCAATGGAGTAGGATTCTCCTTACCCTATACTCTTTAGCATAATCTGTCATCAGTGCTTTGATCTTGGACATTCTGAAAATTGTAAGATGCAATATCAGAGCTGTTTGATTTGCATTTCTCTGATGGCTAAAAATGTTGAGTATTTCCTGAAGCGACTTTCAGTCATTTGACATTCATCTGTTAAGAGTCCTCTGTTTGGGTCTGTACACCTTTTATTTTTATTGGATTATCTGTCCTTTTGATGTCAAGTTTCTTGAGTTCTTTGTATATTTTTAACATCAGTCCTCTGCTCTATGTGGGGTTGGTGAAGAACTTTTTCTATCCTATAGGCTGCTGTTTTGTTTTGTTTACCATGTCCTTTGCTTTACAGAAGCTGTTCAGTTTTAGGAGGTAGTATTTATTAATTATTGCCCTCAGTTTCTATGCTACTGGAGTTATATTTAAGAAGTGCCCATGCATTCAAGTGTACTTTTCACTTTCTCTTCTATGAGGTTCAATGGTTGGTTTTATGTTGAGGTCTTTGATTCATTTGGACTTGATAACTATGGATCTATTTGTATGTGTTCAACTATGCTCATAGCAGCATTATTTGTAATAGCCAGAACCTGGAAACAACCTAGATGCCCCTCAGCTGTAGAAGGGATAAAGAAAATGTATTACATTTACACAATTGAGTACTACACAGTGGTAAAAAAAATTGCAATCTTGAACTTTGCAGGAAAATGATATACCTAGAAAAAACATATTGAGTGAGGTTACTCAGATTCAGAAAAACAAATATAATATGCACTCACTCATAAGTGACTTTCAGACATAAAGCAAAGAAAACCCCGCCTACAGCCCACAACCTCAGAAAACCTAAATAATGAAGAGGACCCAAAGAGAGACATACATGGATCTACAAAGGAAAGGGAAAAAGACAAGATCTTCTGAGTAAATTGGGAATGTGGGGGTCATGAGAGAGTGTACAAGGGGAGAGGGGAGGGTAGTAGATAAAAATGAATAGCTCAATAAAAACAATAAAAAGAACCCTAACTTTTTCTGCTAAGTGTAGCTGCTTGTTTTATTTTTTATCAAGAACATTGTGCTTCAACACTTCTCTGTGTGGGCTTTTACATCTTGTCCTATTCCATTTTTTAAAACAAACATATATTTGAATAAAGCAATGAAAATCACAACTATTTATTTGTTAATTATAATTTTAAATAGCCTTTTCAAATCTTCATATTTAAGGTTAACATTTACAAGAATAATTTTCTGGCTATGGGATATTTCAATTGCCCTCAAACTTACTCTTAAAAGAACTTGAACTTCGTTAATGTATATTACTCTCATCATAATAGTCTCAATAACTTTGTTAAAATTTTTATATTTTTAGTGAAATCTATTGGAATCATATGCTATGGACTGAGCCTATAGAGCAGCAGCAGTACACACACACACACACACACACACAGAGCAGGTATGGGGTGCTATACAGATGACTGTCAATTGGTGGGGTAGGAAGATGCATATAGACACATGAACCAGCAATGTGGCATCTTAGGTGTTTCCAACATAGCTGAGCCTCAAATAGGTCTAAGTTATTAGTAGAAACAAAAACAGCACAAACAGAGGCAACAATAGCAGCCACAAGAAAAGCTGCAGGTGCCTATTGCATAGTCCTCGTGGTGAAAAGCCTACTTACCCATAATTCCCAGAATCCCATCCCTACAGAGTCTGCACAAATATTAGATCCCTTATCTATCTTCTATGACAGTGTTGGCAGGACTCAGGTAATCATTAGAAAAGTAATTGTTTTTTAACCATCACATCTAGAAGTTTTCATGTCTAGTTTTGATTTTGTTTGTTTATTTTTGTTTTTTTGAGACAGGGTTTCTCTTTTGAAATTTGCTGTAACAGCACCAAACAAATATCCCCAAACTTAGAAAAACAAGTTAATTTTAAAAATACCACACTTTATAGAAAATAGCGCTCAGTTTTCATATAAAGCTTTAGATGAACAAATTACTGACAAGAAGTGCAATTTTGGTTATACTTTTCCTGTGACTAAATAGAAAATAATAGGATTCATAAACAGACATTTGGAACTGCACAGAATTTCCTGCAACTACCTCTGACTTTTTTCATAACCTTGATAAGTTACAGGAAATGCCAGAGGAAGCATTGAAATGCCATTGCATAGATTAGCATTAAATTAAATGTAAAAGCAGTAGAATTGATCCCTGTGGTCAACTTGTTCCATGTCTTGAGGGTGCTGATAAATTCATGAGCATACATATGTAATAAAATTTTATGGAAATAAATGAGCAAGTACACAAATAAGGTCAGTATCCTGTATTTATGTCCATTTCTGGTAATGTATTTATGCTTGTTACACTTGGTTTGAAGACAGCCTTACTGAGGAAGCTGAAGGAAGAACACTTGGGCTCCCTGATTCTTGGCACTCCGTGAAACTATAACCATATCAAAATTCAAAATTCCAATTAAAAATTCCATCTCAGGCAAGCATGGGACTGATTTCTGTGGTTTAAATATTAATAAAAAATATAATTCCATGTGAATCATCAGCAACAGATGTACCAAAATTTACATTGTAAAGTGATGGATTAAAAATCCATCCTAATGTTCTCACAGCCTAGGAAACATTTTTTAATAGCTTCAGGAACAGTTGTATCAATGAAAAAAGTCTTCTTTTCAAAATTAAAAAAGAAATCAAGATGTATTTGTGATCTCGTATTATCCAAGAGCAACTGACGTTGCTATAAATGTTATCCTTGATAGTAGAACTAAAAATTGCATAAATTGTACTAGCCTAAGAAATAATTTTCAGAAGAGCATTGATATAAGTCAATAAAGATTAACATATAATTATTTGTTGTATTTTATATCACTGTAATACCAACATTATTTTTATAGTTTATACATATCTGTGTTATTCATGTTACTATTATGTCATTTTACTAGTAATAAAATAATGTAAAGGAAAAGTCTTCATATTTTATTATATTTTGCATTTTTCTTTTGGGTTTGAATTAATCCCCTCACCATTTTTATTTTACAGTTGTCCTCATATATAATGTACGTCCTGATCTAGGGAGGCAGGCAAACTTTGAAAGGCATTTAAATTTAAGATGGTCATGGTGGCACACACTTATACACCTAAGCAGTATGTCATATAACAATACCCCACTGTCAGAAAAACAAAACATGCAAACATGTAGCTTAAAATTTTTTTCAATAATTAACAAGATCTTTTCTTTAAAATTGAGATTGAAATAAAATTTTGACATGACTTCAGATATTTGCAAGTCATAATTAACACAAGCCAGCTTTGGAATATTTTAGAATGCCAACCAAATTATGACTGTAATTCCAAAACATGTTTGATTTTTCACTTATAAATGACAAAAATATTAAAAAGCATTTATATACCAAGTTGCATTCATAAAACTTGAACTGTATAGTACTGACAATTTTTTTTAATTGGGATTTGCATGCTTAGACCCACCTGCTACATTTCTCAGCTTGCATATACAATTATGATTCCCTTGAAACATTAAATTATATTCAACATTTATTCTTAAGAGTTATTATGACACATGAACAATTTTCCCAACTGGAATTTTACTTAAAAACAATTTAAAACTGAGAGTTTATGAACTAAAAATATTGTTATTTCTGTTTTATCTTGATAGACCAGATTTGAATATCATTGAGTCATTTGCTTAGCATTGAGTAAGAAGTTATGTATACTTGCTAATTTTCTAGTGCTTCTGTGGCTATGTTGCACTTATTTTTCCTTTTATTATCCTGTTGGCTCAGTCCATTTTCTTTTCTCTCATGTTTCAGAACGATTCTTGGGGAAAGCAATATTCCTACGCGCTCTTCAAAGCCATGAGCCACATGCTGTGTATCGGCTATGGCGCACAAGCGCCCGTCAGCATGTCCGACCTCTGGATTACCATGCTAAGCATGATCGTTGGGGCCACCTGCTATGCCATGTTTGTTGGCCATGCCACAGCTTTGATTCAGTCTTTGGATTCTTCAAGGAGGCAGTATCAAGAAAAGGTAGGTAGCTGTCTTTCTCGAATATTCAAGCAGCTTTTTCATAACAAAATTTAATTGTGTTCAAGCTAACAAATCAATATCTCTCTATTGAAACTGTGAGGAGCTTAAATATTTAAATGAAAGAGAGTCTGTTTTGATATTTTCAGATTCCCACTGAGATAATTTTCCAAGACTTTATTTTATTTGTCTTGAATTACATTGATATGTGTGTATGTATATATGTATGTATGTATACCTGGTGATGTAGCTCAGGTGGTAAATCAGTCCTAGTGTTTATCCCCAGCATGACAAATGACAGGCATGGTGCAACTGACTTGTCATTTCAACAGTTGAGAGTTGGAGTCAGGAAAGTCAGGAAAATCAAGGTGTCATGCTCGGCTATATACTGGGGTTGAGGATAGCCTAGTCTGAAAATTTTATATACATAAATTCTCATTCCTTAAAATATAAGTATATCTCTAAAATGTATAAAGAAGATATACACAATGTCCCCATGGTTAAGGTTAAGATGCTATATTCTAAGAGTCAAATTTCAATTACTGGACTAATATTACTCACTAATTCACACTACAAGAAACAGAAGTCTACAGAAAGAGCCAGTCAGCTTTGCCCTTTTGTCTAGCTGCCTTTTTCTCTGTGTTATAATAGTAATTTACATTATAATCCACAGACTTAGCTAACTAAGCACTGGCTGCCCTTATTGCTACAAAACTCATCACACTCCCCAGGGCTGTTTGAGTCAGGGTTTCTCAGCCCTGTCTGTCCAGGAACTCGATGTGTAAACCAGACGGGGTTGGAATTCAGAGATCTGCCTACCTCTGCCTCAGCCTCCCTGCCTCCTGAGTGCTGGGATTAAAGCCTTGCACCATCCATGCCTGGTAACACTGTCTAGTATTTAAAGTCATGTTTACAGCTGCTAGCTTGTCTTCCTGTGCTCAGTGTGTTCACGGAAGTAGCTGCACGTTAAACTTCTCTTAAATGAGTATATGGGGATAAAACTAAGTTAAGCTATGATTTCCTTATATTTTATTATATTTTATTGTTTAAAACAATTTTTAAATTTAAATATCTTTTGATCATATTCTTCCCTTCCCTCAAGTCCTTCCAGATCTGTTCCCTTTCCCTTACTTGCCTACCCAACTTTAAATTCTTCCTCTAAAATCAGACAAAAAGTCAATATCATAACAAAACCTAGGAGGAGGGGGACTGTGGAGTCCATAATATGTTGGTCAACAACTCCTGAATCTGAGACCTACTCTGGAGAGGTTGAATCCCAAATGTTACCCCATTGAAAAGAACTAATTTTCCCTCTCCCAACAGATACAAATGACAGTTCTTCTGTTTTTTAACTTTTACTCTAGTGGCTAAGTTTTCATTCATTCATTCATTCATGCATGCATGCATTCGTTTGTGTTCTTTTTTTTTAAAGATTTATTTATTTATATGCTCACATGCCAGAGGAGGGCACCAGATCTCAGTACAGATGCTTGTGAGCCACCATGTGGTAGCTGGGAATTGAACTCAGGACCTCTGGAAGAGCAGCCAGTGCTCTTAACCTCTGAGCCATCTCTCCAGCCCCTCATTCGTGTTTTTAAAGTAACAAAATAAAGTACAATAAGTTGAAGCAAGACCATCATGCTGAATTTGGACAAGACAAAAGAAAGAAATGTGCAAGAAATGGCACAAGAAACAGACATTCACTCATTCACAGAATCCCACAAATCCACTCACCTGGAAGCCACCATATAAGCACAAAGGGCTTCATGTAGACCTGTGCAGACCCTGGGCATGACGGTTCTTTTGCTAGACCAGGAGTATCTGATTTTACCCTAGGTCCTTGTGCTATTTACTCTCAGGTTCTTGGTCACCCAGGCAATACCAGTTTTCCTTTTGCGGGATGTGCCTTAAGTAAAATCAAATATTGGTTCATTCTAAGTAAAATCAAATATTGGTTGGTTCTCACACAAGCTCTGTGCCATTATCAGCCTAACATATCTTTCAGGTAGTGCACCATTATAGAAGAAGAGTTCCTGGCAGGCTTGGTGTTTGCCTTCCCCTTTTGATAGTGTGTAGAGAATCTTCCAGTACCAAAGTACCTGGAACTAGGTGTTCACACCTTGACACAGAAAATTTCTGGAAGTAATGATTAAGTGCTTATAAAGTAAGTGTAACTGGTACCAGGTTAGATTCAATTATTCCAAAGAGATGAATGTCACACTAATTGTTGCTATATATACAAAGTCATTGCCATTATAACCCTGTAATAGGAGTAAGGGAACAAAGATGTTTGATTTTGCTCAGATAGAACTACAATGACACCAACCAGCATAATCAGCAAGTTGATACTTTGATGATGAAATCATGAAAGGTAAACTGTCAAATTTGCCTTAAGGCTTAATTTTAAGAAGAAAATAAATTGTAAAGAACAAATAGAACAGTAAACAAAAGACTATATAAAGCCGTTTAGCTGAAAATCCTATTTTAATTGGAATTCAGGCTTATTTTATGGTGATATAAGGCTAGAACATCATATTGTGAAATTTGTTCTTACACTATTTTTTCCCTGTTGTTTTCAATGAAAATGTTGACTTTTTTTAACATTTTCTATGAATATTGCTACATATTTTCTTTTTGGTTTTTATGTCAATGTATTATTTACACATTGTGAAAATTTTAAATTTGTTTCCATATTTGCATGTTTTATTTATATATTTATTAAATATTGTAAATAATATACAATGTGTAAATATATATTTTCTTAAAACAAACCAATCTTCATGATTACATTTTCAGAAAGATGAAATTATGTGTGTGTATGCATCTGTGTGTGCATGTATGAGTGTGTATTTGCATGTGTGTGTGTGTGCATACTGAGACAGGGCCTCACTCTGTACAACAGGCTGGTCTTAAGTTCACAGCAAACATACTGCCTCAACCTTCTGAGTGCCGTGTAATAGTTTTGTTGTACAAAATTAGAATTTGTGGAGTATCACTTTTTCAAGAACAGGGAATTAAAATATTAAACTTATACCAAGAGACAAAATGTTCAAATTCTTTTTGTGTAATTAATGTAAAGAAGTGTAATTAGTATAAAAATATCTCAATTTGTAAGTAGACATAAAACCATGTATGGATTATTGAATTGGACAATTTTCTGTAAGCTGATTTTTAACTAGCCGAATTGTATTAATTTATCTGAGTTAACAATAGCCCCTGAGTTAAAAAGCTGCGAATCCAAAGATGCTGTCCTTTGCAACCTATTCAAATCTCACTCTAAAGCAACTAACTTATGACAAAGTAACTAGAGAACTGTTGGTTTACCCAGGGAAGGAAACACTAATTGTGTATCCAGTACCAAATAGCCAGTCCTGAAAACATACACACAAATAACATTATACAGACTGAGCAGGTTTCATTTAGGAATTTATATGTATATACGTATATAAGATAATATACATATAACAACTATTAATTTAAAAAGTGGCCGTGAATTTGAAATAAAACAAGGAAAGGTATATGAGAGAGTATGGAGAGGGGAAAGGTAAAGTAGAAATGATGTAATTATCTTATAGTCTCAGAATATAAGAAAAAATAAAAGGATATATAAATATAAGGTGATTATGACTGTGCATATGCTTTTGACAATACGCCCATCGAGGGTGACTTGGGTGAAACATTAGTGCAGGATCAGCTTTTAAAATCTTAAGTCTCCTTTAACCAAATCTTTTTTCCAAGCAGCAAACCATTTCTTTCTCTTGAAAATAATCCTAAGCCGGGCGGTGGTGGCGCACGCCTTTAATCCCAGCACTCGGGAGGCAGAGGCAGGCGGATCTCTGTGAGTTCGAGACCAGCCTGGTCTACAGAGCTAGTTCCAGGACAGGCTCCAAAGCCACAGAGAAACCCTGTCTCGAAAAACCAAAAAAAAAAAAAAAAAAAAAAGAAAATAATTCTAGATTCTCCTCTTCCACAACTTTCACTCTGCCTACTCCCTTCCCTTAGACACCCCTGAGGTCTTCCTAGGTTTTTCTTGTATTTGAGCTCTAGGGCTCCTTCCAGATCATGCCAACCTTTACTCACCTGAATGTTATATACATCCTCTGTATCCCATTCAGCCCAAATGCTGTGATAGGAAGACCCTTCACCCTTAATCCTGATGTGTGTGCTTAAGACCCAAACATGGAAACATCAGCATTGTGGACGTGAGGCTGCCAAAATTCTGCTGTGAGGCAGTGAGAGAGGTGGATGTTTAGAGCTGCTCCCCCTTACCCTAATCTATAAATAGCTATGGAAAAGTCGTGAGTGAACTTTGCCAAATGTCATCACATGAATATATGTAAAACACCTTCCAAAAACTGAATTTTGTTATTTGCATGTATGCAAATGTATTGTTTCATCAAGGTTTTAATTATTGATACTTAGTTGTATATTTATTTTATGTATTTTGAAATCTCACGCTGCTGCTCAGACTGCCATGGAATACTGAGAGTAAAGTTCTCCTAGTATCAACCCCCCTCGTACCTGGGAGTACTTATTTATGTACCTCCCCTTTAGCTGAAGATAGATAACTTTTTAGAAAATATGTTTTTGAATCCATTTTTATTTTTTTCTGAAATTCTGAGGTTAATCACTTACTCGTGGAATTAAAGGATCTGTTACCAATGTGACTGCCACCAGGGCTGAAGAAATTTCATAGTTGCTGAGTTGTTAGCCAGTAAGTTCTGCTTCAAGGCCTGATGGAACTCCCCGCCTCGGGAAGACCCAAAACCTGTTTCCAAAACGTTAATTATAAATCACCAATTACATAATAAAACAACACTATAGAACTAGAAGAATGAGGAAATAAGCAGGAATCTTTTGTAGTCCTGCCCATGATCCTTTTAAATCAGGCTGCTACTTACAGCTGTTCTTTATCACAACAAATAGAGTAAATTGACCTGCTACTGTGGTAGTGTCTTAGGATTTCTATTACTATGAAGAGACACCATGACCACAGCAACTCAAATAAAGAACATGTCACTGAGGCTGGCTACAACTCAGAGGTTAAATCCATTATCATCATGGTGGGAAGCATGCTAGCACACAGGCAGACATGGTGCTGGCGAAGTAGCTAAGAGCTCTACATCTAAATTGGCAGGCCACAGGAAGAGAGCTGATAGTGAACCTGGCTTGAACACCGGAAACCTCAAAGCCCACCCAGTGACACACTTTCTCAAAAAAGCCCCCACACACTCCAAGGCCACACCACTCTGTGGGCCTGTGGAGACCATTTTTGCTCAAACCACCACACATAATATTTCTTCTGTTGTTTTGAAGGCAGGATGTTCTTGACCTTAGAAAAATAATGGTTAGCCAGTGCTTACCTGAATTACATCTGACACATAATTCCAAACTGGTGTGGCATTGTTTGTTACTTACGCCATCATGTAAATATTATTATTTGTGAGTCAGTGGGATCCAAATAGTCATCAGGGAAAAATAATCTGTGCACTAAGTATCAAAATCTTCTATCTAAAAACCCATTGCCATTGTTCTTGAGTTATAAATAAATAAATAATCTTCTATCTAGCAAATGTCTATTTATTGAATGTTTATTTGTGTAACATTTATCACAAGAAATTGGGAAACAATGAGCAAATATGTATGGCATTGTTCCTTAGGGGGTTTCTTGTCATTCAGTGGGTGAGAACGGGGGAGTCAAAATCACTAGTAACAAGATTCAGTGGAAGCTGTACATCACGAAGTCTTTTAATTATGAGTTAGTTAATAAAAGAAATGCAGCAGCATGATAAGACATTGTAATATTTTACATTGCATTTATTTATGTTCCATATACTGGGGAGAGAGTGTGGGGAGAGAAGAAATTATCTTAAGAGACAGGAAAGATGAGGAGAAAGAAGACGTTGCACTGGGCCCCTACAGACAAAACATCAGTGTGAAAACAGCTGGGAAGACCCAAGGACAGTCAAGGAAAGTGTGACTGAATCCCAGAGCAAAGATGACCCGGGAAGTATAGAACGACACAATCATAGTGAGAGAGACTTTGTAGAGCTCAATAGCCCTCCTGTAGTTTGGCTCAAGCATGTAGAGAGTCTGCTAATCATAAGGACTTGACAAGTGATGATAAAAGGATTTCTTGGGACACTTTTATCAAAAGTCAGTAAACTGGATAAATACATTAAGGAGAAGTGGAAATGGCCTCTTGTTCTTTGGCATTAAGCAAATGGTCCAGCTTTGCTTGCTGAGGGGTCTGTGCAGCTGTCACACAGGTAAGTAAACCCTATGAAGGGATAAGACTGAAAGCCTGGTGCAGATGGACATTGTCAACATGGATCAGAATTTGGAGACTCTAATGTCAGGCAGTTCATTGTCAGTATATTTAAAACACAATGCAATTTGGAGGAAAGCGTCCAGGCAACAATTAGTGCAATCAGTTCAATCCCAGATGTCCAATAAACTTTAAAGTGGGACTGTATAAAAATTCTTCTACAAAGTACAAGTGACCATGGGGCTGGGTTCTGTAGTTAAAGACCTAGAATCTAGCGTGTCTCTGACTGATAACATAGAGGTCAGCAGGCCATAAAGTACACGTGAGGAGATGCCCTGTGTGATTAACATTCCTCATCCTCTTATTGCTTCTCTGTGAGTGCAAGTATCTCTGTGCCCCCCAACAACCGCACAAGCTCCAAGAAAATTGCAACAGGTGTAAATATTAAATAAAGAAACACATTATACAGCCCCTTTCAGGATATATGTAGTGGGGGAAAACCTATGCTGGGCAAATGCTAACTTAGGACAAGGAAAAGACCCAACTCAAGTGACTTAAAGGAATTCCTGACTTTACAAACAACCTTTGTAGCTTAGGAGCCATATGAGTGTATGGTTCTGCTCCAGAGGCCATCTGGGAACACAGTCTCCAAGCTGGTCCTTGAGCTGGGATGCTTTCCAAATTTTTGCTGTGTTTTATATTCATTTCGTGAGTTGGTGAAAACAAGCATTCTTGGGCCCCACTCCCAGAGTTTCTGCTTCATTAAGTTTGCATATGAATTATAGACTTGCATTTTCCACAAGATCCCAGATACTACTAACCTGATTTCTGAATGTCTGAATCTGTACCATGGTCAGTTCTCCCTTTGGCAACATGGCAGTGGTAAGAGAACAGGGCACACTCATCTCTGTTCAATCTCCGTTCATGAGAACTTAGCCATGCTGCTACTGAAAGAGCCCGAGAAACTGACAGCTCTGTGAGCAACCAGCAGTTCTTCCCATAGGGAACAGGTAGAGAAAAGATTGAGAAACTAGTGTCCTCTGCCAGAGATACAACACTAAGAAATGGAGGCAGGAAAATGGTTGCGGTTCTCTTTGCAATTCCTGCACTGTGTGGAAAGCAGAACTCCCCATGAGATCTCAAGCCTCTCGAATTTCATTCAGAAAGTGGAGAACCATTATTTCCTATGCCCTTGCTCTATACAAAGGTGGAAGACAGCAAATATGAGATGCACAGTGCAACAGAAAAATAGAGCCCAGGGCAGAGGTGAGCATAGAACATGTTATTTAGGTTCATCCTATGCACAACTATTCATCTGTTGGGAGCTGCAAAGTATCTATAAATTATTGGAGGAATGTATTTTCTTTAACACAAATAGCACTGCTACAAAAATGTTAGACAAACTGCAGGTACTAATCACTGCATTCCCCCTGACTTCTCAGTTATGATCTAACCATGTGTTCTCAAGGCTTAAAACAGGTTTTCCCTTCCATTTTCAGAGAAAGTTTGTGTAAAATTAAATTATAATCTCTGGATTATAAATACTTTCATAACTAACTTTTGTCAGTCATAGTTGTTCTTGCTTAAGAACACGTACAATGAACTAAATTTTTTTAAAAATTGACTATATTGCAAATAAAGTAGTGGTAGCAAATAAATAATGTGTTTATACCCCATTTTTATTTTTTATTTAAATAAAAATGCTTTCATTTTTATTAAGCAAAATACAATATTTTACTTAAATGTTACATTTTCAGATAATTATATAAAATATCCCAAACTCATTGTTTAAGCTTTGTCAAAATAGCATGCATTCAAAGATTATTCTAAGTTACTATTAGAGTTAATGAAAGAAATATTTGAAGATTACTTAAACAACTCTGTATAAACCTCTGTTAAAATCCTTGGTATTGACATACTTAATAAAAATAACAGTTATATTCAGTGTTGTAGTTTTGTTAGTGATATTTAGAGAGGATCTAAGAAATAAATGAATCTTTTACATGTTCAGATTGCTAGTGTTAGTGACTTCTTATTCCAAGCTCTACTCCTGAAGATAAAAGCAAAACTGTAAAAGGTTGGTGCATAGAGCACAATGAGAAGATAGGGGGAAAGAAAAAAAATGGATGTAAAGCTGGGCAGGTGGCACACGCCTTTAATCCCAGCACTCCGGAGGCATAGGCAGGCGGATCTCTGTGAGTTAGAGTCCAGCTTGATCTACAAGAGCTAGTTCCAGGACAGGCACCAAAACTACAGAGAAACCCTGTCTCGAAAAAACCAAAACAACAACAAACAAAACAAAACAACCCCCCCCCAAAAAACAAAACAAAACAAAAAAAAAGAAAAAAATGGACTTAACAAACAAAGACATATTTAAATGTTGTAAATAGAAAACTTCCCCACTACAAGTCACCGTTGTTGTGCCAAGATGCCTGGTAGAATAATGTTACATAGTGTTCAAATGGCCTAGATAGGATGTTGTTGAAGATGCCAGTCCTCCTCTATGTTTCTCTAGATTCTGATCAAGTGATAAAATGATTTACTAGAGTAAGAATCCCTCTTTAGGGACAATAAGCATACTGTAGAGACAAGGTCATCTGAGGGACAGAGAGTAAGAGCTTGTGGATCACAGAATCCCTGTACCCTTCAAAGGAGGTGACCATTCCTAACCAGCCCCAAGGAATTCATGCAGAATATGATTATTTTGCTACTTTCTTTTCTGGTTTATCCAAAGGTTTTATCGTTTAATTTCATTGCCACTTAATTCCTGCAGATATTTTTGCACAATGTTTTTAAGGACTTAACAAACAAAGGAATGTCGTTGACAGCAGAAAGAAACTTTAAGCAGATGGGATACAGCCCAGTGGCACGGCATTTTCCAGCTTGCCCTGGGTTCCTTTCCAAGCACTAGGGAAAAAGAATATGGTAAACATTATTTGAAAATCAGAAGAATTACTGGAGATTTGAGGGAAATTGACAGTAGGTTTGATTATATTTGAAATATGTTAAGTTTGCATGTGTGTGTGGTCCATGTGTATGTTCACATATATGTACAGCTGTGCTCACCCCATATGCATAAATGAAAGCAACTCTCTTCTTCTAGGACACCCCATATTATTTATTGTGAAACAGGATCCACGTTCATCTTTTCCCTGGCTTTCATGTTAGGGTGACAGACACACATTGTAGTGCTCAGTTTTATGTGTGAGTAGTTGGAATCTGAACTCAGGTTAAGTACTGGGCCATCTCTCCAACTCCAGGTAATTTGCTTTTGAAAAAAGGGTGCTGATTCCCTGGCAGCTTTCCTTGCTGGAACTACTTGTTTCTAGTGAGTATGATCCAGTATTTTTGCCTTATACAAATATGTTGGAGAAAAACACATATTTAATAAACCCAGTAAACAAATGCATTAATTCTACCTCTTTTATAAGTAATTCAGATGACTTGGTTCTAAATGTCAAGAAATTAATGAAATATGTATGTAATTATCAGAAAAATCATTTGTATTAGCATTCTGAAAAATCTTGCACAAAATAACACACCATCATCTCTTCAATATTATAAAACCATTTAATTTTCAGCCCTATTTTACTTACCATCTAAAATCTAAACCTACATGATGCTAAAGAATCATGAATTTAAAACCCAGTGTTTTGGAAAGTAGTGTATAAGCAGTTCAGTAGAATAACATCTTTCCATTTTAAATACTAAGTTATCTATCTGATAATTAGTGCTGCACAAACCACATTAACACAAATGTGGTTTAGCTTAAAAGTTTAAGATTTTAGAGTCTTAAGAAAAGCTTAAAGCTTTCAAATTGTTTTTTTTTTAATCCCAGCAATTCTAAGAAAAGGGACAATGTTTCTGTTTAGACATTCTCATGTTTGTCTTCTCAAGTCAAAATTTAGAGATAAAATACCTGAGATGAAGAGATATCAAATCATATTCCACACCCACATAACTAACAAGGCAAGTGATGTTGCTGTTCAATAGTCTTATACTCCAGGCCTGCGTGCTTGGAAAAACGGCCAACAAGTTCATCTTCAGAAGTTGTTTATGAATCAGATGACTTTCGCTATTATCTCAAAAAGCACAGTCTAGCATCCTACTTGGCAAGGTGAAATTTTTATCCCAATATTTGCCAATGGTGCAGACAATTTTGATAACAGAACGGTCAAATACTTGATGAGTAGAAAAATCCTATTTCTTCATAGTCGATCACTACATTATGTAATCTCGAGTATTAGATAAGTGAGAATATTAGAAGGTTTGTGTGGCTAACAATAAGCAATGCTTACCTTGAAGACTTCAGCTTTGCCAATGTTATGTAAATGGTTTCAGCTGTATGTTTTTACTTTAAAATTTTAAATATATGTGTTATTTTGACTTAAAATAGCATACCAGAGACTTCGCCTTGCCTTCTTCCTGGCTGCATTTGCTATAATAGAGGAATTGTTGAGGTATCTATTGTTTTATAGCTGTCCACCAGACCTTCACATGTAATTTTCATTTTTTCTTTTTTTTTTGAATTTTAAATCATTTTTTTTCATTCAAATATTTACATTTCCTTCCCTCCTCCCAATCCCCTCGAGCTCCCCCACTTCCCCTCCTCCCCCCTCCCTGTTTGAGAGAGGGCAGGGAACCCTGCCCTGTGGGAAGTCCAAGGTCCTCCCCTCTACATCCAGGCCTAGGAAGCTGTGCATCCATATAGACTAGGGTCCCAAAAAATCCAGAACATGCCGTAAAAACAAGTCCCAGTGCCTTTATCCATGGCTTCTCAGTTAGCTCCCATTGTCAGCCACAATCAGAGAATCCGGTTTGATCACATGCTCATTCAGTCCCGGTCCAGCTGGATTTGGTGAGCTCCCATTAGAACAGGCACACTGCCTCAGTTGGTGGACCAACCCCTTGCGGTCCTGACTTCTTTGCTCATCTTCTCCCTCCTTCTGCCCTTCAATTCAACCTTGGGTGCTCAGTCTGTTGCTCTAATGAGGGTCTCTGTCTCTATCTTCATCCATCACCGGATGAAGATTCTATGGTGATATTCGAGATAATCATTGGTGTTATAGTGGGGCAAGGACAGTTCAGGCACCCTCTCCTCTGCTGTCCAAGGACCTAGCTGGGGACATCCCCGTGGATACCTGGGATCCCCTCTAGAGCCAAGTCTCTTGCCAACCCTAAAATGGCTCCCTTAATGTAGATATCTTCTTCCCTGCTCCTATATCTGCCCTTCCTCCATCTCCACCCTCCCACACCCCAAGCTCTCGCCAGTCTTTCTCCTCTCCTTTCCCTCTCCCCTCTCCCATTCCCCCAACCTTACCCCCACCCCTACCCCTACCCCCATGTTCCCAACTTTTGCCCGGCAATCTTGTTTGCTTCCAATTTCCAGGAGGATCTATATATATATTTTTCTTTGGGTTCACCTTGTTATTTGGCTTCTCTAGGCTTGTGAACTATAGGCTTAATGTCCTTGGTTTATGGCTAGAGTCTGCAAATGATTTGTTCAACTATGTTCATCGCAGCATTATTTGTAATAGCTAGAACCTGGAAACAACCTAGATGCCCCTCAACAGAAGAATGGATAAAGTGTGGAATATATACGCATTAGAGTACTACTCAGGAGTAAAAAAATCAATGGCATCTTGAATTTTGCATACAAATGGATGGAAATAGAAAACACTATCCTGAGTGAGATAACCCAGACCCAAAAAGATGGATATGGAATGTACTCATTCATTTGTGGACTCTAGCCATAAAGCAAGGACATTAAGCCTATCATTTTCATTTTCTTGAACCGAAAGCATTTGCATTTACACGGAGCTTTCAAAGTACTTGATACTTCATAGAACTTTAAATTAGGACTCCCCCAAGCAAAATCCTAAAACAGTTCATTTACAATATTTATAATGTGGAGAATTTGGAATATAAATGGATTTTAAATTTTACTTTTCAGGCCACAAAGCATTTTCTGTTTTAGAAAATAGTTAAAATAATTAATTCCATGTAGCTTCTACTGCAAGTTTTAATGGACTTCTTAGGAGTATAATTTCTCCTCTCTCACTAACCAAAGAGCCTGGAAATTTACTTGGATTATAAAGAAATAGAAGAATCTTGTATATAGTGATATTAAAATATTGGAAAAATATTCAGTACTCTTATATTCATATTTTCTGTAAATGGCCCATGTAGCTTTAAATGGATAGATATGAATGGTGTTTAAAGTGTGTTCTAGAATTAAAACATAATTGGAGATTTTGAAATGATATACTCATGCTTTAAGTTGAAATATTGAATTATTTCAGGGAATTAGTGTTAAGTTATAATTACTTCAAAGGAGGGGCAGTGGCAGTAAGACATACCAAAGTTATCAGAACATAGTCTCAGCAACAAACTGATATGAGATTTAAATTAGTTACATTTTTAGGATATAATTAGCACACTTGCTCTCTAGACTTTGTTGTTGTGGTTGAAAGTGGACACATTGTGACACTGAGCTAATGGCATTGATAACTCTGTCTCCATTTCTCAATAAAAGCATGGAACTTCTGAAATTTATTTGATCCAAGTCCAACAAAAGAACAAATTATTTTTACCTGCTAGCAGGATCACCTTGTTTGACTTACCTTATATGTTTTTATTACATTTGAGGACATCTAGAAATTTTCTGAAAAACACTGTTATTTTCAAAAGCATCAGATTTTACGGGACATGTACTTTATTAAACCACTTCAATAGAAAATGCTCTCACTTCCGTAAATACTACTATTGTTGTTATTAGTGAGATCCTTTCATGAGTTAAGGTTAAGACGTCAAATAAGGAAAGTTGCTTTGTTCCCTGGAAAAACCTTGTGACTTTCTAACAACTCCAGGGGAGGAAAACGCTGTGATTCAGGATGATTCAAGACAGCTGTGAAAAGCAACTGTGCTCACAGCACATTCAGACACTGCAAGATCCCTGGAAAAGGAAACAGCATTTAATAGTGTTCTAGCTTCAAATGGAATGAGAAAACTAATCTTACTTTATACAAACAGCAGGCTAGCTCACTCTCTTAGTGCCAGGAAACCTCAATATAAAAATATGCATAAAAGATTTGCTTATGATGTGTTACCGCTGTTAGTCAGCTCTGCATCACCACAATAAATTCCTGAGATTTTTATCATGTCCGTAGATAAAGTTATTTGGTTCATGACTATTCTGCTGTTAGAAGTTCTGAGACATGATCTCTCAGATCCTCTGCCTTTAGGCCTGTGGAGAGTTAGCACATATCTTCCACGTGTGTAGAAGAGAAAAAGGGGTAACTGGCTAGAAAGCAAAGAAGAGAGCCCAGTGGCTCACTACACATTTGTGGAGTAAGTCTAAAATGACTAAAAATCTCCTGCCATGTCCCACTTCTTCAGGGTATCCCACTTCCCAATACCACTTTTTGGTGGGTGCAAGTTTTCAATCGTGGTATTTATGGAAGCATTCAATGTCTATATTATAATAGCTACAACATATCCTATGTATATATTTATATGGAATACAAAAAACTTTATGAGGCATTTGTGACAATCAAGAAATATAACATTATGTTGAATAAATTTGGTTATAAAAGTTTATAGTTTATTAATATTTATATCAGCTTTCAAAACTTTAATCAAGCCAATCTCTTTGATTTCTTTACTGTGATGTCATCTAATCTAAATATAAGACAAAAAACCTTCCTTATCACCAGGCAGTGGTGGTATACGCCTTTAATCCCAATACTCTGGAGGCAGAAGCAGGCAGATCTCTGTGAGTTTGAGGTCAGCCTGGTCTCCAAGAGCTAGTTCCTGGACAGGCCCCAAAGCTACAGAGAAACCCTGTCTCAAAAAATTAAAGAAAAAAGAAAAGAAAAGAAAAGAAAAAGAAAACAAAACAAAACAAAGCTTATCATAGCACTTTAAGAAAATAAAAGAGTGCTTCTTCTGTGTATATTTGTGGCCGCAGGAAGTAAAGTGTGCCACATGAAAACGATGATGCCATTAAAAAAGACTGAGGAAAACCATGGAGGTTTTTCAGTATGGATGGATTCATGAGTAGATGCATGGGGAACTATCTCTTAAACCACTTTGGGAGAAGTGTGTCTCTTCCAGTAAGGACTGGAGAATGTGTTCTGATACCACCTGGCTCCAAATCCAGCCTTAGTCTCAGATGCCATACACTGCTGCTCCAGAGTGAGAAGTTTTCTCCTTCTGGCCACAGAGGCTCTTTATCCAGGAGCGTCAACATTATTGTCCTGGTTAACAAATTATTGTGTTAAGATATATATATATATATATATATATATATATATATATATATAT